>CM062390.1:26560012-27110466 GCA_031304145.1 Cardiospermum halicacabum
TGTATTGTTATGTTTGGTGAAAAATAGATGTCTGTTCCAAAGATTTGTGGACTTAGTGGGATATTGAAACTACAATGTTTTGGTTGAGCCTGTTTAGATAGATTGATTAATTTTTATCTTCCATCCTCCGGACATAACATAACCGTCAGAATAGCTTATGAGCTCTAGAAACTCTTCTGGAAGAATTAGTGAAAATCGCTTTTACCTACTTTTTTCCAGTAAATCCAAAAACACAAGTTATCCTAAACAGATCCGTTATCTGTCAATGCAATATATTTTACATATATGGTTTTGTTTATCGAAGCAATTGATAGTGTTGGAATATACTGTTACAAGTTGGGAATTGCAGGATTAACTGAAACCATTCTTCTCTGTGTCTCTGTGAAGGGAATCATCAAATGGCAGTAGCAGGAGCAGGAAGGACTGAAATACTGGGACTATATCGTTCACTGCTTCGCGCAGCTCGTGAATTCTCAGACTACAACATCCGGGAGTACGCAAAGCGAAGGACAGTAGATGGGTTCAGGCAAAACCAGCAGCTGAGGGATACCAATTCAATCTTGGAGGTTTATCAAGAGGGGAAAAAGCAGTTAGAGATGGTGAGACGACAGAGCATGGTTTACTCTCTTTATGCCCCTAAAGTTAAGAGCATCATGGACCTCCAAACCCCAATTCCCAATTCAGTCAGATAATAGTTTTTGAGTATGTACATTCTATGGTTTTTGCAATGTAATAATGTCCCTTTTGGAGGATTGTGTTTGTTGTACTTAGTGTTATGTAGACAAAACAAGGGTGGTATGAGCATGTAATGTATGAGAGTATTATGTGTTTTTATATGCCTGGGCTGAGCCTTTGGAAGGCTATGAGTTTATTGTTAACATCAGTGCAGATGTATATAAGTTCAAATAATTATAATTAATTAATAAATAAATAAATAAATATATTTTAAATTTTAAAAAAAAAAAAAAAAAAAAAAACAGATTTAACGCGCCAGGTAGGGGTCGAACCTACGACTTTCTGCTTAGGAAACAGACGCTCTATCCACTGAGCTACAGGCGCCCGCTTGATGAAAATATTTATTTTACTTACATAACAATTATCTTTTTTAAATAACGCATTTAGCTAACGGTATTGTAGTGGGCTTTATCAGGCCCAAGTTCTACTGGACTAAACCCAAAATCCAAGTGTCCATAAATCTATAGAATTAGGCTCGGAAGGAAATCGTCCATTACAATTAATTTTATATTTTATATATATATATATAATTGTTTGAATGTTATTTATACACAAGAGTGGGAGTTTTTATTTTATTCACAATTTTTTTTAATATAAATATTGTTATTAAAATCATTTCATAATTTAGAATAAAACGAGACAGAAAGAATCTTGTGTTACAAAATAAGTGTTGGTTGAAACTTCGAAATCAAGCGACGGTGCTGTCTATAATGAACATTTCAACTACGTTTTTGTTTTAAATGTTAAATTAAAAATTAAATATATATATCTAAAATATTTTCACAATTAATTTGTGTGTATGTACACATGGTCTACCTTATTTATTTAGTCAAATACTAACCATATACACTACAAAATGAAATCTAACAAAATATCCACTTATATTAACTATATGCAATTTAAATGAGCAGTGGTACACATCCCCATACATGCACAATAAAAGATAAAATATTTTTTATAATTAATTAAGCGATTTTTTTCAATGGACTTTAAAGTTTAAAATATAATTATAGGCGTATTTTTAAAAGTATAAAAATAAATTTTTAAAAATTTGATTTTTACTCTATAGACCGAATTTTCTAAAATACTTCTGAATTTTTACAATTTATAAATACTGTAATAGTCTGTAGAATGAAAAATAAAATTTAATTTTACAAATTTTTCAATATATAGCATAATTGTATACTAAAATTTTTATGACCTATAAACAAAATTTCCTCATTAATTAATTATTATATTTCTAGTATAAGTGCTAATTTTCATACTAAAAAAATTGGAACATTTTTTAAAAAATCCTACTATATGTTATTGGAATTAAATTCAAAATAATATTATAAAAAAAATAACGATAAAAAGTTATTTTAAAAACATGAAAATTACTTATTTTAGTTTTAAAAAGAATAGTTAATAATGATATAATTTTTCAAAAAAATAATGAAAAACATGACAAAATAATAATAATAACAATAATAATAATATATTAATTATAATTCGCATTTTCATCCTATAACTCGTATTATTATTATATAAATTTGTAATAAAAGTAAAATTATATTATATTTATATTTTATAATTAGAAAATAAAGATTTGACGATAGAATAGAATATATTCAAAATGTAAATAAAAACATCATATAATACAAAAATCAAATGTAATGAAAAAAAAATAAAAATAAATCAACATCATATATTCAAATTGTGATGATTTGGAGAGTGTTATTAAATTTAATTTCTTTTTCACAAAAATAAATATAGTGTAATGTAACAGTCCATCACTATTGGTTGTGACCTAAATGTCAATAACTATATATTATATTTCATGTAATGACCATTGCTTGGATGTTTCAAAACATGAGGAATTGGCTTTATTTTAGAACATGACGTTTTTAGTCATTTTTGGTTTTCAGATGTTGATTGGTTTCAATACATTGCAATTTTAAATAATTTTCATGTTTTTATGGTGTGATGTATGTGAGAATAAGTTTAAGTATGTAATTCATTTCTTTTTTCATGAATTATGTTCGTGAGATAATTTCTTCGTAAAAATGGTGATGGATGATGTATTGAAAATTTTAGTGACGAAGAATTTATTTTAAAAATAATTCTATAATAATTATATTTAAAAAAATAATTAAATTTAAATTAAAATTAAACTATATAATATATATATATTATAAATTAGTTAATTTTTTTTTTTTAAAAAAAATCAAAATATCTATGTAACCGTTTAATAAATATTTTTAAAAAATTCAATAAATATTATATGACGTAGAATGGACACGATTAAAATTATTGAGATTTCACCAAGAGTTTTTGAGGGGTGAATTTCATTGGTCCAAAACAATATAAACCGTAATTTTTTGAACAAACATCTAAACTCGAAAGATAATATTGATTAGTGATATAAAAAACTGACAAACTAAGTACACACAATTATTTTTAAAATGTTGAAGTAAAATTCTGAAAATGCTAATAAGGTAAAGTATACTAATTTGATAGATTTTAGATCGTTTTTGCCTGTGACGGATTGTTTGCTTTCATTGTATTTTTTAAATTGTCTGACTTGTACTTTCCTTTTCAAAATAATTTGGGTTATTTTCCGATGGATTTTTACGCTGTTCAAATCCTCCTAATGCTCCAATACACTTTGTGAAAGGATTAAACCAGCAAACTTGTTAAACAAGCAACAGAGTTCAAAATATATATATATATATATATATATAAATCCTTCTCCACTTGAATGAATTATATGAGGAGTAAGTTGAATAAAACATAGTGCTGCAATCGATGTAAATATGCTAGTAACAAATCACACACAGCAGCACACAACACACAACACAGTGACACCAGATTTCTTTAACGTGGCAAAAACTCCCTCAAGGTGAAGGATAAAAACCACGGGACCCTCTGCTGGTCCAAGCAAATGAATTCCACTATAGATTATTGTCTTACAAATTTCCAGCAAGCTACAATAATCAAAAAAACAAGAGCCAACTTCAAACAACCACTACAAAGCAGATAACACAACAGGAAGTGAACAGAGACAACTACTGTTCCATTCAGCTAGTAATGTTTCCACCATCAAAAGGCCAACCAAAAAACAAGAAGACAGGAACGTGCTCACCAAACAAATAAAGGCTGTGGTAGATAGATAGGACCGAGGACACACTAGACAATTCAAACTTCAGCAGCTGAGACAATCCACCTCCAGACCTCCAAAACTAATCTCCACCTTTCAGAATGTTGAGCAAAAAAAAGTCTTCTAGGAAATCACCAAAATTTGTGCTTCATCAGAGATGAATTCGCTATACAATCATCTATAGTATATGCATCTCACAAAAATGGAGAAAACTGGAATTTCTGCTGTGTGTTTTTTTTCGTGTGTACTGTAAGACTCTGTGTATTCTGCAATTTGCCAGTACCCTGTGAAGGGCTCAAAAAGTGTGGGCTTCAAGCATGGATTTTTCCACATAGGAGGGAACCCAGGCCCAACACTCTCTTCGTCGATCTTTTGACTTTTCCAGCGATATAAACATATTTAAATAATTGTCGTTTTGGAAGATCATAATAAAAACGTAATTATTATTTTTCATATTAATTTTAAAATTGGTTACATTAGTCTAATATTTAAAATAAAATTTATTATTAAAATTCAATTTTTAAAATTTTTTGAAATGCTAATATATTTTTAAAAAATCAAATTAAAAAAATTTTAAAATCCATGTGAAATTTATAAAAAAATTTAAATTGAAAATAGGTAAAAGGTTTAGATATCTATATTATGTTTGGTGTCATTACTAATTTTAGTTTTAATGAAGGTTATGCTTAGGTTTTAAATGATTTATATAAAAACTAAAAGAAACAAAACCTTATCAATTGAAAATTAACTATAAATGGTACATTAATATCAACCACCGAAAGTCCTACCTAGAAAATCATATTCATATATATATATAGATATCCAAATGTGTTAGCAATCTTTTCTCTGACGAAACATAATTAATTAATTAATTCTTAAAACACTTGCGTATAAATCAAATCATCATTAAGAGAAACACTAATATAGAGCCAAAGTCAAAATACATGTATAATTTTAACATTAAAATCTAACCAATCAAAATTTATCACAAACATGTAGAAGTATATTATATGTGTCGTGATCAAAATGGTGTTCGTCACACTATTATCTCTAATCAAAACTATACATGAAAATTTTATTTTTTCACTTCAAAAATAAATTATTGCACCATGAACGATGCCAAATTATATATATATATATATTAATATATAATTATACCTATTTTTTTATAAAAATAAAAAAATATATATAATATAAAATTAACTTTAAATGAATATTAATTATATATATTTAAAATTACAATTTCATCTATTATATTGATAAATTTATCAAATTAAATAAGATTTTATTATTGGATAAAGGAGTTTAAATGTGTATAAATACCAAAATATTTATTTGTGTATAATTTACCATATAATTAATTTTTTTAAAATATTAGAAAAGATTACATTCCACCCTATGAGATGAAATTTACTCCGCAAATATACAGAGCAATATTTTCAAATAGAAGCGAAAAATATGATAACAATGAAAGAATACGCTTTGAAGTAAACTATAATTAGTAGAAATATAATATTGGTTAGTACTACATTGTTAACTCTCATTTCTCCAGCAACAATGTTATAGAGCTCGGGAAATATGATTTAATATAGTGTTGCTCTACGTGAATAACAAAAGTTGAAAATGAAACCTCTACGAAATCACAGGCTATTTAGAAAGAAGTAAAAACTCTTTTAGATTTAGTCGTCTCGAAACCTCTACGAAATCATAAGTTATTTAGAAAGAAGCAAAAACTCTTTCACAATCGTTGGATGAATGAAATCCTATTACTATTTCAAAAAGGAAAGTCTATCTCTATTTGAAAGAAGAAGAAAAAAATACCTCCACAAAAAAGACAATAAGACGGTCGGATAGTCCGCTCACTAACTCCTATATATATATTATTTATATCGAGTGACGGATTTTTCAAGGATTTTTTTTTTCTACCATCTAAAATGACTTATAATAGTTATGTTTTTTCAATTTTATATGTAAATTATTATTCTTTTGTATCACAAATGTATATTAACCCATCCACATATGCACTATGATTCAAAAGATAATTTTTGTGTTAATACTTTTAAAAGAAAAAAACAACAGTAAATTAATTAATATCGCAATAACTACAATGTACTCAATTATTTGAGTCACACAACAAATTTAGATGGTTGTAATATCAACAACAATGTGTTTTTTTTTGAAAGTTATATAAAATGAACAAAATAAAGTTTAAAAATTCAAAACTAAATTAATAGAAGTTTATTTCTATTTTTGAGCCACTCAAATTTTAATTTTCAAAAATAGACCATCACATATGTGAAGGTCCTCTTCACAGACCACCTTCACACCTTCACAGATCGGTGTAAAAGATTTTTATAGAATGATAAAATGGTCAATTTGGTTTATTTTTGAAAAGTGAAAGTTTGAAATATTAATTTTATAAAAATTTTTAAAGTTGAATTATATGATATAAATAAAAATTATAAAATAACATAAATGAAAATAGCCCAATTTTTTTTTCTATTCTTTAGAAGTAAAATTCATTTAAATCAAAACTTCAAATTCTCGCACATTTTTCATTTCCACTAAAAGTAAAATAAGGTCCACAATCAAAAGAAAAATTAAATGCTTATTTTATATTTAAATATTAGTACATATTATGAGATAGTGCATGATATTTTATCTTTGATTTTAAGCAACACAATAACATAAATGGCCCCTACATTATCATTATTAGTATTTATTTCACATCTTTAAATTTATTATTGTTTGTCTGCACCGTCAGCTTACTTCTTGCTTCTGCTGCTACTTATTTTAATTTAATTTTCATTATGAAATTTTGTATTTATAAATTTACAATTAATTAAACAAATTGAGATTGTTGTTAATTATAAATGGTGGGTTCGTGGGAAGAAACTTCGGAGGAAATAGATGATTTTTAATAATTATGGAATTTAAAAGGGGGTGCTAATTATAATTATTATAGTAGTAGAAAAAAAGACAATATGATATTAGTTAGGGTTTTAGTTTATATATAATGACTTTGATATGATAATGTCTTTTTAATTTATTTTTTTTAAATTAATCTGAGTTTATAGATGTAATTTTTTTAAAATTGAATATTTATTTTAAAATTTTAATTTTTAAATACAAATTACATGTTGTGTGTTAAATAATAGATTCGTCAACGAGAGATGACCCAACACAAAACAAAAACAAGTAAGAAGCACGATGATTAAGAATCTAATTATGAAGAAGATAATAGTGTGTATAAAATAATATTATTGAAATAATAATTAATTATTATAGAGTTTATATGGATCTCTTTGGACACCAAGACCAGATTTTTTGGTCTCTTGTCTCCCACTCCTTCTATGCACGCCCATGACTCATCATACATCACCATTTCATACAAAGTGTGAGATTTTTATTTTATTTTATTTTTTCAAAATTTTGAGTTTGAATTGGATTAAAAGTTTGTTATATTTAAATTCAGTTCGATTTAATTCAGTACGGAGATTTTGAAAACTCGATTTGAATTTATCTTATTAAAATATATTAAATAAAAAATAATTTAATATAATTATATAATATATACAGTGATTTTTTTTTGTCAGTATTATTATTCAATAATTTTTAAATTATTATTATAAAAATATTACGGTAGATAATACTATTGATTACTGTGAAATCTCACATTGTTTAACTAAATGACTAATAGCTTCTATATAATGATTGAGGCAAACCTCACATTTTAAGGGCTATTTTGGGGTGAGTTAGGCCTTCTTAACATGGTATCAGAACTGGTCTGTGCGTGTGTGGATGGATGAGCCTTATTATGGGCTGCCTTAAGAATAACTCGTTGACTCCACGCCCATATGTTGGACGTGAGGGGGCGTGTGAAATCCCACATTACTTAGCTAAATGGCTAATAGCTTATATATAACGATTGAGACAACCCTCACCCCTTGAGGGCTCTTTTGGGGTGAGTTAGGCCTTCTTAACAATTATTCGGAAATAAACACATTTAATATGTTATTATAGAGAACGATATTTATAACAATTTTTTATTATATAATAATATAATATATATTTATATGGCTTAAATTCAATAAACGAAGTTTTAATTTTAAAATTCAAAA
Organism: Cardiospermum halicacabum; assembly: GCA_031304145.1. Taxonomy (NCBI): domain Eukaryota; kingdom Viridiplantae; phylum Streptophyta; class Magnoliopsida; order Sapindales; family Sapindaceae; genus Cardiospermum; species Cardiospermum halicacabum. The sequence continues at coordinate 26,568,008 of CM062390.1, forward strand.
TCACACTTATTTAAACTCGAATTCAACCTGTCAAAAATATACTAGCATTTAAACTCAAATCCAATTTTATATTAGCGGAATCTGAACTGTTGGCGAGTTAACACAACACCATTTCCATTTTAACTTTTTATTAAAATATAAAATGATTTTTGCTGGACCTTTTAAATAATTACCAACTTCTGATTAATTTATATATCAATTTGCATGAAACCATTCAAATAATTATCAAATTGGATTAGATTTCAATATTTAGACAATTGATACCCAACATTTCTCAATTAGTTATCTATTAATTTTAACTAGATAATTTTATCGGAAAAAAAATAGATAAAACATGGGAAAGTGATACCAAAGCACATGTAAACTAAGCCCTCCAATAAGTTGCTATCAAATACTTAAGAAATAATTGACTTTATAGTAAGATAATTAATTTAAGTCATTTTCCAATGTACATACCTATAATCAATGTATAAAACAAAACCAATCAATTCAACCATTCATAGTGGACCTATTATTCATCATCATATATGTCTTCACTTTCATCACTCATTAAGTCAAAATGGTTCCTACTTTTATATTTTTTATTATTTATTTTTTATTTTTACTTAGATAAAATAAAATCATATTAAAAATAATAAAAGTTTTACAAAAAGCATTGAAGAATAAAAATTGATGGAACATGAGAAGAAGTAAGAGTGGATGTGGACCAATTCACCATTACTTTTGAATAGAGAATTGTCTACTTCCATTATGATGTTAACATGACTAAATTCATTAATCTTATAATATTTATTTTGATTTTTTTTTTTATATGTAAATTTTTCTCATTTGGTCTAGAAGACAATGAGTTTTTTTTTTTAGGTTAAGGGTATTAAATTTTGGGTCCCAATTGTAAGGAAAAAAAATCCTTAACTTAAGTAATAAATATATTAATTTAAATTTCATATAAGAAAATTGGTCTGAAAATATTAATATAATTTTTCAATTCAATTTTTTTTTTAAAATATATATGTTTGTAATATTTATAATTTCAATTTTATAAATTATATCTTTCCATGGTTGAAATTTTAATCTTATTTATTTATTTATTTATTTATTATTCTAATTTTCTTAAATGGTAAATAAAATGATAAAAATAATTCATACTATTTTATAATTATTAACCTACGGATTATCATTTTTTTTTTTAATAAAAAAATTGTGATATTTGTTGAATAAATTATTCACACATGTAAGTCTAGAAAATACAATACCATAAAATTAAAAATAAAAATCAAGAGACAAAACATAAGTAAGATGAAGAAAAACAAGTCAAATTAATGAAATAATTGTCTTTGTCTAATGTGGTCCCATAGTTTTATTTTTTATCATCACCCACATGGAGGTTATGTAAGCTTCACTCATAATCTCATTATCATCACATGACATACATCAAACCATATGTATCAAATATCTCATAATCATAATAATAACACCCATGTTGTGACCCATTTTCATTATAAGTTGGGACTATATTTTCAAATTTAAATTTTGATAATTTTAAAGATTGAAATGAAATTCAGAACGTTTTGAAAAATATTAAATTATTCAAGCAGAAAATAGTATTTAGCGATTTAAATTGTAGTTTAATAAATACGGTTCAAAATTTTTCAAATCATTACTTTAAAAATATGAAAATATTCTTATATTAAATATTAATAATACAAATTAAATAATTATACCAATTTTAGTTATAATTTTATATATAAATATTATTTTGAATCACAAAAATTATAATCAAAATATGCTATTCAAACTGGAGCTTCAAATAACTAACCATTACAATTATCTGAGTTGTTATTAGATTAATAATAAATTATTAACACTTAACATAGCCTAAATTTAAAATTTCGATGAAAAACAACCTGCTGAATCTAAAAATATATATTCTAAATAGTAATAACAAAAATAAAAATAACAATTGATATTCTACAAAATTTACAATAATTTTCAAAGATAAAATATTAATCACAATAAAACTCTATAATATGAAAATATATATTAAAATTCCATTTACTGCATCAAAATCTTCTGGACCGTCCGATCAGATCATACGACGAGCGATCGGACCGTGGAAGATAAACTATAGACTCAGAAACAGCACAAGTTCGTTTACAAGAAGAATAAAGATTTACAAAACCAAACCTGTCACTAATACTTCTTGTAATTCTATTATTACCCCAAGAATTGCTATTTGTTGACGAATCGTCCTCTTCTTCATCACCATCTTTCGAACATTGAACCAATGCAGCTACAAACGGGTCTTTAATGAAAAACTTTTGAGAATTAGACAACTTTTTGCAATTTCCAGCTTGAATTTTCGAAATGGAAGGTGGAGTTGTTGGGGGAGGCAATGGGAGTTCTTTGATAAGAAAGGTAGAATCTTCTTTCTTTTTGTGAATACTATTTTTCTTAGGGACTCCGGGTAAATATTCCCACGAGAAAGGTTTTCCGATAAATCTTAAGGGTGTGGCTGGACTAATTGGAGATTCGTCGGGATAATTGTATCCCGACGATCTGGAAGACGAGGATAAGGACGAGGATATGGACGAGGATGAAAATGAAAATGTTCGCGTTCGCGAATTAGGGTTTGGGATGGGATTATGTTTTTTGGTGTTCATGGTTGGAGAGGTTGATGAAGAAGAAGAGAAGTGGTTTGGTTTTGAATCTTTTTGTGTGTTGTTTAGTGTTCTTATATGAAAAAAGAGAAATAATTTTGGTAGAAGAGAAGGACCCCATGTTATTGATGGAAGTGATAAGGATTTGAGGGTAAAATTGGAATTTCACATGTCGAGAAGTGGTTGGGGAAGATCCAAATTCACATGGGTCTATTATGAGTCATATGACCCGGTTTGAATAGTTTTGTTTATATAAATGTTTACTATATTGATTTGTTTTTGAACCAACACATGATAGTGTCACTTAACCAAAACCCTAATTTGTTAATTATATTGTTTCCTTACACAATTTTGTTAATTTATTTTTAAAAATAAATAAATTTTGGATGCTTAAATTACAAGTTTGATTTATTAGGATAATGAAACGTAGATATTGACAATTCCGAAATTAATCACATGACAGTGATTTTAAAAAATATATATGAGGTGACAAATTTGTTGAATTTGTTATGAATTTAATTTTTCTTCTTCATTACTCAAACTATTCATTCAATTAATGATAAAATTAAATTTAAAAATATCAACTAATATTAATAAACATACTCGCGGATACGGTTTCACTTGAACATGCTAATCCATGACCTTTAAAATAATAAATAATAATTACTATTATTATTATTATTTTGATTAATATTTTAAATTTAAAATTATGAAAATGACTAATAATAATAATAAATATAATATTTTGACTAGATTAAAATCATTTTCGATATTAATTTTACGCGTTAAATTAACTAAATGAACAGCTGTATATCTCAAAATAATTAATTTTCTTTATATTTGAAAATGAAATCGATATATCTAATATATATGCGTTTATATATTAAATTTATAAAATATTTTAAAATTAAAATAAAGAAAATGACAAATAATAATATAATATTTAATTAGATTAAAATCATTTTTAATATTAATTTTACGCGTTAGATTAACTAAATGAACAACTGTATATCTAACGTAATTAGTTTTTTTAAAATTAAAAATGAAATCGATATTTAATATTTACGTATTTATATACTCACTTTATAAAATATTTATTTTTAACAAAATTTTAATTAATATGTCAATAGTACATGCTTTCAACTAGTCTAGATAAAAATACACGGTTCAAAAATTTATTTATTTTTATTTTAGGTAACATTTGATTTTATTTTTTTTATTCTCTTACTTCTTTTACTTCTGAATATTTACATATTTGAGGCCCGTTGGGCCGCTATATTTCGTTATAAATGAGCTTTAAGATCCATTGGGCTGTAGATGGGTCTTGAACTCATGTACTGATAATGGGCTGTAAATGGGCCTTGACCTCATACATTGAGATTTAGCCCAGTAGAGTCTCTCAACCCAATGTTTGTCTTTATGTTTAGATTTGCTGTGTGTACTTATTTTTATTTATTGAATATCATGAATCTAAATTGAAGTAAGATTACTTTAATTTTTTATTTTTAATATTTAAAGCACGGTAGAAATGTAAATGAATTGAGCTATTCGTGAATTATTCGATATTTATTCGAATATTTTCGAAATCGATTTTTATTATTTAAGAATTCCAATCTTTTTTTTTCTTTTTAAGACAGTCCAGTTCGAACTTTATATTACTAACTCATAAAAGACTTACCTAATTATAATATAGTGAGCTTAAATAAATCGAGTCAATCTAGAATACATTTAAATTGAGTCAATAAAATCTACTTCCTCTGCTTTTTTTTTATTCACTACACTTTCTGTTTGCACACTATTCGAGATCTAATTTTAACGGTAAATATCTTTAATTATATACAACTAAAAATTATAAAAATTTTATATTTAAAAAGTAGACATTAAAACGAATAAAATAAGATCCCACTTGAATATATTTTTCTTTATACGTAAGTAACAATATAAAAAAACAAGATTGATGAATGAATAGTAAACACTATGCAAGTGTAGCAGATAAAAAAAAGCGGAGGAAGTATATAAAATTAAAAAATTATTACTAAAAAATTTAAAGAGTTCTGATGAATCGAATGAATTGTTCAAACTTGATTTGATTTTATAGCTCCACGAGTTCAACATAATTTTTAATTTTTTTAAAAATCGAATTGAATTTGAATTATGATTCCACTCATTTATATTCTAAATACAATAACTGGTAATTCCGACATATTTAAAAATAAAAAGAAACTGATGTAGTAATAGAAATGAACCTCACCATGCACTGCTACTAGATTACACAAAAAGTTGATCCTAAGTATTATTTTAAATTAAAAAATTAATCAAAATTTAAAAAATTAACTAAATTCAATTCTATAATTCAATAAAATTTTCGATTTTATTATAGAAAACAATAAATCCAACCGTTGACATTGGAAAACTTAGAAAGAGAATAATTCATTATTTTTAATTTTTGAACTGAAAGTTGGTGGTATATTTTTTTGTAATATTAAAAGAAAAAAAAAAAGTTTAAACCAAGTTAAGTTTGGATACAAATTTGCAGACCTAAATGCTTACAACAGCATCCATGAAGAGTGAAGATTTTAGGGAAAGTGGAAGTGGATTTTGTGGTCCAACCATTGATAGACAATATATTTCACACCCATAAATTCAATAATCAATAAATATTACTCTTATCCAACATTACAGTACCATTAAATTATCTTTATTATTTTAACAAGTCAACTGTCTCTGCAAATTTATCAAATCCGTTCCTGTAGTTTGAAACAGTGTTTAAAAAAAATAAAAAATAAAAATCGATATGGTGGTTTAAAAAAATATTTAAATATAATCTAAACTTTTTAAACCAAATTTTGATTTAAATTAATAATTTTTTAAAATATTTAAATGGAATATCTAGTTGGATTATATGAAATTTTTAAATATGAATTCAAATTAATTCATTTCAAGTTGAATTTCAATAAATATCAACTGATATAAAATATATTTTCTATGGTGGCAGTTGAAAGTTATACTTAATTTATATTTTATTATGATATATCAATTTAATATAATTAAATTATTATTTTTTAAAAAAAATGAATATAAATTTATATTAAACATTTAAAATTTCACGTAAAAATTGAATTAAAATAATGTTGATGTTAAGTTTATTAAGTTAAATTAAATTTACAGCCTAATGGATCTCAAATTTCATTTATATAGAAATTTGGTGTTCACTATTCAAAAAAAAAAATATATATATATATATATATTCAAATTGAATAAATATTATAAGTGGAAGTAAGAAAAAAAATTAGTACTTATTAACAAAAATAATTGAAAGGAAATTTTATATGGTCATTTTTTTTTATAATTGCTTCAAAGTGAGTATTTATTAACATTAATTAAATGTAGGCACAAATTTGGTATATAAAAAGATTATTACATCTGAGTTTGTTTTTGTAAATGTGAAAAGAATCATTTAATTAGCTTTAACTACCTACATTTAGATTAATCCCGCCGCCCAAAAATTTAATTTTGAAAATGATTTTAACCTAACCAGTGAAATAAATTTTGAAAATGATTTTCACATGCTCAAACGATTAGGTTGAAATACATACTATTTGTATAGGTTATTTTAAAAAAAAATAAAATAAAATAAAAATTAATGTTTCACTTTAAGCGTTTCATTTTCAATTTTTATTATAAAATCATCTTCTAAAATCATAACTACATGTGGTTTTAGTATTTTTTGTGAATGGTTTTGGTGTGTATAAGTGTTTTGAAATTCTAAATGTTTTAATTTAGATGGTGTGAAATTTCCTAAAATCAAATTACTCGTATAACACTAAAAACACTCACAGAAATACCCAAATCACTCGTGGTTTTGATTTTGGGATGATTTAACCAAACTTTTCAAAATCGAAAGCTCAATGTGAAACGTTTGAAAAAACGAGATTTTTTTTTTTTTAAATAACCCTTGTAATTTTCACAATTTTTATTTATTTATTTATAAAAAGTGATTGAATATATTTTATAGCATTCCGTTCCGTAGAAAAACACACTTCCGAAACAATGGGAAAAAAAAATCATTCCCTTTCTGTTTCATTTAATACATTTTTGTCAAAACAAACTCTTAAAGTAAGTTTGGATGGATGGTATGAAATGAAACATGATGAATTTGAAATTAGTGGAGCGAAATGGAATGAGATGGAGCATGATGAAAAAAATATACTATTTCATTATTTGGTCAAATTACGATGGAATAGAAAATTTTTATCATTTCACTATTTTGTAACTTAAAAATGGGATATAAAACTTTTAAATACACTAATTACTATAATATCTCTAACTTTAAATTTCTTTAAAATGTATAAAATGGATAAAATATCATTTTATATAAATGATCATTCTATTATATTGTTTTACCCCCAATTTAAGATGGAAGAAATTTGAGATTTTGATGAAATGAGAGATGATATATACCACTTCATTCCATCGGTTTCCATCGAAAAATAAATAATCCAAACAATAATAAGTTAAAAAATCTCATTTCATCCCCTTTCCATCCCTCCGATCACCAATCAAAACTTATCAATAACGAACCAGACTCACAATAGATCAAACTCAGTAACTGATTTACAGATGTAAAGTTGAAAGATAGACCATTTTTAAACTCAATCTTCCTTACTTTATTTTGCACGAAACATCGCCCTGCATGGGCTATGCATTTTGTGTTTCTATGTTCCGCAAAATGGAGTTTCAGGAATGAGTTTAAGACGGTATGAATTTTGAGCCTACCGAACTTAAGAAATTTTTAGGTGCGGTGCGGTGCAGATTCTGCAAAGTAAACTTCGAATTTTAATAAAAGAGTCCCAAAACATATTTAAAAAATACCACTGAATATACGTCTAGAACGTTTTCTACATTTATTTTCATTTAAATCTTTATAAATTTTACATTTAAGACACCATATGGTCAATATTATATCTATTAATATTAATTTGACAATATTTTATTTAATTAAATATTAAATTAAATTAATGAATTAAATAACAATGGAAAAATAAATAAATCACAACAAATGTAATAACGGGTCCCCGCCGTGGAATGTTTAATCACAACGATTAAATGTTTATCATACACTAATATTTTATTTAGCCAAATGAAAATTGAATTCCATACTTTACATTTTGCACTTGTACAAAATGATTTAAACTTTTTATAAATCTGATAGTTTATATTAAACGTTTTAAATTCCATCTAAAATCGAATTAAAATGATTTGAATTTTAGTATATTAAATAAAATTGACCCTCTATACTTACTATTACATCTCATCATAATTTTATAAAATTTAAAAAATTAATAATATATTTATTATTTTTCTATTCAAGTCAAATGAAATAAAAATATATACATTTCAATTTTTATTTGTATATCTATCCAAATCAAATTAATTAAATTAGAATTTTGAAATTTAAATGAAAATTTTAATTATTTCTTATGGTTTAATCAATAATTATTAAATCGTTAAAAATATTAACCATTTAATAAAGAGAAACTAGCTTAACATATTTCGATCACTAACTTGTATGAAATCATGTTTTATTCTATATTTTCTTAATAGCCATCCCTTTCACACCTTGATAATATGTATTTTGATTTTTTTTTTCACTAGTTTGGATTCATAATTGATTGATGTATTTATATTTTAAAATATTTTTAAAAATACAAATTCTTTTAATAGAAATTTCATAATTGACATAACTTTATGCCACGATTGTGCCTATATTTACTTAGCATGCTCCATGCATTGACTTTTTTTTTTCTCTTTTTTTTTTGCGTAAAAATTATCTTGTTCGGTTATAGTTGACTTTGGAAAATGGTATTTAATTGAGCTATTAATAACTGTAATATATATATATATATATATATATATATTTATATATAATACAAAGAGTGAGGTTCATAATAGTACTTTCATTCAAAAGTACTGGATTTTTGTATTTTTTAGAAAAATATTATTAATTTTAATATTTGATTTAAAAAAATATTGAAATTTTAATAGAACTAGATTTTTATTTTTATTTTTAAATAAGGGTAGGGGTGGGTTATTCGCAATTAGTGAGTAGGGGTGGCAATGGATGGGATCGAACCGGATCAATCCGGCCTCATGCCCGATCTGTGAATTATAGAATTTGATCCAAATCCGATTCGAGACCCAAACGGATTGCAGTTTCTAGTCCCAAATCCGAACCCAAACGGATCACCTATTGACCCACCCGATCCGTATGACCCGAATACACATTAGACTTGATATAATAATAATAATAATAATAATAATAATTTAAATTCATAATATTTATAACACACCGATTTATAATATAGAAAACATATATAAGTTATAAAATAATATTATTTACTAAATAGATAAATTAATTTTAAATTTTATATAAAGACTTCACTAAATCAGTATAACTAATTAAATAAAACCACATACTTAACAAGATTTTATCTATGTGATGTACGTAATACATCATAAGACATTATATTTTTAATAATTATAATAATAATAGTTTAAACTCATAATATTTATAAATTATATAATAATATTATTTACTAAATAAATTAACTTTAAATTCTGTCTCAAAACTCAACTACATTAATATAACTAAAAAAAAAAAATATAAATTAATATTTTTATTTCAAGCACATATCTTTTTATATTAGTGTTTAATAAATAAATTATTTTTATATATAACCGGGTTACCGGATCGGATCGGATCAAAGAAACATTAACCCGCTGTTGACCCGATAACCCGAACGGATCAGCACTTTTGTCCCATATCCGCCCCAAAGTAAAAAATTTCAGCTCTAAACCCGATCCAAAAATACTGGATCATATCGGGTTTGGACCGGATCGGGTTTTTTTTTCCAGCCTTATTAGTGAGTGAAATTGATGAATTTTGAAAATTAGAATTATATAAATACATATTTTTAAAAAAAATTCGATTACAAACTGTATTTAATAGATTTTTAGTTTTCTATTTTAAATATACATAATTAATAATTGATAAAATTATTTAAATTTATTTTTTAATTTTAATTAAATATATTTTTAGTTTTATTTTTATAATTAAAAAATAAAATAAAAATATTCTTACTAAACATATTTTTAGTCATTTATTATTTTTATTTTTTATAATTAAAAAAATTGGTGCACTAATTATTTCTAATAGCTAGCTAATTACTTCATTTAATTTATTTCTTCAATATGTAAAGTATTATATATGTATATATTTAAAAATACTAATTAATAAATAAAACAAACTTTCCTAGATTCTAAGAGCAATTTTAGATTTATAAAATATTTAAAAAATTTTGCTATAATTAATTAAAATCATAAGAAAAAAATAATTATTTAATATTTGTAATTGATAGTTATTTTTCTTAAATAAAAGAATTATATATTTATATATGGGAGACAAATTCAACTTTGTTTGGACCAATTTGTCCCCGTAGATTCAATCAACCTTGATTGACCTTTTACAAAAATTAAAGTCAAAATAATTTAGTCCCATCAAAAATAAAACAACATACAATGAACTCCATCAAAGAAAATCTTTCATTTATATGTTTCTTTGAATAAACTAAAGTAATCAAAAATCAACTAAACTTTGTTTATACAATAAATAAATAAATATATTTTGTAATATTAATCACAATCTTTTAAAGTTGAAACTTTATAGATGTCACCTCTAGAATAAAAAAATAATTAAGAAACCAAACAAAACTTATCTCTAAGTTAGCCAACGACACGCGCATAGTGCGAGTACGAAAAGAAATATAAAAAGAGAAAAGAAGGCAAACAAACGCAAGTGGCGAAGACTGGAGAGAAGAAAAGTTTGAGTGGGCGTCACGTGCTCGAAGCCTCGTTTGATCGACACGCGTCACCGATCTTGTTGTGGGACCCGTTTTAATTAGATTGTTTTGTTCATTTATTATTGCTTTGCTAAGCCTAACAAAAAGAAAAATTAGATAAATTATAATATGAAAAAGATAAAGTAAAGGTATTATATTATAATATATAAAAAAATTCTAAAAATTATTTTTGATTTCATAATTTATTAATGTGTCGGTGTATTATAAAAATTAGAAATTATTAAATTTTATTTTTAATTTATTCAATATTATATATATATGTATATATATGATATATATAATATTTATTAGTAAAATATAGTGATTCAATTTAATGAGAAATTCTTTGAAATTAATATTAATTTCAAAAATTATAAATGTTTTTATGAATAATAATAAAAATGATTTTATTTAAATTTTAAATAAAAATGCATGAATTTAAAAATAATTAAACATTTTTAAAAATATTATATGTTTAATTATAGAAAATTAAATTAAATATTATTTTTTTTTATTAAAACTATAAATACAGAAACCATCCATATATTTACTTTAATAGATATTTTAAATATAAAATATTAGTATTTTAGTAATTTATGAACAATATATTATATATTATTAAAATGAACTTTTTTAAAATAATTATTTAGTACTTAATTAATTTTATTATAACTAATGATATTTCCAAAATTAATAAATCAAAATATTTGAAATAAATTATTATTATTATTTATCTCTTTGTGGATTGAGTGAGAGAGAGATTATTTTCGGGTTAAATTAAATTATGATGAATTAATTAAATTAATAGAATTATTTAGGAAAAGAAAAAGAGAAGTATCTGGTGTGATGGGGACCACCAATAACTTTGTGTAGGAGCGTGACAGGCCAATGAGAAAAGCGAGAATCACTTGAGGCCATTGTAAGTCGACCAATAGAGTCCAAGTAAAGCGTATAAGCGTCAAAGTCACCACCACTTAAAGAGTACTTTAGCACCCAACTCCATACGTGTCTCGTCTTTGAGCTTCCACATGTTTTTGCTCTATCTTTTTCATCATTTCTTCTATTGACCATTTTATTTATTTTCTTTTAAATTTTTAAGTTTAAAATATGGGGAAAATATTTAACGAAAGTCAAAAGTTTAGAGAGAACAAAACCTTGACATTAATTATAATTTAATTCATGGGCCTATTCTTTTAAAAAAATAAATATATTTACCTAATATAAAAAAAATACAAATTAATATGTAAAAATATTTGAAATAATAAAAACATACGGATGATCAAATTTTCAATTTAAATCAATAAATTTCAATTTTTTTTATTAAATTTTCAAGTATTTTAAAATTGAAAATTTGAAAAATAAATTAAATTTATATACCTATTAAATTCTTATATAGTCTAAATTTCAATAAAGGAATAAAAAAAATTATGTATCCTCCTATTATATATATAAAACATCAATGAATAACTCCTATATATATATATATATATAAAAGTTGTAGAATATTTTAATTATTTTAATATAAAATTTAAATAGTTTATTAATTTGATTTAAAAAAGTTTGAATAATTAAAACAAAATTATTTATATATAATTTACGTTTATTAAAATTTATGTTGAAAATTGAATAAAATAACAATAAAGTATTGTAAAAATAAAATAAAATAATGAACGAATTAATACGAACCATAACACACTGAGATCATGAAACAATTTCCCAGATGATACAAGTAATATAGACATGCAAAAAGCTGATCAAATTCATCCAATTAAACAAAATACGTATATGATCACATGCATAGGATGTGAAGAGTTGTTGAAGTTGACGGGTATTGTTATCCATATTATGAGGAGACGGGTAAGAAATATGAGAGCTTATAACATGCAAAATTTGATTATATATGGACATGCTTTTCAATCAATTTCAGGTATTTTTGACGTATAGGTTTTGTTTAAGTTGTTAATTGACTGTAGATTTGCTTCTCCTTGTAAGAAGCAGCTGTCCATGAAATAAGTTCCTGTGATCTTGCATGTTAAGGTTGTCGTGGTTGGAGATTAGGGTTAGGGTTAGTCAGTCGGTGGGAATAGATGGAGAGGATTTGTATGGCTGGTATGGAGCGGTAAAATTTTAAATACACTTATTTTTCATTTTAAATTTATATTTATAATAATAATAAATGTAAATTTGGGATGAATGAAAAATATGTTTGACATTTTATCACTCGAGAAGTGATTGTTAGACTGGTTTTTTTTTTTTTACGGTAAATTATATTTTTTTCTTTGTCTTTTAATAAATTAGAATGTCTTTTTCGAGGTGTCAATCTAGTTGGGATGTCATTTAAAAGTATTCCACCTTATTATTTCATAGCCACAAATAGTCCCAAATATATATTTTATAAAAAATTAAGATTAGGTTAGGATTAATTCGATCGGTGGAAATAAATTGAAAGATTTTATATTAGAAATAAGTTGGTATTCGTCTCATATTTATATTATAAAAATTATAGTCAAAGTTTATATTTATATATATATATATATATATATATAAACCTATCAAGTAACAACTATCTATTCAAAATTGAATTATCGCAATAAATTTGCATTGAAATTTTTAATTTAAAATAATATACAAATAATTATAATAAAATTCAAATTTGATTAACAAAATATATAACCTTTTACAGATCCAGTTAAATTATAAAATTTGATATAATTTTAATTAATACTCATATTTTATAAATAATATAGTAAAAGGGAATTTTTTAAAATGTTCATATAAATATTAACATGTTTAGAATGATTAATCATTTTCATAGGTTTAAATATATAATTTTTAAATTTTGTAGAAATTTTAAATTTAAATAAGTTGGTAAATATTATTATATAAAAATATTTATACAAATTGGTAATAGATAATTATGTTTTCTTTTTCAATTTCATAAAATTGTAAAATTAAATTAACTTGATAATTATTATTAAAAAATTTATATTATTTATTGAGATAACAATTATCAATTTAAAATTTTATAATTTTTATAAATATACTTTAAATTTTAAATTTAAAATAATTTTTATATATAAATCACACGACTGCTCTAGAATAACGATTAAATTGTAAAATTTTATATGAATTTTAGGACAAGCGAAAGTCGTCGAAAGTAGAATTGTTTATGTATCATCGGTGCAATAACATTATCAACTTTACATTTATGGTGACTGAAGAGGTGACCATTTCAAAATATTCAACGTTTCTCAACGACATCAATAACTATAGAATCAGTGCTTTTATTAGTCTTATGTAATCTCCAGCTATCTACCATTCTTTTTAGGTACTTGTCGAGTGATGTAACATAAGTTTTATTATAAACTAACATACATTTATTTAAGGATCTGTACATGTAGTTGAATCAAAACGTCCCAATATTAATTATATTATTATCTCTACTGATTTTGTTTCCTCATTACTAATTTATGAATTTATTTAGATAAATTTTTAATTTTAATTTATTTTTTAGTGATATTTGGATGATAGTGGGCGTTTTATTTAAAAATATAAATTAGTTGAATCGAATTTAATAAATTTTTATGTTGACCTTTTAAAATAAAATGATATTTTTATTTAAATATTTGTAAGAAATTTGGACATAAATGTTAAATTAATACGTAATATAAAAAATAAAATGAAATTATATAATTATTAATTTTATTTAAGTGATTTCTTAATTGAATTCAACTAAATATATTAAAATAATTTTGGCATTAATAATTTTGTGTTTAATAAATTATTAATAATTTAAAATTTTGAAAATATAGTTTTATGGTTTGTTTAATGGTAGTTTTTAACTATTTGAATGATATTTCGTAAAAAAATAAATATTAAATAGTAATTATTAAAAATAAATAATTTTACGTTTCAACTAGTTTATTTTATTTTTTAAAAAAAATATTTAATATACATACACATTATAATAACTAATTTTTTTATTTTATAACTAATAATTATCACCATATGTATTCTAGCTATTTCAATATTTAACAACCACACCTATTAATAGCTTAAACTTTATTGTAGGCATCAAATATAATCATGTGCGATTGAAAATTAATATTTGACATATTTTAAAAACAAAATATTCAAGTAAAGACCATATAATAATGTTTCATTTGTAAAATTAAATCATGTCAACCATTATGAAAAATATTTTCGAAATATTCTTGTAGTTAATATTGCAGGTCAAATAGTAATGAGTGTTATTCTTATAACAATTAATATTACAAGTCAAACAATAATAATAAAGGCACTCATTCTTATATTTTTATATCTAATAAATTATTAATAGTTATAATTTACAAAATTTAAATTAAAGGAAAAAATGTAAATAGATATATAATTAACATAAATATATAAAATAATTATTAGGTTTAGTCAGATGTTATTCATGCTAATCTTCATTTTATTTAAATATTTTTAAATATAATATTTAATTAATATAATTTAAAAATAATATAAATATATATAATATATTAACTTAAGTATGATTGCACTCATTTTAATAATTTTATATTTAATGAATTATTAATAATAACTTACAAACTTCAAATCATAATTCGAAAAATAAATTTATTGGTTAGTTGATTGAATTATGTTAAACGGGTTAACGTTTTGTAAAGATAAATGTTACTAAATAATGATCGTTTGAAATAAACAATTCTACCATTCGAATATCTTATTTTAAAATTTTTAAAAAATATATCTACATTTAATATATTTACAAATCAAATATTATAATAACAATTTTTATAATTTTATAACTAGTAACTATTACCATATATTTTAATTATTTTCATATTTAATCACTATACACCTATTTAAATAAGTAGATTTAATTTAGACATCAAAACTAATCATATTCGATTGAATATTAATATTTAACATGTTTCAAATAAAATATCAATTAAAATATTTTGAAAGACCATTTAATATTTCATTGTAAAATTAAATTGTGTCAACCATTATGAAAAACATTTTCAAAATATTCTTGTACTTAATATTACAAGTGAAATAGCAATGAGTGTTATTCATATAACAATTAATATTACAAGTCAAGTAATAATGAAGCCACCCATTCTTATATTTTTATATCTAATAAATAATGAATAACTATAATTTTTTATAAATTTTAAATTATAGTGCAAAAGGGAAAAAGTATATGTAATACACGGATAAATTATATTTTGGATGATTCATTTGAATAATTTTTAAGTTTTCAATAACATTTTATAAAAAAAAATATTTGATATTAATTTTAATAAAATATTAATATTTCAAATTATGGATTAATATTTTAATAATTTTATATAGAATGCTATTTTAAAAGTTTTATATATATATAAATCTAAAAAATTTAGAAATAATTTTATACTTAAATATAAAAAATAATTAAATTTTTTTATTTTTATATTTAATTATTTATTATTTCAAATAATTATATAATTGGTTAAACCGTTTCAAAAATTATTTGTTACTATTTAAATTACTAACGGTTTGATTTAAGAATATTTTTTTTTTCTAATGATAATTTTTTAAATAAAATATTTAATGATTATTTAAAATATTATTTAATATTTTATAATAAAATTAATTGATGTCAACCAATTTATTACAAACATTTTCAAAATATTCTTACAATCAATATTGCAAGTCAAACAATAACGAAAGACACTCAATTTTATTTTTAACAGATAATTATTAAATTTTTTTATTGTTATATTTTATTTCCATACACATTTTTATATATAATATAATGGTAATTCGAATTTTAATTATTTTTATTAATAAAAAATAATGCGGTTAAATTTACATGATAGTATTACACTGAAGTAACTAATATATTATTTTATAAAGTAATAATAGTTCAGAAAAAAAATTATAATATAAAATGTTGAATTAAAATAATAAATTATTTTAAATTTATAAATTTTAAATAATCAAAGGGATTAATATATTCATTATAGTTTACCGAATTTATTTTAATAGATTTTAACAATAATGTGAAGATTTTAAAAAATATATAAAATTTTATTATAAAACATATATAAAATTGTAAAATAGGAATGATGTTTATATTTTTAATAATTTAAAATTTTAAAATAAAATATAGCTAATTTATTAATTTATTTAATAAAAAAAATTATTGTATTTTTTCTTCTTAAAATTTATTATTCTAAATAAATTTTAATAATTAATTAATTTAAATAGAAATTTTGGATAGGCTTATTAGTTCTTATAGTATTTTCTTTTAAAAAAAATATTTATTTATATTTCTCATACTCAATTAGCTAAAATAATAAAAAAGTGAACGGCGCTTAATAAAAGCAATTCTCATGATCCATAATTGAAAACCTGCCAACTGTAACAATAAACCGCCACGTAGCACTTCTTCTATTGGAATCCCTCCATGACGTGGCATCCACTTCCTCTATCCGTCCCCCATATAAATACCCCCAAATCCCTCCACACTCACCTCTCCTATATCATCTCTCACTCCACAACACAACATTTACTTAACAAACAATAACAATGCCTGAACCATCTCCTCCACAACTACCTTCCTTCTTCTCCACCACTTCTCCGCCACCGTCTCCTCCCTCCGATCATCACCACGAACTTCCTATGTTGATGTCCAATTGCTATCCAATCACACTCAAGGTACAGTACTCTACTCTATTTAATATTGGTTGGATGTATCAGCTTTTGCCACTTTGAAAACTGTCTAATAAAAACTGTCATGTTTGAAAAACTGTCCAAATGTTCGTGAAGATGTTTGAAAAACTGTCCAAATGTTCGTGAAGATGGTTGAGTAATTGACAGAGAAAAGTTGAGTGGAAAAATGTCTTCAATTACTCTCCTACACAGCAATCCCGAACCAGCCTAAAAAAAAAAATGAATTTGTTGTAATAAATGTGAATTTATTATCTGTTGACTTTCTTTGACTTTATTGCTATTCGTTGCAGTTCATTGACGTGTGCTATAGGATCGGAGTCGAGAAAAGAAACGAAAAGGGAGCGAGTCTCAAGAGGATTTTCGACGGTAAATTTAAGTCGTTCGATCAAAATAGATCAACGGCTGACGATGAAAACAGCGCAACGGAGAGGACGATATTGAATGGAATAACGGGAATGGTTTCACCAGGCGAAATCCTAGCCGTTCTCGGACCGTCAGGGAGTGGTAAATCGACGTTTCTCAATGCGTTAACTGGTAGACTCCACGGAGAGAGTGGATACACAGGAACAATTCTCGCTAACAATAAAAAGCCTAACAGACAGGTGGTTAAACGTACCGGATTCGTCACGCAAGATGATTTGCTCTACCCGCATCTGACAGTACGCGAGACGCTGATTTACTGTTCGCTACTCAGGTTACCTAATTCGTTAACGAAGGAAGAGAAAACCGTCGTGGCCGAGTCTGTTATGACGGAGCTTGGTTTGAATAAATGTCAGGATACGATTATCGGGAATAGCTTTATTCGCGGTGTGTCCGGTGGTGAGAGGAAGCGCGTGAGTATTGCTCATGAGATGCTTGTGAATCCGAGTTTGTTGATTCTTGATGAGCCGACTTCGGGTTTGGATTCTACCGCGGCGCATCGGTTGGTTTCGACGCTTAAGTCGCTGGCGATGAGAGGGAAAGCGATTGTTACTTCCATGCATCAACCGTCGAGTCGTGTTTATCAGATGTTTGATTCCGTTTTGGTGCTTAGCGAGGGTCGGCCATTGTATTTTGGTAAAGGAAGTGAAGCTTTGGGTTACTTTGAATCGATTGGCTTCTCGCCTTCTTTTCCGATGAATCCGGCCGATTTCCTTCTCGATCTCGCCAATGGTACGTCGTTTTACAATATCCAGATTTCGTTGTTTTTTCATTTTATTATTTATTTAATTTATGCTTTTAGTACTCAAACACTGCTAAAAATCTCTGATATTCATCGGCATATGCATAGAAACAGATCGGAAAATTTGCAGTACTAATTGTTTTAATTTATTTTTAATTTTCAAACATTTACCATAAAAAGCCTCATATCTGTCGTATAGTACTAATTCCGATAAAATAGGGGATGGGAAGAGACGTGATAGCAACAAGACGATTTGAAGTCCTGATAGAAACATACGACAAATTGTAGTAACCATAAGCAACACGATGATTACAGATAGTAATAATAGCTGGATATTGAGCATACGGCTGCTGTTGAGTTTTTGGTGTGACGTAAATTAAATTGGAAACCAGATAGTCATATTTATGATGGGGCAATTAATGATATCGAAAGAGAGGGACTAATAGGTTGTTTGTACATTAGGAGGATTATTGTAGGATTCATTATTAAGACAAGGTCATGTGGTGTACACTATGAAATGCAATTTTTCCAAGGGTATTGTGCATGTTTTGGTTTCTTTTCAGCAAGCTATTTTCTGGGCCATTGCTCGAGTACTTGATACTAGTTGATACGTGCTCTAGTGACCTACTTGTGCTTCACCCAAATTGAATTAATTACCCACATGTGCGTGACACGAATAGTACATGTTATGCAACAGATTTGAATTTTTGTTGAAATTTGGAGACATTGGTTTCAGATAATCAGAGGAATTCTAGTTCTCTTTTCGTTTTATTGGGTCACTTGGCGTTTTGAAACTTTTTTTTGGGAAAGATTTGTTTTTTTGTCCCATCTAACTTTTTCGGTCCGAGAACACCTATAGGGTGCTGCGTTGATGGTGTAAAATTACTTTATTTTATTTTTGAAAAAAAATATTTTGAAATGGGAATATGTAGTGGATAATTGATACGTGCTTGGTTTTTGATGCAGTATATTGGAGAATTCTGTTTAAGTGGGGAAAAAAAAGTTTTTAGTGCTCAATTGTAACCGTACACATGTCGCGTTGTCTTTACTTTGAGAGACTTTATTTTCTTTTTATTTTTCCAAAAAAAAAAGACAGTCTTTTTCTTTATCATTTTTAAATTTTGTTAAACCTTTTTTAGTCCACCTTTAGTCTATTTGATGGCTATAGTCCTACGATTACTAAAACACCTGTTTGGTTTTGAAAATTTTGTTTCCTTTGAAAGCAAATGCCTTTCTATTTTTACACGCTTTTCAAACACGTGTGTGTGATTAAATTGATAAGCTGTCATGGATAGAAGCAGATGTTGCAAAAGTCTTTTAGATATTAAGATTAACAGCTTCCTATGATGTTGATTATGAATGAAAATAAACACATAATTTTTTAAAAACAAATTAAAATTAAAATAAAAAATCATAAAGTATTTCGACGATAGGGATTATTATTATTTAATCTAAAAAAAAGTTGGTGTGATAGGTGTTTTTGTAGATAAGAATAAAATATTATTACATATATTTGCCTAGTCAATATTAAATAGCTTTTTTTAAGTAAAGCTAAGTTTTCCAGTATCTTGGTGTCGGGAACAAGATTTTATGTAATTTAATAAAGGTTGGTACAAATTATAGAATCATATTCTAGCTTAGAAGCATAACCTTTATTTGCCAATTTTATTTTTCCTATCTTCATTTATTTTTATGGAAATTTCAATCCCCTGATGTGTCCTGCTATTGAGCAAAGAAAGAAATAATGATAGGAGTATAGTATGGACAGTGGGACCTTTTATTTCAAATCCTTTTCTACAGCATTATGATTTTTGGTTGTTATGAACGGTCGAAAAGGATAACATCAATAGACTTTTGTTGTGATGTAGATATAAGTAACATAGGGGTACTCAAAATTGAATTATTTTGATGTCTTGATTGAGTTGACTTCTTTTGCTTTATATATGACTTTGGTAGTGACAAATCAGTCTACACTCTTTAGGAACCAGATCCTCACCTTATCATAAAAATAAATGAATAAATAAATAACCTCATTTCTCTTTCGGGTATTATAGCAATGTCAGAAACTTCTTAGGTATATATTGTATGGTTTCGTAGATTGATATATAGTATGAGATACGTAGAAGAAACATAGCATGTAATAGTATGAGATACGTAGAAGAAACATAGCATGTTAATGATTGGTTGGATTGATACATAGTGTATCAAGTTGTCATTATATTTATTGAACACAACTAGGATTTGGAGTGAATTTATAGATTTACCAATTCTGACTTTCCCTAGATACTCATACAATTTGGATAATGAACCAAAAATAAAAAATAAAACTTATGTATATGCATATATATATATATATATATATATATATATATCCTATCATGGTAATCATGTTAAAAATTAGGTTTCAACCCATTAAAAAAGAAGAAATTAGTTGACAACCTAGGTTTGAAAATGAGGAATAAATAATCTTGTTCTGTGTAATAATAGAATATGGTGGGGTATATTATTATGTATATTACAAGTTCCACATTAAATAAAGTCCAAGCTTAAATAATGGAAAGAAAAACTCCTGTTGAAGAGCACTTTGACTATGTGTAATGGTGCGGATCAGTCTTGTTTTAGGCATATTAGTAATCAAATTAGCAACTTTATGAAAGATAAATAAAGCTAGGACACAGAGAAAGAGAAAGATTTAGTTTAATTAATTAAGGTTTACTTTAATCTATTCTTGGACACCATGATAGTAAATTAAGGTGGATTTTGAGGTGGAGAAAGGTGATGACGACATTGATAGCGTGAGGAAGCATCTTGTATGGAAGGTGGCACATCGCATCCTTGTCCCTTGATAATTGGTGTTACAACTCATATAGTATAGTATTATTCTTTAAGTTTTTACTTAAAACACATAGATTCACTGTCCCAAATTTACATTTAATTAGTTACTATTACTCATTTAATAGCCTGATATGGTATAAATCATAAAATTTTTGTTGTGATGACGAAAATATAAGATAGGAATAGTGGAATTTACTTTTACTGCTTATCATGTTATATGTTGAAAGACATTGGATTAGGTATTACTCTATGGGTAGTAGTAGCTAGTGATGTTTGACCAAAACACTTACTTAACAATTCCTTTTTGTCAAGCCCCTTTAAATTTGAGTGGTGAAACAAAATGATTTTCTCATGGAAAATATTCCTCCATTGCAACATTAGGAAACACACTTAGGTCTATATTCTATATTCTATACTCACATCAAATTATTATCATTGTTCTAAATTTAAATAAAGAGCTTAGGTAGCTTGTTGCCCCACACATGCATCATTGAACACTTGTAACCTTATAAAATCTCTTGAAAAATCCACCAGTTCAACATTTTTTTTCAAATGTGCTTTTGTCCCTGGTCACTTTCTTTTTTCTCTCTTTTTCATCATTATTTTGCTTAAACATTAAAATATCAAAATCTCAATATTTTGTATTCAATTGAATTGCAACACGTTTCAAGATGCTTTCGTCTATACGCACACATTATTCCCACCAAAAGTCCATAAAAGCTACCTTCTGTGGGTTTTCACTTGTCTTTTTCTTTATTTTTAAACAATTGGATAATAATATTAGTATTTTAACAAATAAATATTGAGAATTAATTTAAAGTAATTAGTAGTGGTGGTGGCTCTATATAGTGGCATGCAGGCACCAACTTTTAGTGGACTCCTACCTTTGCCACCAACATTGGTCAGCTTTTGTTCTCTCTTTTTATATCCTGTGTATGTGTCCTCCTCATCATACTCTGTTTGTTCATATCCCCAATTCATTACTTTAACATTACTACACAACAATCAACCAATAAGCTTTGCTATTTTAGGGTGTGTCAATTTCTGACTAATTTATTGTTTCTTTTCTCCAATGTTTGTTTACTTGGATCCACATTGCCTTTATATCAATAGATAAAATAAACTAATCCACTTTAGTTCCTACTAGCCTTTTTTGACTTTTAAAATCTAAGATTCATGTTACAAAATATCTAAACCACATTGGTTTTCCTTCATATCTCACACTGAGTCAATAAAATATTGTCATGTGTACTGTCATTTTCATTTTTTTGACTTGAGAACTCTTACATTAGATTTTACTTCTTACTTACTTACCACAGAGTTTCTGAGTATTTGCTGAGGTTAATTCTATAGTGATTAATGTTGTAAATTTTTTTATTGAATTTTGTTTCAGGAGTGAGCCATTCTGATATAGCAGCAAGTGAAAGAGACAACCAAAACGTCAAATACACACTGATGAACTCATACAACACACACATAGCTCCAAAAGTAAAAGCTGCATGCACGGAACCAACACCTACTAACACCAACACAACCGCCACAAACCCAACAAAAGACTCATCACTTGAAATCCAATCATCAAAACAACCAACCCCTATCACCTGCCTCACAACATGGTCAAACCAATTCGCAATCCTCCTCCGAAGAAGCCTCAAAGAACGCAAACACGAGTCCTTCAACACCCTCAAAGTCTTCCAAGTAATCACAGCTGCAATCCTCGCCGGACTAATGTGGTGGCATTCAGACATTCGCGACATACAAGACCGCCTAGGCCTATTCTTCTTCATCTCCATCTTCTGGGGCGTCTTACCTTCCTTCACAGCCGTTTTCGCTTTCCCTCAAGAACGTGCAATAGTTGCAAAAGAAAGATCCTCAGGAATGTACACCTTATCATCCTACTTCATGTCAAGAATCATAGGTGATTTACCAATGGAACTAATCCTCCCAACAATCTTCCTCATCATAACCTACTGGATGGCAGCTCTAAAACCCGAAATAGGCGCATTCATCCTCACTCTCCTTGTCCTCCTCTGCTATGTCCTGGTCTCACAAGGCTTAGGACTCGCACTCGGCGCGATAATAATGGATGCTAAACAAGCCTCAACTATAGTGACAGTGACAATGCTGGCATTTGTGTTGACAGGAGGGTTTTATGTCCATAAAGTCCCTTCTTGTATGGCCTGGATCAAGTATGTTTCAACTACATATTACAGTTATAAGCTGTTTATTAATGTCCAATATGAAGATGGGGAGAAGATTTCCTATCTTTTGGATTGTGGGAAGAAGAGTCATAGCTCTAGTTGTAAGTTTGTGGAGGAAGACATTGTTGGACAAATCAGCCCTGCAACTAGTGTTTGTGTCATGATGTTGATGCTGGTTGGTTATAGGTTACTGGCTTATCTTGCTCTTTGGAGGCTTAAGGTTTGAAAGAGAGGAGGGGTTAGAGTTGATGATATTTTTAGGTTCTTTTTTTACATTACTAACTTTTAGTTTGTTGAAAGGAGAAGTCAAGTGTAATGATGCAAAAGCAAGAAGAAGAGATATATGGTAATTGTACTTTGTTATTTTGAATTTTATGCAAAATCAATTTTTATATTTCTTCAAGTGTCAATATCCAGACAACCTTAATTACAAACCATTCGGAATTAGCTATTTTTTATGCACCAAATCCATCGATTCTCATACTTATTCAAGTAAATTAGATCTTCAAGTTAATTGGGCCTATCATAAACTAAAAAACCCAGTCTGGGCCTCTAATTGGGCCGGGCCAAACATCTAGAATCCTCCACTGAAGAGGTTGCCAAACACGTGACATTAATCAAGAGAAAAAGGTAATTATAGTGTTAATGAGGGACATAAGCATATTCAATTTCGGGCCAAGTTTCGAACAAAGTCGAGAGAGTGAATAAATAGAATCTATGATCTATCCAGTTGTGTTAATCTTCTAGAAACAATTAGCAGGACCTGAGAGATATGACGGAACCGCCATCGCCGTCGTCGTCATCGACGTCGAGCTCAAGAGAGCTACAATGCATCGGAACACTAGAAATCGCTAGACCGAATCCTGTAGGTTTCCTCTGCGGTTCTATACCTGTTCCGACTGATAAGCCTTTCCGTGAAGCTTTCGATTCCGCTCTCGTCCCTTCCCGTCAAACGTAACTTACAGCCTATAGTTTTTGATAATTAATTTATAATTTCTTGAGTTTTGTTATATCGGTTTGGTTTTGCTGCAGTGTCAGTGCTCCGCGGTATCAGCTGCTTCCGACGGAGACTGATCTTAATAGACCGCCGTTAGTACCGAATTTTCCGGATAAAGTTCTTCCTATTGCTTCCGTGCAGTCTAAAACTAATGGAGGTGCGTTATTTTGTTGATGTATCAGGTGTTTGTAGTGTTCTAGACTTGTATTTTTTGTTGAGAATTTATACAGCTTGCAAGTGCCTGAGAATTTGTTTTAGGAAATGTATGATATGCTAGACTTTTGTATTGTCATGATGGTTTAGTAATTAATTTGTAGGATTTTATGCTGCTTTTAATATTTTTTAGTTCGAACTCATGATCATGCTAATTGATATTTGTGTATCACTAATTGAGGCGAAAGGAAAGTAGAGAATGGTGGCTGTTGTTCTGACTATGTAGATGTTGTTAACTTGGAATTAGTAGCTGTGATGTTCATTTTTTTTTTCCTTTGGTAGATATTAGTTTGGATGGTGGTGCTGTTTCATCAAATCTTTGTAGAAAGGGTGAAGCACTTGCTGTATCTGGTTTGGTTGAATATGGAGATGAAATAGACGTTATTGCTCCCACTGACATTTTGAAACAAATCTTTAAAATACCATACTCCAAAGCTCGAGTATCGATTGCTGTTCATCGGGTTGGACAAACTCTTGTTCTGAATACAGGGTATGCATCTGATATGTTTATTTTTTCTTAATTATTATTAGTGTGTGTTGTGTGTTTCAACATCTTGAATTTTATTGGTAAAGTGCAGGTCTGATGTTGAAGAAGGGGAGAAGTTCATTCGAAGACATAGCAACCAAACCAAGTGTGCGGATCAATCTTTATTTTTGAATTTCGCAATGCATTCTGTTCGGCAGGAGCCCTGTGACTGTCCGCCAATGCATCAGGCTGCATCTGAGACACAATCAAATTCATCAGTTCTGCCGAGAGGAGATGCATCTTGTTTTATGGGACAGAGAGAGGAGGTTGCTCAAAAGGAAGAATTTAAAAATCCTGCAAAGTATTCACAGGTCAAAAAGGATAGCTTCATTTGGGAAAGTAAAAAGAACAAGAGAACGGAGGACCATGATAATAAAAAGGCTTCACATGTTGGTGAGAAGCCTAGAAGTTCGATTCAAGAGTCTGAAAAACATAGAAGAGTTGGTAATGATGAATTTTTAAGGGTTTTATATTGGAAGTTTCACAATTTTAGAATGCTTCTGGGTAGTGACTTGCTTCTGTTTAGTAATGAGAAGTATATTGCTGTGAGTTTGCATTTATGGGATGTGACACGGCAGGTAGCTGCCCCCTACTGACACTCTTCTTGGGCTTTATATTTATTTATACCTATTGTTTCTAATGAAGGCGCTGTTTCAACTTTGGCAGGTTACTCCATTAACCTGGCTTGAAGCTTGGCTCGATAATGTCATGGCAAGTGTGCCTGAGCTTGCAATCTGTTACCATGAGAATGGTGTGGTTCAGGGTTATGAGCTTCTTAAAACGGATGACATCTTTTTATTAAAAGGCATTTCTGAGGATGGCACTCCTGCTTTTCATCCTCATGTTGTGCAGCAAAATGGCCTTTCAGTTTTGAGGTTTCTTCAAGAAAACTGCAAGCGGGATCCTGGCGCTTATTGGGTTCGTTTCTCGTTTTTATTTGAACTTCCATGTTGTCAAAATTCACTGTTAGCTTAGCTTACTTTGTTTTGTTGTCCGTCATGCATCTTAACAGCTGTATAAAAATGCCGGTGAAGATGTAATTCAACTCTTTGATGTTTCTGTTATCCCCAACAACCACTCCTCTGGTGCTTGTGATGACAGCTCCAGCTCTTTGCCTCTAATCCATAGAGGAAGAAGTGATTCATTATTTTCACTGGGGATTCTTCTGTACCGCATTGCTCACAGACTTTCACTATCAATGGTGTGAGATAGTTCTATATTTACTTTAGTACATCTTCATGCAGCCTGTGATTCACCTGGCTAATAGTTGTTGATGGTAATTTTGCAGGCACCTGATAAAATGGCGAAGTGTGCAAGGTTCTTTGAACAATGTCTGGATTTTCTTGATGAGCCGAATCATTTGGTACTAAAGTTATTTGAATACATTAGTGCTAAAATTGTACTTTTCCTTAATTTTCTTTTTGATACTAGTTCAGTTAGTTATTGTACATGAATTCTGATGATTGGTGTTATGCTAAACAGGTTTTGCGTGCTACTGCTCATGAACAATTTGCGAGGCTCATTTTAAATTATGAGGACAACTTAGAATTATCATATGAATCCCTTCCTGTAGAATGTAGAGTTATAGTTACTGATGCTGAAGAAGAGTATGACAGAATGAGTAGAACTGAAACAACATTGGAGAATTTAACCATAGCAGAATCTGTGAGGAAGAGCTTAGGGTCAAATATATCTGCTTCTCGGCAATTGATAGCACCTTATGACCCTGAAAACGAGGATCAAGGTCCTCCAAGTTCAAGTGGGGATGAATGCTTAGCATTGTCTAAAATATCTTCTTCCTCCATGAGTGTGGTTCGAACCTCTACTGATCCAATCTCTTCCAAGTTAGCTGCAGTACATCATGTTTCAGAAGCCATAAAGTCTCTAAGATGGATACGCCAACTACAAAGCTCAGAGCAAGAGTTCATTGACCAGGGCACTGAAATTGATTATAGTCCTGCGTCTGTTGATCTTTCTGTTTGTGCATGTGGAGATGCTGATTGTATCGAAGTTTGTGACATACGAGAATGGCTCCCAAAATCAAAATTGGACAACAAAACATGGAAACTTGTACTTCTACTTGGAGAATCTTATCTTGCACTTGCAGAAGCACACAAGGAGGATGGTCAATTGGGTCAAACTTTAAAGACTGTTGAATTGGCTTGTTCTGTTTATGGATCAATGCCCCAGCATCTTGGAGATACTAAGTTTATTTCCTCTATGACAAAATGCTTGTCAGCCGAACTAACATATAGTGGAAAATATAAAAAGGCGAGATCATCTATTAAGGAGGCAAAAGAAATGAATGTCAAATGTCTTACCTATGAGCAATTATCTTCGGTTTTCCTCTTTTGGGCCAAGGCATGGACACTTGTTGCAGATGTGTATGTTGAGTTCCATAGGATAAAGGATAGTGATATGTCAACACAAACAGAGGAGAAACCTTATAGCAGGGAATTGAGGATGTCATCAGGAGTTGCTGAAGAAGTTGAACGATTGAAGAGGAAACTGAGTCGGGATTATCAAAACTGTAGCTCATGTTCTTTGGTAAATTGTAGCTGCCAGAGTGATAGGGCCAGCAGCGGCAGCAGTGCTAGCAGTAGTAGTGGAGATAAGCGCACATTTGGAAGAAAATCTAGAAAGAGATCACATGCTAAGGGTGCTTCACACCCCCATTTGGGTGACCCAGAAGATGCATGTGCCATGTGCTCGACTCCTATTGAAACCGAAACTGCTTTAAAAGATCCACCAAAAAGGAAAACTGGTGGAATATTCAAATACCTTGAGGGTCCTATATTTGGTGATTTCGAGCACAATCTCTCATATGCTCTTGATTGTTACGAGGAAGCTGGGAAAGCTTTGCATGCACTTCCTACTGTTTCAGCAGAACTACAATCTGTTCTGAAAAAGAAAGGCTGGGTTTGCAATGAGCTGGGTCGAATCATGCTTGAAAGGAAAGAACTTATCAAAGCTGAAATTGCTTTTGTAGATGCTATAAATGCTTTCAGAGAAGTTTCAGATCACATCAATGTTATATTGATCAACTGTAACCTAGGCCATGGAAGAAGAGCATTGGCTGAGGAGATGGTATCAAAAGCTGAAAGTTTGAAACCACATACAATGTTTCATGATGCATACAAGCAAGCATTGGAGACGGCTAAACAGGAATATTGTGAATCACTCAGGTTTTACGGGGCAGCTAAATTGCAGCTAAAATATATCTCTAGCAACACAAGTTTAGAGTCAATGAATTTGAGAAACGAAGTGCATACACAGATTGGACATACGTACTTGAGAGTTGGCATCCTTCTGGCAAGAGAAGATACAACAACAGAAGTTTATGATCATGCAGCCATGGAAAATATTCCTAGAAAAGAAGCTAGAATGCACGAGATATCAGCCAATGATGCCATTAGAGAGGCAATATCCATGTATGAATCAATGGGAGATTTGCGCAAACAGGAGGCAGCATATGCATATTTTCACCTAGCTTGCTACCAAAGGGATTGCTGTCTGAAGTTCTTGGAATCAGACACTAAAGCGGAGAGCAACATCGGCCATAGGATCAAGCAATATGCTTCCTTAGCCAAGAGGAATTGGCAAAAATCCATAGAATTTTACGGTCCTCAGACACATCCAACCATGTACCTGAATGTTCTCATAGAGATGTCAGCTCTATCCGCGAGTCTCTCATCAGCCTTGCATTCAAACGTTGTACGCATTCTGAACTCTCTAATATCTTTGCATTTTATTACTTTATTGTTTACTGTAGTATCCAATTTAACTACCGTAGGTTTCCTGTACTATACATGTTAACAATCTGATTAATGGAATATAGATGATTAGGATAAAGGAATCATATTATTGTCTGATTTTTATGGACCTAATTAGCAATGTTTTTGCGAAGCCAAATTATTAAACCGTCATTATTATTAAGACCAAATGACCTACTAGCCCATGAAGTTTTTGGTTTGCCAGTTATAAATTTCAAATTCAAAAATTTGCTAATGGTTTCTTCATGACGAACGTGTTCGAAAATTCAATTGAGAAGCCAAATTGTAAATGGAGTTATCATCTAAATGATAATTCAATCCCAACTTTAGGGATCGCTTAGAGGACATTTATCCTGATAATATGATTTGAGTTGGTGATTTTAGTACGATGTATTTCACTGCTGCAAAACTGAAGCTCATCTTCTTGCCATGTTTTGTACTTACATTTTAGTATGTTTGTGTCCTTTCCGTTGCAGATGATGGAGTCAGCTCTATCTTGCCTACTGGAAGGACGCCATCTATCTGAAAAATTTGCAGGATCCATAGCGTCCGACTACCCAGAGCTGAACGGCAAGTTTTGGAAACAGCTGCAAATGGTTTTGAAGAAAATGTTATCAATGGCAGTGTCAACAAACAAGTCCCCATCTTCCATCAGCCAACCAAATTCATTGAATCGCCATGGAGATGCTGCAAAACTAAGAGAGCTTTACAAGATGTCTTTGAAGTCATCTGGATTAAGCGATTTACCTGCCATGCATGTCCTATGGACCTCATGATTCTGAAAGGTCTGCCTGTTAATGTACATCACTGTATATTGGGTCAAATATATTGTAAATTATATTACACTATCTTTTAATGTCTTGTACTATGTACTTATCATCCATACGATACAAATTAAAAAAGTTACTTCCTCTACAAGAATAAACCAAACTCATGTTTTCATCGTCTTCATAGATTCCTGGAATTTATGTTTCAGTTTCAGACCATGATTCTCTTTTTCCTCAGACATATCTTTGATGTAAAGACAGCAGTGAAATAAACAATAACTATCTAAACTTCTTAGTAATCATCAACTGACAACTAATCAACAAAACCAATGAACAACAATTCCAGACGAGAATTCCAATTCCAATTCCAGTGCTTGATCGCACAAACCCTCCTCGTATTCACCTCCAACACCACACAAAAATCCATCAATACAGCCGCTTCATACCTCAAAACGACACAAACTAGAAACCACAACACCAACATTATATATACAATCACATAACCAAAAGGAATCCAATCTCACCAATCCATCAACACAATGTCATTACCGGAGAATCTACAACCAAACGAAGCCAGTCCGGGATGGATGAACAAAGGCGACAACGCGTGGCAGCTAACAGCAGCAACACTAGTTGGCATACAAAGTGTTCCAGGTCTAGTTATCCTCTATGGCAGCATTGTGAAGAAGAAATGGGCAGTGAACTCTGCTTTCATGGCATTGTATGCTTTTGCAGCAGTTTTGATTTGTTGGGTTGGATGGGGTTATAGAATGTCATTTGGGGATCATTTTATACACTTCATGGGCAGACCTAACTTGTCTTTGGATGAGAATTATCTGCTACAGCCTGCTTTTGCTGGGAAGTTTCCTAATGCTACTATGGTGTATTTTCAATTTGTGTTTGCTGCTATTACTTTGATATTGATTGGTGGAGCTTTGCTTGGGAGGATGAATTTTCATGCTTGGATGGTTTTTGTGCCTGTTTGGTTGACGTTTTCTTACACTGTTGGTGCTTATAGTATTTGGTGTCCTGATGGTTGGTTAGCTAAGTTGGGGATTATTGATTATTCTGGTGGTTATGTTATTCATTTGTCTTCTGGTGTTGCTGGGTTCACTGCTGCTTATTGGGTTGGTACTATCTCCCTCTTCGATGCCTCTATTTGGGATGACTTATATAAGTATTTTATAGAAAATTTTGCTGATAGAAATCCGGAATCATATGCTAATAAAAGTATCTGAAGTGCTTTTATAAAAAAACTTATGCTTCTCTTCTTTTACTATCGGAAATCAAACCAGTCATCCCAAACAGACTATATCATTGATGCATATATTGATCACATCAGAGCTCTTATATGGCTTCATGCCTAAATTTTCAACTGTATTAAGACATAAGAGTCTCTGGTGTTTTACCAGTTGTGCAAATGATAAACACAGTTTATATGATTGATGAAATGCAGGTGGGGCCGAGGGCGACGAAGGATAGGGAAAGGTTTCCGCCGAACAACATCCTCCTTATGTTGGCCGGAGCCGGTTTGCTATGGATGGGATGGACAGGGTTCAATGGTGGCGATCCATATGTTGTGAGTGTTGATGCTTCTTTAGCAGTTCTCAACACACACGTCTGCACAGCAACCAGTTTACTCACTTGGCTACTCCTTGACATTACCTTCTTCGGTAAACCATCAGTGATCGGAGCCACACAAGGCATGATCACCGGCCTAGTCTGCATCACTCCAGCGGCCGGCGTCGTGCAAGGCTGGGCAGCTATCCTCATGGGAATGTTGTCAGGCAGCATTCCATGGTACACCATGATGGTTCTTCACAAGAAGTTTTGGCTACTAAAACAGATAGATGACACAATGGCAGTCTTCCACACCCATGCTGTTGCTGGCAGTCTTGGTGGTGTCCTCACCGGATTCTTCGCTAATCCGAAGCTCAATCGCTTGTTCTATGCTGTTGATGACTGGCAGCATTACATTGGCCTTGCTTATGGTTTACAGAGCAAACGTGCAGGTGCTGGATTCAAGCAGATGGGTATTCAATTGGCGGGTGTTTCGTTCATTGTGTCTTGGAATATTATGATGACTAGCCTCATCTGTGTACTGATCAGGTTCTTCATTCCGTTGAGGTTAACGGATGATGAGTTGCAGACAGGGGACGACGCGATTCATGGGGAAGAAGCTTATGCATTGTGGGGTGATGGTGAGAAATATGAGTCTAGGGTTAACTCTATTTATGGTGCTGATGAATTCCCTCCACCAGGAGGGAAAGGAGAGGTTCAAATGGCTTGATTGTTTTCTGTTTCCTAAACAAATGTAACTCTATTAAATGATTTTGATGTATTTTCTATACACTAAAGACATCCTAAACCAGTAATAAAGTTTGAGAAAGCATCGATTCTTAAATATAAGCAATTCAAGTAAAAATAGAAAACTCATTGTACTAAACAAGTATTGGAACTAGTTGAGACAGTAGTAGGATCCAAATTAACACAGGAAAAGATAGAAAAAGGAAGAAGCCAGTCACATACAAATCAAGCAGTGGTTTCTTTGACAGTTTCGCGCCATGCATACTCCCTTGCTCCATCCTTGTCAACGATCTTGATTACAAAGTTTGGTGGTGAGACAACCAGCCTTGAGCGGATCTCCAGTATGCACTTATCGACCAAGTTTATTGCATCTTCAACTGACATGCCAGTGTGGTAGTGTCTGTCCATCATCGATAATGCAAAGTAGGATCCATAACCAAATGCTGACTTATCAACCTTGTGTAGAGTGGCGATGTAATCAAGATAATAAAGAGCTGGTCCAGTTTCCTTGTCGTAGCCAGCCATAAGTATGTTGACCATGTAAGGACTCTAGAAAACAAATCATTACAATCAGCAAAGCATATGTATTCAAGGAACTCTAGCTACAAGTAACCGATAAAAAGAAATATAACTATACAAGTCCGGATACAATTAAGAAGATGGTTAGACGGATATGTAGAAAATTTTGGCGAGCTAGTTAGACCCAGTTCTTCTATTAATGACACTCATGTCTACCATCACCTTCATATAATAGTAGGAAAATGACAGCCAAGGGCACAAATCTTTCACTACATTAAACTATATGTTATAATTTGGAACTGCTATACAAATATGTCAAGGCATTTCAAGAAACTACAAGTTAAAAATCTGCTATCACTTAATGGTATTTGTTAACTAACTGGGATGATCATTTAAAAATGCTTTGCAAAAAGATTGAGCATTACAGGCATTTGTTTTTTCTGTTTGATAAAGTTGAATTAAACATATCTGCAACCTGAGACAAATGAAGCTAAATAGATGGGAAGAATCCCTAAGAGGAGCATCAAACCAGTGCACCAAAGAAAAAGAGTACAGTTAACACATGGCAATTGAGTTAATTGAAACAAAATTGCCCCAATATACCAACATTAGAAGACAACAAATCAAAGCAAACAAGTGGAAGGAGCCAACAGAAAGAATCTTGTCCTCTCTGATATTATCTTCGATTTTCTCAAAGCACCACACAGCCACCTAATTATAGGGGAACTCGATGAGCAATCCCTACCAGTCAATCACTCTACTACAACCTTATTATGAGATTCAAACTTCTGTTTCTAATCTCTATGAAAAACAAGTTCATCTGTATCCAGCTAGCAACCTCTTACCATTATCCATGATATTGTAATTTGTATCATGACTTTTTTTCAGTTCACAATTTCTATTTTTTTTAGTCATGTTAAGGTTTAAATCTAGCTACTCCCTAAAGGCACAAGGTTCTTTGAGATAATCTTTCACATGAATTACTCTTGAAAAAGAATATGTGAAGAAACCCAAATATGCTGGTTCAAGACCAAGGATCACATACCCAAATGAACATAAAATCATCTTAGAAAGGAATAATAAAACAAGAAGCATGTTATCCTCCTAGAAAACTCAAGTGTTTCTGTATTGCTCTGATACACTAAAGATCTAGAATAAATATTCTTCCTTCTTCCAGCCACTACAATACCATGATCAACTCCTATAAGCGATTGACATAACAATGCAGCACAATAACTAGCTTCTGTTGATCAATACAGAAACAAATCCCCAACCCTCAATCAAGCAAACACCTTTAGGCTCTAAAAAAATCTGACTACCAATATACAAAGTCATGTCTAGCTGAACTAGCAAAGAGCCATTGTAAAGTGATTCAAACAAAGAACATCATTCTCCAAAAAAGCCACCTCAAAAAAATCAGACACCAATAGAACCCTAACATTACACTACACCTAGAACCCAAACAAAAAAAATCCCCATACTTCAAAATTTCGCAAGTAGCATTACCTTCCTCAAAGCAGTAGCAAGCTCTCCACGTGTAAAATTAGCAGCCGCAGCTGTAGTCAACGGAATACCGTTTCGAAACTGATACAAAGCAACGTTCTTCTGAATATATTCAGTGAACTGAACTCTGCAAACACAAAACCATAATCATAAACACAGCAGAACATAAATGCGCAATCAATTGCAAAAAAGACACAACATTTCACCTATCTCCGGCCTCACCGCTAGCAGCGATGAGCTTATGAGAGTCGAGAACCATAATCTTGTCCTCGTTCGATTTATGTACGAGTATACTGTGCACGGCGGAAGTGTCCGCCGCCAAAATCGCAAATCCGTTACCTACTAGACCAAAAACGCACTCCATATCTTCGCGATCGGTTTTCTCCTCGTCGGATCTCCTTCTTGATCAGGTTTACAATCGAAGGGGTTAAATTAACACCGTCTTGAGGAACAAGCAAGAATCGGTAAATTAGAAGTAAAATTGAGGGTAAATTCGTCTTTTCGATTAGTACTTGTTGTTTGGGCCTTAGTAAATAAGCAAAATTATAGTATTGGACCGTATTAATTTTGACTTGGGCCTTTTAGCCAAAATCTTTTATGCCCAAATTCGGTTGGGCTTCAGAGTAGTTGGGTTTGATATATGGGCTCTTCGGTTTTAATACCCAACTTATCTTGTAGATTTTAATTTAAATGATTATTATTTTTTTTTATTAAATGGCAAATTTAACCATATAAAATTTAAAATTATTATTTATTTATTATTTTTAAACATAAATAGATGAAGCCAACAGGTGGATCAAAGAAAAACAAAATTGGATAACGAAGAAACCAAAGAAAACTTGACAAGGAAGGAAGCCAACAAATCCAAAAATGGAAGAAATAATTCAAGTACTTAACACTTAAGTTTGTGAATCACACCAATCCACATTATATAAAACAATGCACCCACCTTTCACAGGTAAAACAATCTGCTTCTTCGTGATCTTCTCAACACTATCGATCTCGTTATCACTCGCTCACATGGCCGAATCCGCCCGACCCGCACCGGCATCATCCGCCGTCCACATCATCTACACCGAACTCCCTCAGGAAAACGAAGAGCCTGAGACTCAGCATCTCCGAATACTCTCCTCCGTCGTCGGAAGGTATTCATCGCAACCATTTCATTTTGTTTTCAATTTTGTTGTTGGGAACTGATCAATTTTTTTTATTTTTTTTTTGGTGGGTGTGTGTAGTGAGGAAGTGGCGAAGGATGTTTTGTTGTACAGTTATAAGAACGCTGCTAGTGGATTCTCTGCTAAACTCACTCCTGAGCAGGTCACTGAGATGTCAAGTAAGTCGATTTACCTGATTAATTTGAAATTAGGGTTAGGGTTTATTTGGGATTTTTTTTTAATTTTATATGGTTACAGATGAATTGTTAGCAGGGTATTATATTAATTTTGAGGACCAATTAGTATCTGTAGGTATACATAGAAAATTGTGTTAAAAATCTAATCTTTCGTTTGCTTCTTGAGAATTTTGAATTATATATTATGAAGTTGTAGCATTTCTGGGTTGTCAACCTTAAAATTTATTTTTAAATCCCAAAATTTCTTGCGGTGTGATGTGGGAGATGTATTTTGCAACCAATTCCAGCTTTTTTTAATCATAGAAGGTATCCTTGATGAGATAGCTTTTGGATTGTTTATTGTATCTAGTTTCAGCTGATTTTGATCTCCTGATACTTGTCTGTCTGTGATAGGGATGAACCTTTCAATTCGGTTCTCTTTCTTTCTATCTCTTGATTGATTAGTTTTGTTTTCTTTCATAGATTAGTTCACTCATGCTTAATAGACTGCTATAATGATTAGTAGATATGTTCATGTATAATATGATACAGATCAGACCTTTCTTGCATTGTTGGACTTATATCTCAATTTTCATTACCCAAATTGCCATATACAAAGACTTGCACTAATAATTTGATAAATCTTCATTGTTTGATATGCTTTTTTCCGTTGCAGAGCAACCAGGTGTTCTTCAAGTAGTTCCGAGCCAGACAGTTCAACTTCATTCAGGACCTGGAGCAAGGCTGCATTGAGTAGTAGAGTTTCTGGAACAAGATAATAAGCTGTGTGTGCCTATCAGACAGTTTTATCTCTACCTTTGTCTATGTATATCTAGTCTGTCTCTTGTACCTATGGCACCATGGTATGCAGCCGTGTGCTTTGCTTTAAATAAAGTTCCAGCTCATAGATTGTATCAAATGTATGACCCTTTATGGATGTTTCAATATAGCAGTTCACTGGTATTTACTATGCTGATAACATTTGTTTAATACATCTTTGCTTTTGTTCAAGTCTGTCTTTCTGGCTCCAAAAGCATTATAGTGGTTGGATATGGTTTGGTTTTAAGGCTTTTCATGGTGAGTTATAGAAATGCTTATATAAGCCATTACAAACAGGCTCTATATCTCTTCTATCAATCAATAGATTTTAGCAGATTTTTTTCCATGGAATTGAGGTGTGTGTTACACTAATATGAAGACGAGGTCTATATGGACAATGACATGCAAACCACTCTCTAGTGTCTATTGTTCATTAATGATGATGGCATTATCTTTTGATGTGTTGGATAATTAATATTAAAAGCAATTTAAATATCTTAACATGCTTCTCATGACAGACTTAAATAACTAAAGTTTCCTTATCCAATCTATAAATGGTTTCAATTATTTCTACCATCCAAACTTCAATAATCTCTAGATTATATAAAGTGTGTGTATATATAGATAGATATACAGATGTATGATAGAATCTGGAGGACATAGATCACCATCTGTGGCTCTCCAATGTTCCAAAATTCCCTCTATAACAGTAACAAACTATAAATATAAAACCTGACTATTCTCTTCTTCACAATTTTGTTTTTCCAAACATACACACACAAATCAAGCGAAAAAAAACACACCCATCATCATTTGTTTTCAATTCCAATCCAAAAGATTGATTTTTTCTGCAAAAAATGAGCAGATTGAAGAGACCCGAAGCATCAAAACCAGCGCACAATGTCCTCCCGTACCAGACGCCGAGACTGAGGGATCATTACCTTCTGGGGAAAAAGCTCGGACAAGGGCAATTCGGGACAACATATCTCTGCATACACAAGCAATCCAATCAGCATTATGCTTGCAAATCGATCCCAAAGAGGAAGCTTTTGTGTAAAGAGGATTATGATGATGTTTGGAGGGAGATACAGATCATGCATCATTTGTCTGAGCATCAAAACGTTGTTCAAATCAAAGGGACTTATGAGGATTCCGTGTTTGTTCATTTGGTTATGGAGTTATGTGCTGGTGGAGAGTTGTTTGATAGAATTGTTGCTAAGGGACATTACAGTGAGAAACAAGCTGTTGAGTTGATTAAGACGATTGTTGGTGTTGTTGAAAATTGTCACTCTCTTGGTGTTATGCATAGAGATCTCAAACCTGAGAATTTCTTGTTTGATAGTCCTGATGATGATGCTAAGCTTAAAGCTACAGACTTTGGTTTGTCTGTGTTTTATAAGCCAGGTTTGTGATTCTTGATTGTACCCTTTTTGATCTGATTGGTATTGGTGAAAATCTTGATCAAGTTGAATTGATTCATTTCATTGACCCTTTAATGTTAACAGATCATTAATTAGAGATTGTTATTAACTGTATCTTAATATGATCTCAGTTGCTGTTTATATGTTTGATTTATGGTAGTTTATGGATATGTTGGTGGTGACTTTTGTCTGTTTATTCTCTTTTAGGACAAACATTATGTGATGTAGTTGGAAGTCCATATTATGTTGCACCTGAAGTTTTGCTTAAGCATTATGGACCTGAGGTAGACGTATGGAGTGCAGGTGTTATTCTGTATATCTTACTAAGCGGCGTTCCGCCATTTTGGGCTGGTAGTTATCTTGATGTTGTTTCGGTTGCAAATGCTGTATCTTCAACCTTTTTGTTGATTCTTGTCTTGTGGTTGATTTGGCAGAAACTGAATCAGGAATCTTCAGACAAATCCTAAAAGGCAAACTGGATTTCGAATCCGAACCCTGGCCTAAAATATCAGATAGTGCAAAGGATTTGATCAAAAAGATGCTTGAAAGGGATCCCAAGCAAAGAATTTCTGCTCATGAGGCGTTATGTAAGTTGTTTCGCTTCCTATTGTTGTATAAAACCTGTTATGTGCTTCTTGCTTTACCAGTTTTTTGTTATAACAATTGATTTGGATGATGTTTCAGGTCATCCATGGATAGTGGATGACACGGTTGCTCCAGACAAACCTCTGGATTCTGCAGTCATATCGCGGTTGAAGCACTTTTCAGCCATGAATAAACTTAAAAAGATGGCTTTGCGTGTATGTGTTATTGGCTTTGTCCTGTATGTTTTATTGTTTTTGTCATGTTTACTTCTTGCATTAAAATTTCAGCTTTTATAACCATAAATTGGATTTTCTTCACACCTTGAAAAGCAAAATCTTGTGTATAAGAACTTGTAGAGATAATTGTTGGGCAGTTTTAGGCTTCATGCCAATGAATTATGAATTGATTTTTGGTATCTGAGAGAACAATGCAGGTCATAGCAGAAAGACTATCCGAGGAAGAGATCGGTGGGTTGAAAGAGCTGTTCAAAATGATAGATACAGACAACAGTGGAACTATAACATTTGAGGAACTTAAAGCAGGTTTGAAAAGAGTAGGATCTCAACTGATGGAATCTGAAATCAAGTCTCTAATGGACGCGGTAATTAGCACTTAAAATGTCTATTTCATTTCATTAAGCTTGATTCAATCCTCCTGTACGCACATATCTACTCTTCTGTGTAACAGGCCGATATCGATAACAATGGAACAATAGAATATGGTGAATTCCTTGCTGCTACATTGCACATGAACAAGATGGAACGAGAAGAGAATTTGCTTGCGGCCTTCACCTTTTTCGACAAAGATGGCAGTGGCTATATCACAGTTGATGAACTTCAACAGGCCTGCAAAGATTTCGGTCTTGGTGAAGTTCCTATTGAAGAGATTGTAAAGGAAATCGACCAAGATAACGTAAGCTGCTCTTTACATGCATTCTGCATTTCATAGCTCATTTGTCATTAGTGGCATAATTTGTATGCATCAGCTTGACTGTTTCATCCACTGCAAGTCATATTCAATATTGCTGAACTTATCACGAAAAGCTTCGAAAAGGGTCTAATGAATACCATTGATTAGTGGCATAATTTGTATGCATCAGCTTGACTGTTTCATCCACTGCAAATCATATTCAATATTGCTTAACTTATAGCGAAAAGGTTTTGAAAAGGGTCTAATGTATGACATTGAATTACAGGATGGAAGAATAGACTATGGTGAATTTGCTGCAATGATGAAAGCAGCTGATGAAGGTATTGGGAGGACCAGAACAATGAGAAACAATTTGAACTTTAATTTAGCAGATGCTCTTGGAGTAAAGGACGCATGAGGCATCACTATGAGTTATTGATTATAATGAAATGGTTTTTTGTATATCTAGTAATCAAAATGTTTTGTGAAACTGTGGAAAAGGAATTGCAACTATTGACAGATCCATGATACTGATTTCATGCTGTGAAGGATTTTAAGCTTTTTGTGTAATAGCAGTGTTGAACATATTCTTTATAGGGTTAATTTCAGTGTTGCCCCTATACTATAAGAAATTACAGTTTGTTTGAAAGGTTTTCGTTTATGAACAACAATGCCCCTTCTAATTCGATAGTAATAGTAATGTTTGATAGTAGTATTTTCCGTATTTATGGTGGTCATTGCACTAAAACTTCTATTATCATTATTTAAACATATTTTTATGGATTTTATTTTGATTTTTAAATTATTTTGATAAATAACATAAATATGGTTAAGATGAGGGGCATACTGATAATACGACAACATGAACAGAAAGATAGGATAACAAAGCCACTCCATCACCAAAACAGAAATCTCTCAACTTCTCACACTCGCTTCCTCAGCTCAGCCAACCATGGCAGCGGCAGCAGCATCATCATGTTCAACTCTCGCTCTCTGTTCTTCATTCTCAACTCACTGCAAACTCTCCAAAACCCCACCAGTCCCATCTTTCCTCTCTCTCTCCAGACCCAAATTTCCCTCCTCTCTCCTCCACAATCAGACAACAAGACCCGCATTTTCTTCCCTCACGCCCAAATTATCCGAAACCGAAGCTCCTGTAGTTGAATCCGAGCCCGAACCCGCTCCGGAAGAGCCCGCCCCAGCTGTGGAAGCCACCTCCCTGGAGGTAGCCAAGCGTGAAGAGATTTTTGCTGTTGTTATGGTGAGTTCTGTTCTTGTTCATCATAGAAAAAGATTTCAAGATTCGAATTTTAGAGGTTTTAAGTGTTTTTGGTTTGATTTTGTTAATACCCAGATAGTGTTTTCTATAAATTTTGTTGCTTTTTATCAAGATGGGGTTGTTTATTCGTCTTTCGTTGCAATGATTAGAAATTTATAGTGTATGTGTATTATCTTTTGTAGAGTATAGTAGATTGCAGTACATGTCTTAGTTCTTTCTTTGGTTGTTTACGGTTTTGGATTATTTTGTGATGTTTACAACTGTGAATTATTATTATTATTGTGATATAGGGAATAGTTCTTCAGTTGTTTCATGTTCCTTGGATTAAGTTTCCCTGATGTTATTAGTCGTTTATTTATTGTATTTTACGTGATGGTGCTCTAAGATATGATGTATATGTGTCTGTATCTATACTTGTTGGAGGTTGAATTTGATTTTTAAGTGAATAACTTCTTTTCAAATTATGTAGATTGGTTCTCGTCAGTATATTGTGATCCCTGGGAGGTACATCTACACTCAGAGACTGAAAGGTGCAAATGTTAATGATAAGGTAAGTGTGTTGGTTTTCTTCCCTCATAGTCAAAGTAGAATGTTTTGTTGCTTTGGATAGAATCATCTTGGCTAGTTCCGGCATAGGGATATATAGGGTTAATGAATCATATTTGTGTTTTATGGCCATTTCTATTGTCATTAGAAGGGAACTAGCACACATGAGTAAATATGTGTTTATGTTATAGTAGAATTTGACCTCTCAATCGCATTGGAGACAATTGGCTAACCCTCTATGGTATATATCTCATTTGATGTTGCATTCCCAATTCACCTGTGACTATGAACATTGTAGAGAGTTCGATAGATGTTTTAGAATGTTACAAGAGTCTACAGTTTAAGATTCTATAGGTCAGAAGCTTGAAGTACTTAGAGTAGAAAGAGTAGAAAAAGAGAGTTTAAGATTCAACAGAGTCGTTGTATGTAAGTAGAATGATGCACAAAGGCTTCAACTTATCTGAGCCTGTATTCAGCAAGCTGCAGAATGTTTTATTGTTTTCATTTTGACAGTATAATGTAAAAGCTATATCCTCTGGTGTGGCAAATGTGCCCAAAAAGATATTTGAATCAATGTCTAATATTTTCTTACCTGTGAAAACCTACACCTAAGAGCATGTATTAGCATATTCTTAACTTATTGTGGTCTGCTGTAACTGAGAAGCTTAAGTTTAACTTGTCATGTAGATTGTGTTGAACAAGGTTTTGCTTGTGGGAACAAAAACAACTACCTACATTGGAAGACCAGTAGTGACTAATGCTGCTGTACATGCAGTAGTAGAGGAGCAGGTATTGATTTTCTTCT
This sequence comes from Cardiospermum halicacabum, assembly GCA_031304145.1. Classification (NCBI taxonomy): domain Eukaryota; kingdom Viridiplantae; phylum Streptophyta; class Magnoliopsida; order Sapindales; family Sapindaceae; genus Cardiospermum; species Cardiospermum halicacabum. Next base: position 26,609,783 of record CM062390.1, read on the forward strand.
GATGTTGCATAGATTTTTATGTTTAATACATGTTTTGTTCACCTGCACTTATCTCCTCATGTGCATTCATGCAGGGCTTAAATGATAAAGTAATTGTCTTCAAGTATAAGAAGAAGAAAGGCTACCGGAGAAACATCGGTCATCGACAGGTAACTATAATTTCCTTTACATGATCCTAGGTAGGACAGTAGCTCAACAATGATGACACTATTTAAAAGGATTAGGTTTGCTTAGAGACCTTGAGTGCAGTCTAAGTCACATATTCACACTATCATGTTCTTAAAAGCTTTGCTTAGAGTCTATTGCAACCCAAGTCAGTCGCTTTTAAACATCATCATCTCAACAACTACCATTATCAGATAATCTTATTGTTCCATATGTAAATTTGCATCTACTCTCTCATACCTGGTCTTCTGATTAACTGCGTTGATAACACAATTATGCAGCCAAATACGCGGATTAGGATAACCGGCATCACAGGCTATCAAGATTTCCCTGCAGTCACGCTAGACTCACTAAATTTTCAAGAATCATCCAGTTGATTAGTCTCTGCAAATTTGAAGTTGAAGATTGTGCTTATTTATGACTTCTGTTATGTATGTAATCACCTTGAGAAGTTGATTGTTTTTTCATGAATTTTGTTATAAGAAACTTAACTTTGAAATCACATAGATCATCAGACAGATTTTTCTTTTGGGTATGTCTCAATTGTCTGTAACAGTGATTCGTCAATGCAATATATTTAGATTTGATTCCACAAATTGTACATACCATTATTGCAAGATTAAGCTTAGTAACAAATGTTATGTTGAATGCAGAGTATTGATTCAAATCAATGCAATCCATATGCAAAATCAATTGAATCCTTGAAACAATTCATTACACATATGCAATTCAACGCATAAGAGACTACTACAATCTGTATTGTTCTTAGTACACCATTTCTCCATATAAAGCTTTAAACACTTCTTCTGCAACTTATAACTATGATTTGAATTCATAAATCAATCAATTACAACAGATTTAGACCCTAAAGTACATATAAAAGGGTACAAAAACTAGACTACAATTTTGTAATGGATGGCGATGCTACCCAGTAAAGCTGTTCGAATATTAAGTCAGGTAAACGGAGTATAGTGAACCTTTTCTATGAATTTCCAGACTCCCAAAGGTCAAATATTCCGAACTGGGAGAATACTATGGATTTTAAATGTACTTATAAGAGGAAGAAAGAACTAAAATAAAACAGATGTGAATTAATATCTCTGGGAGTTGTAGTGCCATGAGGGAGAGTACTTAGCTTGGCTCATCTCAGTTTGATGATCAAGACCTCCGTATTAGATCTTTGTAATGAAACAACTGCCATGTTAGCAGCTTCAGACTCTGATGATCTGCAAATCAAATGGTTAAGCTATAAGCTATTGCCCGGAAGATATATTTATAGGAGGATGATATAGAAGAAAGTTGATTTAACCTTCATTCATAAATTCGCTTCCTTTTCATGAGGGTAGGAAATATAATGATGGATCCAATAAGAAAAAGTACAGACAGTGTTTTAAAATCATATAGATCTTTGACTGACTTGAGATCCCCGAGTGCAAGACCAGCCTGAGAATAGCAGAAGCAGCAGAGTTAAATGATTAGCGAGAATGGCATGGAATTCAACCCAAGAAAAGAAACCACAAAAACAAACTTCTGCTAGTGATACAATGAATGCTTCAACCTAATATTCTTGTTGAACCTCATAAACAAATAAGATAAAATCATTTCATAACCAACACAACCAGAAGCAGTACACAAGCGCACTACAACAATCCATTAATAGGTTACCTAACTTCCTATGTCCTTTTAATTAGTACAACCACCATTGTCCTATGAACACTACACAAAATATCAATATCGTCCAACTGATAATGTGCCTAAGTTGATATCAAGCACAATAAAGTGAAATGCTTTTCACACAACCTTCCTCTCATTCTTTTAGACAAACTTCTATCACAGGTTAAATAATGATAACACAATGAAAACCCATATCAAGATAACTTTGTTTCAGCTGTAAAGAAATTAATATTCTCATGTCCACACAACCCTTAACCTGTAGTTAATACAGTGAAAAGTCCTGCAACAATACAGAAGCTATAAAAGGAAGTCACTAACATAGTCTATATAGAAAACTTACTCGAACAGTAATGTACGAAGCTGGAATAAGACCAATCAAAGTCGCGCAAAAGAAAATATGAAATGGGATGTCAACAATAGGTGATGCCAAATTTATAAAAAGATTAGGCAGAGTTGGTGTTATCCTCAAAAACAGCATGTAATTCAGCAGCTTCTCCTTCCGCTTAGCTATCTAAAACAAAGCAAAGTCACCATCAATTCGAATCCAGCAAATTAATTAACCAAATAAACAACAAATACATCAAACAAAATATATACCTCAGACTGAAAAAATCTTAACTTATCAGGCCACAACCAACTAACTAAAGGTCTTCCAATCAACTTAGAGAGGAAAAAACAACATGAAGCTCCAACAGTAGCGTTGAAAACAACCAATACCAGACCTCTAACTACACCAAAAAGCGCTCCAGCAAGCAATGACATAAAAATCGTCCCAGGAATCATGAATGTCTGCATGAATATATATGTCGAACAGTATCCTAATATGAACTGTGCCCTATAATCGCTAGCATATATAGCAAGATTGTCTCTGCAACCACAAAAATTTTTAAAAATCAAAAATAAAAAATCATTTCTTTTTCAAAAAAAATTAATATTTCTTAACCGACATTGATCAAAATCACCGTACTTGAGAGAACGAAGATCGGCGATAGTGCGAGGAAGCTTGAGCTTAGCGTAGTCAGCGGGGGGCATGGTGAGGTAGATACAGAACAAACCGCTTAAGAATAGCAAGAAGACGCCAAGAAAAGCGGCTAATTCCCATCGAGTGAGTGGAAACCGGTCCGATTTGAACCTTTTGGCCGTCGGCGATTCCTTGCCGCTTCCGCCACCGCTGCTTCCTCCGTCGTTGCCGCTTTCCTCGTCTCTACTCGCCACATTTCTCGGCGCCGCCATCTTATGATGATGTAAACTGTCTGTTGAATAGATCGGCGATTTAGGTTTTCATCGCGAAAGTCAAAATCGGAACGAATTGGGAGGACAAAACCCTAATGATTTGGGGTCAATTTGGGTGGGATTTGAAGGTTTTGTTGTTTAACGATGAGGAGGAGGAGCTTTTTGTCTTATTTTTGCTAATTTGGTTTATTTAACTAATTAAGTTAAACTTCGAGGTTGTTTGTCAATTTGCCCAGAGTTTTAAAAATGGGGAGTTATATGAAACATTGAAGAAAAAAGTGATTATTTGTGTAATAATTGTAAATTTCGGAGACAAATGAAAATTAATTACGTCAACGCTCCATCAGAAGCCAATTAGAAATTATAATGGGCCGAGACTTTTGACCCGGCCCAATAAGTAGTTTTATATCATTTATTTTAAATAATTTTGATTCGATTTCATTCCACTTTTATCTTGTAATTTCTTATTTTGTGTAAAATAAAATTTCAAAAAAATACCAATTTTTCACTTAATAAACTAAACGATTTTTTTTATTTAATTTCAAAAATTAAAAAAATAGATTAATAAATAAAAATAAAGATTTAAGAAACAAAAGTATATATTAATAGAATAAAAATTTACAATTATGAAACAAACAAGAAATTAAAAGAGGTGAATTAAAAACTTTCACCTACAAAGACTAAAAACATTTTAGGAGATAATCACGTACAATCTCCTAACACAACAATTTTTTTCAATTTTCTAAATAAAAATAAAAATGACTTCAAGTACTTAATTAGTCTCTAATTTAGACTAATTATTATCAAATTAACACATACAACATTTTTTTTTTAATTATTCATTTAAGCAACCAAGAATGTGACTAAAATTATGCCCTTGATGATCTTGAGCTTCAATGTTGGGATAAGCAAGTAAATGGTCTATATTTTTCCAATCAATGAATTGGTTGCTTTTCTCTTCTTCAAAATCTTCATTGATGAAATTTTGTTGAACTTCTTGTGTAGCAAAGCTTGTGGAAAGTGAAGGGCTATCTAGTTGGGGAAGTTCATGGATGATTTGGTTGTCGAAAGAGGTTGATCCGATGCGATCTGATCCGAATGGAGTGAAATTTGGTGTAAGGTTGGATTGTGGTATGTGAGTTGGGGTTGATAGTATGTCGTTTGAAGAGAATTGTTGTCGAAATTGGTTGGTGTAGTTTTCTCTCATGTAGTATGCATGGTTATTCCATGGTTCATAACCTTGTCTTGGGTTAGGGGTTGGTTTCTTGAATGCCCTACATACCACCCATCCTTCTTCCTGCAAATATATATGGCAAACTTGTTAAAATTTTGTTCCAACTCTAATTAATATATATATGGATTATATAAAAAAATTAATTTAAATAAATAAATAAAATAAAACAATTAGTAAATGTGTAAATACTAATATTTTTACAGTAAAAAAATTGAATAAAAATTTTAAATAGAAAATAATTTATAAATAGTTCTGGTATCCTGAGAAAGTTTTAGGAAGAAAGTTTAGAATACTAATTTTTTAAATATTTTTTTTTTTACGATAAAAAATTTAAAATAGAAATAATTCTAAACATGTCCTATATATTATTCAAAGAAATATTTTTAAAAATAAGTTTTTAAAATTATTTATCCCGATTTAAATTTTTTATTATATTATTTTTGTTAATATATAAAATTTTACAAACTACACTAAAGTTTTTCATATATTCTACTGGATAATATTACTGTTAATATTTTCTACTAATATTTCGAAACCTAATTGAAGAGTGGAAATAATTCTGTACAACAATTTCAAAATTAAAATTTTGAAAAAATGTCTCAAAAACTAGGGTTAAAAAGAGAAATTTTCAATGTTATTTTGTACCATGTACATTGTTTGAATAGAATCTTTAAAAGCATGAGAATTGCACTGTATAAGACTAGAGAGTGGAATTGGAAATGCAATAGAAGAAATAACATGATTACAAGAAAGACAACATGTAACCCGCATGCAATAGTAGTGTAGGTCAATAAGCACTTCTAGATAAGTGGCTTTTTAACTCAGAAATATATGTTTACTTGTTTGTTTTTGTTAAGAGAAAAGTCAGTCAACAAAAGCATGCTTGTATTTTATAAAAAAATTAATAATAATAATAATAAAATACCTGAGGAGGTGCATTTTCAGAAGATTGAAGACGGTATTCATGCATAATCCAATCACTTTTTCTTCCATTAGGAGCACGACCCTTATAGAACACGAGTGTTTTTCTCATTCCTATGATTTTGTTCTTTGAAACCACTGCTTTGTCTCTTCCTGTTGCTTTCCAGAATCCGGCTGCTGTTGCTCTGTTTGTTCGTGTTCCCGTCGGGTATTTTCTGTCTTTGTGACTGAAGAAGTACCATTCGTTTTGTTCGCTGTAGCCTAGGTTACATCTAGCTGAAATAAGACAAAACATAACACCATGTTAGTATAGAGTTTATGATTGTGTTAATTGAGTACTTGACATATAATGAGTTAATTGTCTATCATGCATTAGAATGTTTAAAACTTCTTTTGATTTGAGGTTTTGTTTGCTAGGGTTTATATAAGAGTTTGTATGGCTTTCTTAATTTAACAATATATATATTAAAAAATACTATAAATTAAAAAGAAATTTCCAGTAGAAGCTAAAGGTTGTACTATAAATATAAATATAAATATAAATATTATATTATATTATATTATATTATATTATATTATATTATATTATATTATATTATATTATATTATATTATATTATATTATATTATATTATATTATATTATATTATATTATATTATATTATATTATGTAACTATAAATAACTTTTTAGCAGATTTATAAAAATATCATTTGTTTATAATTTTTTTTTAGCTAAATATGTAACTACTTATTTTTTAGTTTTCAATAAAGCAAAATTACAGTGAATTGGCTTAAAAGTTTTTGAATATATTTTTTGAAAATAAGATTTAGAGTATAAGTACTTTTATGGAAAGAATGGTAGAAGAAATTGTAGAAGAAAAAGCTTGTTGTTTTTCATAAAAATAAATTAATTAAATAAATAAATAAAAATATTTGACTAATATATTAGTTAGAAGGATTGATTGAAATTAGATTAGATCTACACAAATTCTACATTTCTAATTTGGTAAGATGAGTCTTTTAATATTTATTTGATGATTCATTAAAATAATTATTAAAAATAAAAGTTCAGAAATTAAAAGTGAATTTACCGAAACTAATCTAATAAACTGATTAATCTGGATTTATATAGGATAGATAGATGCAAATTGAATGTATTATTGTTACTTTTCCTTCTCCCTTATTCACACATATAAAGTTTTATCTACACAAACTTATTAGAAATAGTAAAGCTATAATTACCATCAACTTAGTCCCATGCCACTTATGACCTAATAAAATCATGTATAGATGCTACTTTTTCCATTGTCAAAAACCCTTATCTTTTTAACCTAAACTAATGTGTGATGAAGACATGCACAATTGACTTATAAAAAGAAGAAGATAAAAGATGAAATACCTTGTATGTCCCATGGTTCAATTTTGTATAGATCAATGTCAATGATAACATCTAGATCAATTTTCAAACAATTGATCTTTCTCTTGAGATAATACCCTACTAGCTCTTCCTCTGTTGGATGAAACCTAAACCCTGGTGGCACACTTGCTTCAGCTAACTCCATTTGATTAATTGATCTTCTTCTGATGACCATACACACAATTCAATGTCAAAAAGAGAAAGAGAGATGGGATTTTTGAAGATATTTTTGTGTAGGGTTTGAGTATTGTATATGTATGTAAGAATGAAGGATAGCATAAGCTTAAAGAATTGAAAAAACGATAGACTAAAATGTAAGGAATCTCAATATGACTCTTCAATGAAGTGAAGTTCTAATTAATATTGAAAAAAAATAATAAGGATTGTTGTTGTTGTGATGATTTTTGGATATGAAAATATCTATGAATTGTGTGTGTTTAAGCTATCAATGATGGTGAAGGTGATGGGGACCAAGTGATATTGGTCATGCATGTGTTTCAGGATTATGGAACCCCACCATGTATATAAATGATAAATAGTTTTGCATGAATTTAATTAGGTGAGATAATTTGAAAAAAAAAAAAAAAAAAGTTTTTTGGGGGCCGAAAAGGTTGACTAGAGTGACAGAAGCATGTTCTTGTGTTTTTTTTTTGTTGTTTGAGTGCAGTGCACAACACTCTCCTGTTCTCAGTGCTCGAAAAGTGTTTTTGTCACACACCCACCAACTTTTTTTAATTTTAATTTTTAAAATAATAGTACTTAATTATAATTAATTACCTAAGCTAATCTCCAATTTCCAAAACCCTTCTATTTTTCCTTGAAAACCTTCTAAATGTGCTATGGATGCACCCTATATCTATATGCATGAATTTAATAAAATGATGAACTTTAAATATGTGAATCTCCACTTCTACCGGCAGAAGTTAAAAGTAAAAACAATTCAACCAGACTCATACTAACAACAACATGATGATCTTAGAAGTAAATGCATGTGAAAGAAAACTATACCATAAAACAAACCATATGCAAAGAACGATGACAATAGATTGATATGTACTTACGAGAATAGGTAGTAAGAGATGGTTTGGTGTGGTTTGTGGTGAGAGAGAGATGGTGGGTGATGAAGAGAAAGAAGAAGAGAAGAAATGTGTATATATAGTGGTGATGATATGAGAAAAAAATAAAAGAAAAAAAAAATGTGTAGTGTAATTGAAATGCGCGTGGGGTGGCAGATGAATGAAATTGAAAGGTTTGTTTGGACGGCGTGTGACACCGATTTTTCACGCCACCACCACCTCCTTCTCTCTCTAACATTTTTATTCTTCTTTCTCTCTCTTAATAGTACTACAACTATTTACCATATCGAATATACACGTCATGTTTAGTGGATATGTTGGGATTCACTTATGCTTTTGTAGCAACCATAAGTTATTTACAGCTTTATTAATAGAGGTTATGAAAATAGCGATTTATTATTATTATTATTTAAAAATTTAATAGTATTTAGAAATTAAAAATTATTTTTTTAATAATTTAAAGTGTTATAGTTTAATATTTATTATCATACTAATTCCAAGTCTTGCCACAATTGGGAGACGGAAAGAAAATTTGAAAATTCCAATTGTCATTTAAATGTGTAAAAATGAAAAAAAAATTAAACATTATTTCTCTTATAAAATTCAGAATATCAATATTTGAAAATGGTTGATGTATTTTACAAATGAAAATATATTAAAAAAATAAATAAACTAAATTTTTCCTATAAATCCATAAGTTGAATTTACGTACTCATAGTATAGTCTAAATATTTTGTGTTCATTTAAAAAAAAGTATTCCAAAATTCACCGAATTTTCTTAATTATATTTAAATTTGACTAGTTTAAATGTCACTTCCTAATATTCATTTTATTCCTGGAATATTATTATTATAATTATTATTATTATTATTTAGTAAAAATTCTGTTAGCTGGGTCAAAAATATAATTATAGGTCTGTTTTGAAAAATATAAAAAACAGACTTTTAAAAAAGTTTAATTTTCACTCCAGATACCAATTTTCTCAAAATACCCCTAAATCTTGAGAAAACATAAAAAAAAATTATTATTATTTACATCCTTTAACAAGCTCTGTAGCATCATCAACTTGAGAAAACATAAAAATAAATAATAATAATAATAATAATTAAAAAATTAATAAAGTCAGGTCTAAATTGATATGTAAAAGACAAGGCAAAATAAGACAGAAAGCGTCACATCAAGACATTCCCGCAATCCAGCATCTAATCTAATGTTTGTCAGGCTGGTTGGTGCGCCGTCCTTACCCAGTTGGCACCACTCATTTTCTTCCACGTGTCTTCCATGTCAAACTGTCAACATCGCTAAACTAATCATTGGACTTCTGTCTTGTTCCTCTTTCTTTTACTTTATCATCTTCTTATCACATTCAGTTTCAGATGACGATTTTCAAATCTAACCGTTCTTGTCCACCTTTACTATAACTATATACATTGAACTGTGAGAAACACTTGTTCTTGTTTGCTTGTGTTGTAATTATTTCCTACTATGTTTCTTCGACACTTGAAACAGCTTTGGTTTCTTATGTAGGCAGTAGAAGTTATGAGATCAGCTGTTGTGTGTGTTTTTAAAGACAATTGTGGATTAAGAGAAGTGATTATAATATAGTTGTAACTAGTGGTAGTAATTGATTGAAATGTCACCATCTCTATGTATGTATTATATATATATAAGTGGTTTTGTTTACTTGGGTGTTGGTATTTTTTATATATATATATATATATATATATGCCTATTTGAGTTTGCTTTCCCTGTTAATTTGTGTAGAAGAAGAGAAGTAAAAGTTATTTTTTGAAAAGTTAATACTTTTACTTTATTTAAAAGAGGTTTTGGGGTATCAGAACCACTAATTGTCTGGATACTGTACATGTCATAAACGACCCTAAATATATACATTATCTAAAACAACTTTCAAAAGTCATAAACAAAAGTCAGTTTATCCAAATAGACCAATAATATATATAATTATTTTCTTTATAAATATTCTAAAAAAAATTAATATATATATATATATATTTTTAAATCAACTCCAGTTAAAATATTATATATATATATATATATAATTTCAAAATATTTATAAGCAGTTTATTGATTTTCTATACATAAAAACTACTTTTTTCAGTATTTAAATAAAAATAAAAAATGCTTTTAATTTTAAAAAAAATCATTTTATAATTAAATTATGAAAATATTATTATAAATTTTAATAATTTAATTAGTCTTTTTTTTTTCAAGACTTAAATTTTTATTATTTTTTTTGAAAACAACTAATATATTTTTAAATTATTTAAATAAGTTAAATCAACTAAGTGCCGAAATTTGATCCACTATGTTCTAGAAAAATTGTATAAAGATGGTCCCAAAATTATACCATTAAAAAACTATAACATTCTGTGTAGTTTGGTACACACCAAATTCCTCTACAACTATAAATCTAATCCAAAATGTATATACAATATTTTACTCTAAAATGACAAATGACTCCTTTCTCAATTTTTAATTACTTGTATATGGGTCCAAGCAAATACTTTTGTACTTAAAAATTAATTTTTACACTTTTATTATAAGAAATCAAAAATAAAATAAATTATCCACGGTACCATGTGTAGACTACAAGTCACTATTGAAGGATAGTTCCAGAAGATAATTTAATTAATTAATTATAAATTTAATTATTTGATTAGTGTGATTAATCAGACCATAGTACTATGGTGGGTCCATGAACTAATTAAAATAAAATAATTAAAACCATCTTAATTTTGTATTTAATTGTTAATCAGTCTAATGAGATAATGATGTGATATTGTTTTGTAAAGAAACTTTTCTTTTTAACTTTACATTCTTCGACTGTTTATTGGATGAAAATCATAAAAAATATATCTGTATTTACAAAGTTCTATGGTATATTTTGATTTCAATATATGTTCTATAATTATTTATTTACATGATTTAAATATTTTTAAAATAATATATATGAATAGCCCACAATAGTGATTATAAATGATACTATGAATGATTATGTCCATTAAATCTATCTCAATTTCACTTATTATTATTCTAATTTAAATGGACCAACCAATATAATAAATAATAATACATAATTTATTTTTAAATACAAAATATCTTGTTAGTCATTATAATTATCATTGTATTATTTTGCATTATGATTCATTATTAAAGAATCCAAAATGGCTGCGCATTTTGTTCATACACTAGCATAGCATCTAAATAATTGCATAGTAGTTTTATTTTACTTTTATAAAATATTTTTTTGGGGGGGTGTAATTAATCTATAATTTTATTTAAATAGCCTCAAATTTATTCGAGATAATCTTGAAAAATACGGAGGTCCACTTTGCTCTCACATTTTATATAAAAAATAAATAATAATAACTAAAATACAGAATAAAATTTTAACTTTAGAATAATTTTGTTTATCTATTTTACTATTATTAATTTGAAAATTTTCTATAAAATATTCTTCATGAAAATGGGTTTAACTTAAACATTTATAACGAGTTGGTAAGACACAGCTAAAATATATAATCTAAATAATTTTGTAAAATTCATATAATTATTTATTACAATGTTTCTAAAAATAATTGTTGACCAAAATTGAAAATGGATTTATTATTCCAAATATTTTGAATTTTCTATTTCCAAATACACTAATATGTTAACTTTATTTGAGTAACACTTTCTTGAGTTATTTAAAACAAGCTCAAACACTTAACTTTTACACATTAATTTAACTCTCTTGGATTAAAAACAATGATTTAGAACAAAAAGTACAAAAGGATATCAATGAAATCGAAGCAATAATTAATGAAGATCAATATCAAGATCCAACAAGTATTGATTGAAGAGAAAATCAAAATGATAATCTTAACTTGCATGTTTTTCAACAAAGTGATATTTAGAAACCCTAGAAAAGTTATGTATAGGTTTGTATATAATCATTTCAAATTGAGGTAGGGTTTCATAGTTAAATGTTACATTGCATGGACATAGAATAATGATAATTGAATATTTATATATATATATATATATATATACATATATATATATATATATATATATATATATATAGCTTGAAAAGCTTGACTCTCTTGACGTGCAATCTTCACATTTGTTGCTTTCTTCTTAGACCTATTCAAAAATATATATATAAATATAGAGTAGGAGAATCTAACACTAGATATCTTCCTTCATTTATATACTCTCTCTATATATATATATGTATATAGTCAATATTATATTTATAATTTAATTAAGAATGTATATTGCAGTAGTTTATATTAAGTAGGATAGAAGTATTAGCTCACTAGATACGTGAATCACTTTCAAATTTGATTTATATATTTTAAGTAATACACTCGATTTTAAAATAAATTAATTTATTTAATAAATATTTTTTATTATTAAATGAAATAAAATAGTATTTTATAAAAATAATTAAATTAAATCAAAATAAAATTTTAAAATTTAAATGTTAAAAACTCCTAAACTTAATTATATTTTCAAATTAACTCTTCAACTTCAATAAAGAGTGATTTAGTCCATTTAATTTTTAACTTGGGTCAATTGAACCCTTGTAGTAGTACGGAAGACTTAATTGATATTTTTATGTTAATCCTTTTTTTTACTGTGCATCAGCGAAAGAAATTAAAAAACCAAATTAACACTTTATAAAATTTGAAGACTAGCTTAAAAAATATAACAAAATTTTTGAAACATAAATGCCTATAAAATAACAACTGTATAATCATTTATAGTATATAGGCATTTCAGTTTGATTTTTTTTAAAAATACGTAATTAATTTTATTCTATTAATATTTTAATCTTAATGTCAACATAGGATAGAAGTATATATTGTACTTATAAACTAAATATATATATATATATATATATAAATAAAAGAATCTTAAAAAGCACATGCTTGAAGAAAACAAAACACACTCAAATACATATAAAACCTTTTGGTTCAATTCAAATAAATAGTTTCTAGAAGAGATTATACAAAAAAGCACTTTTCTAATTGAGAAAAAGTCCAAATACTTTCTATTAAAACTATACACAATAAAACTATTTTTTTAATAATAAATTTTCTTTGTATTTATAATGGTTTGTCTTGTTTCCCATTATAGTAGTGCAACTTCTTTGAATTTTTTTACCCATATAAATAAATAAAATACTAAAAATGACTAATCCAAATTAATAAATTAATGATTTTGTTAATGAGAGAATTGAAAGCGAAATGTAACCAATGAAAGTAGTGGAATTAATGTTTGATGAGAAGTCTAATTTAATTGGATTGGATTAGGAACAAAATCTATACAATTAATATTAAAAAATATAAAAGTCGGTAGATCGCATCCAAATGTTATGATTTAATCAGATTAGGTTCATCATATTTGATGGGTCCACTGTAACGATATTGTTGCTTACCATCCAATTTTTATTCCAATTTGTTAATATGGTGCTCATTATATTTTAATAATTAATAAATCCATAATTTAATTTTATTTTGTAACATTGGTAAGATGTAAAAAAAAAAAGAAAAGTTAATGTTAAATAAAAGGTGGTATTTATGATTTTTTTAAAATGTTTTTTTTTAAATAAAAATTTATTAATAATTATGAAATATATCCGTTTTCAAGAGTTAGTAGTGAAAAAGTCTGTAGTAAAAAGTTTAAAAACAGACCCGACTGATCCAACTGATTCAGTTTATCATCAACGTTAGTTTTATTACTAGCTATTTAAATTTTTTAACCGGTAGTTACAGCTGGTTTTTTTCCTTCTCAAATGCTCGAATTCATGATCTACTCACTCAAAGTACCAATTGATTTGATTCGAAATGATCAAATAATGGAATAATCTAACTACTTAGTAGAGTTAATTATGCTGAATCGGGTCTGCCAGAGTTTGGTTATTACAAGTTAATCTATTCAAATATATTTCTATTTAATTAATATAGTGGTCTCACAAACCTTAACATATAATATCATATATCCGGACCACGAATAACTAAACTCTTACAAAGATCGCTACATTTTCAGACAATTTTCAGATCGAATATTATCCTTATAATATTAATACATTAAACTTAATACCACACATATATATATTAAACTCCATTAGCACGAGATTTTTTTTTTATATAACAGTAGTATCTGACAATAAATCCGTATAGATTTGCAAGAGTTGATCATTTATGAGTCTATCATTACGTATTAAATTTACCATCGAAAATTTTAATTTAATAATATAAAAATTATTTTAACTATATCTAATCGATGTTTATTTATTTTTATTTTTATTTTAATTATATTATCTATATTTATTTTTATTTCCATATATATAAGAATTCAATTTATATATAACCAATATTAACATTCCAAAAGGTGACGTCTGGACTGAATTAATTCCAAATATTTATACATAATGAAGCTAAAACTTTTTGGACCGTTTTATTTTGCATTACAAACACCGGCCAACCAAGAAAACAAAGCTACGTCTATGAAACGATAATCCAACTAATCATAACAACAACAAATACATCTTTTCATGTCTCTATTTTGGTCTATCATAATTAACTCAAAATTCAAAACATAATTAAACAAAGCATTAACATACATAAATCACAATTATTCAACAGTAAAAACAAATAATTAGAAGAAATTGACTTGACATAGAGAAGTGAAAATAGTAATAATTTGATAGAAGAAAAATAAGAAGCTGACCTTTGAAAATAAAAACCAATAATATTGAGTTAAAGTGAGGCATTAGTTAATCTTGATTAAGTCATTTTCATGGACGGCACCTCTACACTATGTTACTCTACTATCTCTACCAACTATTTTAAATTGACATTTATTATTTTGTGTAACACATCGGTCCACAAAATCTTTTCATTAAAATGTTATTTACATTGATTTTTCCAAATAATTATAAAAGTAAAATATTTGTTTTAAATTTAATTTTTATTGTTTTATAAATATGTATTTTTAAATAAATAAAGTATTTTGACAAATTTATTATCGAATCCTCTAAAGTCAATATAATATTGTCTGACGAACCCGTATAAATTTATTATTGGACATTACCATATAAAACTTTTATATTTATGAAAATTTTCGGATAATATTATATTAATCATTATCCAATTTAATGCCGGAAACGTGTGTGAATTGGCTGAAAGAGTATTGCGAATTTAATAAGAGGAATAATTCGTTCGCTCAATTGATTTACTGAAAAATATAATATCAAGTCTCTATTTTAGAAACCCTAAACACCCATTTTATAAGGCGTTACTCTTAACCCTAACAAAATAATTCCAAAATTACGAAAAAACCCTTAAAATAATAAAAGTTCAAAAAAACCCTTCTAAACGATCCTAAAACACTGAAATGCATCGTAGGTCATCGCCAAAGACGATGAGTTTGATTCAGATCGCCGTTTCGCTTCAACCTGTCAAATTTAGACCCTAAATTCCATACTCAAAATCAATGTCGTAAGCCCGGTGCATGCATCACAATTGTATTATACATGTAATATTGAGTTTACATCCCAACAATTCCCCTCCTATGAAGATGTATAGACTACATCGTTTCTGTTTAAATTATTCCACTGATTTTTTAGACCAATAATTACACATTAAGTAGTGTTTTCTCGAAATAATCTATTCATGCATTTACCGTTAGTCTCTTCGAGTATTGATCCATTTATTGTCGATCTCTTCGATTATCTATCTATCCATCTATACAATATAAGATTATCTATCTATCCATCTAACTATATCGTATTAACCAACAAAATCCACCATTTGACTATCATATTATCGGAAAATTTTTCCACACAACATGTACGAGACTTCAACTCCAAATCTTGATACCGCTGGTAGGATTGGATTGAATTTGTAAATCATATTTGAAACCAAATATATAAAAATTCATTTTTTTTTGTCCTCGAGACCAAAAACTTAAATTGAAAATGGATTTGAAACAATTTGATGTTGTCGATTTTATCTGGATTATTTATTTATTCTTTAATCATCCCTAGCATTGAGAAAGTAAAAGTGATGTGAATAGATAGAAGATAATGAATAATGGCTTTAAATGTGAACAAATATTTTTTTCTTTTCCATTATTGCTCATGATATTACATAAGTGCATGAACCAAACATAATAATATTAGTATTATTCTATTTATTATTTTGAGCTCATGAACATATGATAATATGAGGTAATTAATATTGAAGAACTTGAATTAACTATAATTGATTGAGGTTAATTAATAAGTATTAAAGAGATTAAGGTTTGCTTTTGCAACATCATGAAGATTAATTCAATAGAGTAAGTTAAGTAGTGGTTTGTCTTTGGGGCGGTTAGTGGGACTTCTAAGCATTTTATTGAACCTCATAGTACCACCAATGTGTTTAAAATTAATTAAATAAAACTTCATATTTTATTATTACGTATATACAAGGCGAGAGTCTAATTTTGGATTTATATTTAGCATTATTATTTTAGTAAATATTTTGAGAACAAATAAAAATTTTAAATTAAAAAATAATACAAATTTATTAAAGAGATCGATTGTCTTTCATAGGATTGATTGATGATGATTCTTCGTCATCTTCCATCTTTTATTTTTCTTTTTGTTTTGTTCTTCTCTGCTTGTTTTTTAAGTTCACTTTTCTGCTTCCTTTGCAATTATTTAATAATTTTGTTTTCAGACAATGTTTCAGGTGGGACACCATTAATTTATTTAACAATTTATCTATATGTTTTATATTTAAATAAATGTACATTTGAGTGAAACCAAAGAATAAGATTGGCTATCAATAGACTATATTTTATATGTGATAAAATAATATAGTGCAAAAAGGGTTCTCTATCAACTTGTTATTTAAATAATATCTTCCATTGTGTCAGACATATGGTGTATATATAATTATTATGTATAACTTACATATGATGATGGTGGTTCATACTTCCTTTTTTATAGTTTGAAGAAGGTATAAACTTTTTAATCTAAATCTTTAATATGTCAAAAAAAATTTTAGATAATTTTTTTAAAATTTCAAAATTTTAATTTAATTTTAAAACATTTTAAAATTTTGTAGAATTAAATCCTGTTTTAATAAAAATTTAATTAAAATAATTTTAATAAACTAATTTTTTAAAACTTATTAAAACTTTCGGAAGATTTACATAAAAAATTATACAAATATAAATATATATATTTTTAAATATGCAATGTATAATAAAACTCTAAAAAACATACTATAAATTTATATATATAAGTTGAGAATTTAATATTAAATTAAAAAAAATTTGGTGGTTTTGAAGTTTGATTAAATATTTTATATTTAATTTTTATTTCGTAATTAAATTTTTTTTTTATTTACTTTTTATTTTATTTTTATGATTATTTTTATTTATTTATTTATTATTTTTTTAAATTTTTGTTCGTATTAGCATTTGGCTGATATATTGTTTACACTATAATGAGATACATTGGTTAATTATATTATTGACACAGTAGTATAATATTTCATTAAAATTTAATTAGTATAAACAACTAAATAAAATGATACAATCCGATAAAAGGATAATATTGTATATTTTTATATATCCGTTTGTAATTTAAACTAGTTGCAACGGATGTAAATGCAATCTTCACAAGCCCGTATTTGGGCCGGTACCGGGTATATTCAAATCCAACTCAACGGGCCTATTAAAAATCCAGTACTAAAAACACTCCACTTATTATCTTAACACACCCCAATAGCATCCTCCACATCAATACATTTGTATTAAAAAAAATTAAATAAAAATAAAAATCCGAATTTACGTAATCAAGAAGAGTAAAACAAACTGCAAAAACTAGGGTTTCGCTTTATATACATACACAAAAACCACTGTCAAAATTCTCTAATTTTCACTCATTAATCTTCTCACATCACCCGCATCCGATCGGATCCTTCAAAGGTAATTTCTTTTTCTCGTCGCGATCGCTTTGAAACCGTATCACTGAATCTAATTTCAATTTTTGTTTCAATCTTCGAATTTCAGTGTAACCTAATCGATATGGCTTCCAAGAGAATCGCCAAGGAACTGAAGGATTTAGAGAAGGACCCTCCCGCTGCTTGCAGTGCTGGTTTGTTCGATTTTTCGCTTTCGATTGTAGTTTTTTAGGTCTATGAATGTTGATATTTGTTATTGTTGTGATATGGGTTGAAATAATTTGATAGATGGATGTGGATTTGTATGTATATATAGGGTTTTATAATATGTGATTGATTGATGATGATAAAGTGTGTGTATAATAGTTGATGATGGATTAAAGTTTTGTTTGGAATTTGGTAGGTCCGGTTGAAAATGATATGTTTCATTGGCAAGCAACAATTATGGGACCACCAGATAGTCCATATGCAGGTGGTGTGTTTTTGGTTTCCATACATTTTCCTCCTGATTACCCTTTCAAGCCTCCAAAGGTGAAATTCAGTTCCATTTTTGTTGATCATTTGGTTTTCGAGTCCAATCTAGTTGTATATACAGTCAAACCTCTCTATACCAGTCTCTCTATATCTGTAATGGCATTTTACTATACAACCATGCTTTCTTCAGAACCACCCTGAAAAAATTGGCAAACGATGTTGCTGTAGAGAAGTTTAACTGAATATGATGAAGATTTAGTGAGAGGATGTTTGACTTATGTTATATTATATGTTTGACTGAGTTGGTGATTTTTTATTTGATTTTGTGGATAGGTTTCGTTTAAGACAAAAGTTTATCACCCTAATATCAACAGTAATGGAAGCATCTGTCTTGACATTCTCAAAGAGCAATGGAGTCCTGCTCTTACAGTTTCCAAGGTAACTGAGTTATTATATATGCAAATATAATACATTAATCTAATGGTGTATTTGTTTATAATATATGAATATGTATATTATCAAGAGTATAAAGATAGGACTTGCTTCTTAGTGGACATTATATTATATTGCAACTTGTAGACTTAGAAGATTTACTTCTTTCTATCAAACTTACTTTAACTATCATGTGAAGGATCTTGACTTATAAATCACTTGGTTTTGCAGGTGTTATTGTCCATATGTTCACTTTTGACTGATCCAAACCCAGATGATCCTCTTGTGCCTGAGATTGCTCAAATGTACAAAACAGATAGAGCCAAGTATGAATCTTCTGCTAGGTCTTGGACCCAAAAGTATGCAATGGGTTAGAACTTGAAGATGATCACAACAAATTACAGAGATATTGAATTGCGGTTTTCATTATTGGTTTATGTGAAGACTGTATAATTTCATTTCTCATTTGACTTTGTTAATAATTGTGAATTGAATGATTAGAATATTACAAGGAAATACATTTTGATGGATATTTTTTCATTATATCTTTTGAACCATGTTATTTGTTTCCATAACGTGGTATTATTTCCAAAGAGAATAATTGTCATGTGTGGTGTCTGATTGTATCTCATTGTTCAGTGTACATACACCAACTTGTCTAAGAAACCAAACTCCATTCACATGTCAAAACAATAACACATGATTCCAAATCTTATGTTTCAAATATTTACACAACAGTAAAATTCCATATTGTCTCTATATATACACACATTTTTACTCATTCTGAAACATTCTCAGCAACCTTATCATTTTATGAGCCATCTCTGTTCACAGAAATGAAGCTTCTCTCCATTTTTCTCATTACCCTATTCTTCCTGCAGGTACATTACATTTTTCTCAATGAACTATTGTCTGTAGTTTTATAGTTAATTAATTGTTTTACTTGTGTTTTTAAGGCATTGGCAGAGATTTCTTCCTTCAGTGATGCAGCAAATTCTCTAGCAACCACAGTGAGTCTCACTGACATTCTTATTTAAATTATATGGTTTTGGTTTTTTAATGTTTGCTAACTGGGGTACAGAGAGATGGAGAGCTTGACACTTTGGTTCTTGATACCAAAAAACATCATCCTAAGAAGAAGATCAGTAAGTTGTTTTACAGTCTAAATTGCAAGGAAAATGTCAGTAGATATTAAACTTTTGTTGTTTATGTGAAATTTTAACCAGATTGCAGTCATGCATGTTCTAAAAGATGCAAAAAATCATCAAGGAAGAAAGTGTGTATGAGAGCATGCAAATCCTGCTGTTTTAGATGCCATTGTGTTCCTCCTGGTACTTATGGAAACCATAAAGCTTGCCCTTGCTACGCTCGCCTTAGAACTCATGGGAATAAGCCTAAATGCCCATAGATTTGACCATTTCCAGTTGCTATCATTCTCTGGTTTAGTATCAGTTCAGTCTTTTGCTATGTGATGAATTTGTATTTGCAGTACATTATTATGTATTTTTTACATCATGTTGAACAAGAGTATGTAATCTGATTATGATGTCTGAGCTGAACAAACTTTGAACTTATTACATTACATGCACATTCAATTGAAAATATCAGTAAAACCATGGATGAAATCTAAAACCTCACCCAACATCTGGTGCATTTAGCCATACAATCGCCTTTACAATCAACATTATAGCCTAAAACTTTTGGATTTCGCCGAAGGAGGTTGCGCAGAGACTTCCCTTCTATTCCCCAGTCTGTTTTCAAGATCTGCACACTGTTTTTCAACTCATGGTCAATATGGCATCCAAGAACTTCTGGGAATTTTTTCAGAAGCTTCTGAATTTCATCTTCCGAAAGTTCTAGATTTCGTAAAAAGTCTAGTATTTGGTTTATGCCTTCCAATTCTGGAACTTCCCTTCTACGCTCTTCACTCCAGTATGGTGAATGAATGTGACCAAATGCTTTGCCTAGTATCTTGTCCTCCTCTTCAGTACTGAAGTTGAATGCTGATAATGCTTGCCTGCTTGCTTCCCATTTCGTTTTCTCTTCATCGGTTAGCGTTATGTTATCTACTTGGGTGGCTGAATAGATCGCCCATTTGTTTGCATACGAATGAGAGGAGGTTAAGGTCTTCTTGACAGCATTTGAAGGTAGACCGATGTTACTCGTGATAGCAGCAGTAATATCAGACTGAAAAATATGAACATCACTGTCAGGATCATATTTATCAACTATAGCAAACACAAAATGCTTAAAAAAGCTATGAAAATGCTTGGTACTCAAGTGTGAAATGTTTACAAGCCAATCTCACAGTCAACATGAATATAAAGCTAGCATTACATCATTAAAGAGCTTGATAGTATCACAAAGTAGATGATGAAAACCAAACATATAATCATCTAAAGAAGGTTTTATAAACACGTCTAGGATCATCTACAATTATCAATATCGGAAAGGGAATGAAAAATGAACTCACGTATGCAAAGCATTGTGGCGCAGAATTAAAAGACAACAGAGGAGAAGCAGACAATTTCCCCAGCATTACTGCATAATCAAGAACAACTTTGTCAACGTCATTTAACATTTCTAACAAAGCCAACTTTGATATCAATAACAACCAGAGATATTGTAAAGAAGTTGTAAATGAGAATTAACAATACTACAGACATATGTGGTCATTTGTGCATGAGACTGAAGATATAACAAAACAAAACAGCTGATTGATTGTCAGGCATAGACTGGTTTTCCAACATTTGACAGCTCTAAAGACCATCTCCAACCTTGTAGACAACATAGCTTATACAGAGTTCAAAACTTCCCCAATGGACAATTTATCATCAACATCAAAACCTTTTCCTTCCATTCATAACTTCTCAATCAAAAACCAAATTTGACCATCATCATACACCTTTTAGATCATCCAAAACACTAATTTGTTCTTATCACATACAATGAATAGAATTTAGTGCACACATATCATTATTTCACTAATCAAACCATATCATCTATCAATTTCATCCAATATCATTTACTACACCTAAATATCAGACCAAATTAAAACCCTTTTCAATCTTCACTTGAATATGAATTTCAAAAAGACTAAACAGAAGATAAAAAGAACCTGAAAAGGAAGATGATGCTAATAGCCACCACCAACCCAGATAAAGCCTTCTTGAAAAGAGAGAAACTGCGGTGAAAAGGTGGGTCCTTCTTCAAATCTGACCTCCACAGATACCTGCGTTGTTATCTGAAACGATGTCCTTTCACTGCAGCCAATAGCTTCTCTCTGCAACTGCCAGGACTCCAACTTTCTGAAATCCCAAATTAGACCCTGAATTCTTAGAAAATCTCACTTTTGGAATATAAAATGTGAATAGTTGTTATGTATTATTCATTCATCAACATTGGCATGTGAGTGGATCATGATGTTCATGCATGCTTTGCCTCTTGTTTTTGATTTCTATTTTTTTTTTCTCTTTTAATAATATCAACTTTTCATTTTAATTTGACACAAATAAATTATAAAAAAAAAAAAATTAGTCAAATATTGTTGAACAAGAGTTGGTGGATTGTAGAGTAATTTTTACAAAATTTGTTCAAACATTTTGTCACATTTTATTTGAATTGAATGATAGATAATTATTACCTTAATTTATATATATATAGAATTAATAAAAAAATTTAAAGATATATATTAAAGTAAATGTAAAATTAATTTATAATAAATAGTTATATAAACTAACTCCATGTCAACATTATCACAAACCTTATCCTAAACAAAATATAAACTCTATAATTCATCAATCAAATCAAAAAACCCAACCCCAATTAAGTAATTAATTAATTACAATTAACAAAGCCTAATCAAACACTAGTTACTACCATTCCCATAGTGTTGCCAAAATTACCAAAAAGGGTATCAAAATCTACTGCTGACTCAACCCCAGTCTCTTCCTCAAAAAGGAAAAAACAAAGGGCAATTAAGTCATTTCAGGCATCATCTCCTCCGCTTATAAAATCCCAGATAAAACCGTCACCGTTTCGCTACTCTCTCTCTCTCTCTTATTACATCGCCGATCACGAGAAAAAAAAAACGTTTCGCAGTAAATAATTTAGATGTCTGAAAACGCGTTTCTGTGCTAGATTCGAGATGCGAGAATGGCTCAGTACAGGCAATCAGGGACGGATAGACACGGCGCGTCGTCGACGAACGATTATTTATCGATCGGGATACGCGGCAACACGGCGTCGTATAGCAAGCCGGCTAGGTCGCGCCGATCAGCTCGGCTAGACAAGTGTGGACGCCGGCTCTCGATCGGTGCGGTTGTTGTCGTTCTTTGCCTTGTGCTTCTCGTCACTGCTTTAGCTTACTTCTACATCTCTGGATACAGTAGCGAAGATGATGATGATTACAGTAGCAAAGGTTAGTTAATTAGTAGGAAATGTGAGAAATGTTTGAGTCTTTTTAGCTTTTAGTGACTGAGATGAACTTGACTTTAGTGAATTTTGAGTCTGAATAGAGAATCTGTTGTTGTTGATTTTGTTTTTTAATTTAAATTTTATTTTATTTTAATTCAAACTAAAATGTGAATATGATTGGATTTTAAGTTGTGTATAGTGGTGATGCAGGATTAGATAGGAATGATGAGGATGCGAGAAATGATGCTGATTTTCTAACGAATGTGACACGGACGGATACTCATAGAGTTGTTGTTTTCGGCAAGGGGACTGGATCGCATGGAAGGGATTCTAGATATTGGGATAGAGATGATAGGAGAAGAGATGATGATTATAACGAGGATGCCGTGGAACATTCCAGTGATACTGGTCGTGTTAAGGCTTCTATTGATGAGAAGCGTTCGGATCAGAAAGGTGTTGGTTCGGATCAGAGAGGTGTTGGTTTGTATAATGAAGCAGGTCGTAATGAGTTGAAGAAGTATGAAGCTGAGTACATGAAGTCGTTGGAGAATGTTGGACAATCGGAGAGTGATGATGGGAGAATAAATAATCAATCTGATGGTGGCGTGCAAAGGGAGGCTATTGATGAAGATGATGAGTATGATGACAAGATTGAATTTGATGATTCTCAAGGGAAGGAACATGGGGATTATGAGCATGATGATAAGGGTGATCGATCTGGTGTTGGGAGGATTCAAAGTGAGAACCATACAGGGTTTGAGGATGTTGAGGAAGCCTCAAGAAGTTCTCTGAAATCAAGGAGTCTTGGTGGTGTTTTTGGGAAGTCTCGACGCGGCAGCGTGTTGGCTGAGCAATCTACAAAAAGTTCACAGTCGAAAAGAAAAAGACGCCGTAAGTTCTCTCATTAGTACTACTAGTGTTTCATATTTTCTTGGTTCTGAGTGTATGGCTTGTGAAAGAGCTTCCAGTAGAATGAGCATATAAGTTAATTAACCTAAATCTGAGGTAGATCTGTAACTATGAGTATTTGTAGTTTTTATGATACTCATAGATGTGCTTATTATTGACATGAATTGTAAGTGAAGAGCTTCCTTTGGAATAATACTTTTCATACTGCATTTCTGTGCTTGAAAGTTATACTAAATTTTGGATTTGTTCTGTCTGTGAAAACTGCTTTGTCTGTGTGATACCCTTGGCACTTAAAATTTCTTTTACACCTGAGAATTTGTCTTTGATCGCTGAATTTTCTCCATTTGCTTGAAAACTTTTTTTGTTCAATATCTCATGCTTGTGATATTGCATGCAAACTCTAGGTTTATTTATTTATTTATTTAAATAAACTAATAAGTTCTCCATTTTCACAAAATAATTAATTTTGATGACTGCTGAGGATCTAAAGATTATTTGGCTTTCATTAACTGTACAAATCTATCGTTATGTAAAGACTGTCGTGTTGCTGGTTTATGTCTGGTTTTTGTTCTCAGGGAAATATCTTTATTCGTGGTGAGCTGTGAACTAGGCCAGTTTTATGTTTCTGTTTCAGAACCCAATTAATTTGTTAATTTTTTTAGTTTGATCTTTACAGGGTCTTCTTGTGAGATGAAGTTTTTAAATAACACTGCACAACTTGTAGAGCCATTAGAAGGTCGAAAATTTGCAAGATTTTCCTTGCAGTATACAGAAGAGGAAAAACCTGATGGAGTAGAACAATGGGAACCCAGGTTTGCTGGGCATCAAAATTTAAGTGAGCGAGAAGAATCATTTTTAGCACGTGACCAGAAAATGAACTGTGGCTTTGTTAAAGGACCCGGTGGATCTCCAAGTACTGGATTTGACTTGTCTGAAGATGATGAGAACTATATTAGCCATTGTCACATTGCCGTGATCTCTTGTATATTTGGCAATTCAGATCGCTTGAGGGTTCCTGCTGGTAAAACGGTATGAAGATATATTACCTTGGACTTTGTGATTTATACTTTTCATAGAGATTTAAATACCAGAAAAATCAAGGGCTGTCTAATTTTCTAAATTCCTATATCAGATTTTTTTTTTTTTTTTTTTTTTTTTTTTTTTTTTTTTTTGTGTGTGTGTGGGAGGGCTTTTGGAAGATAAATTTTAATTTCGATTTCTTCTTAGAAGAGAATTTACAGAAAGAAGTTCAAATTCAGAAACTTTGAAGAAATATATAATATACTATGTGTGTTTGCGAATCAATCCCTGTCATCTAAAATTTTAAAAGGGGTTTCAATTGGTTTTTCTTCTTTTCAGATCA
Organism: Cardiospermum halicacabum; assembly: GCA_031304145.1. Lineage (NCBI taxonomy): Eukaryota > Viridiplantae > Streptophyta > Magnoliopsida > Sapindales > Sapindaceae > Cardiospermum > Cardiospermum halicacabum. The sequence continues at coordinate 26,635,065 of CM062390.1, forward strand.
CTCGTTTATCAAGAAAGAATGTCTGTTTTGTAATGTTCATGGATGAACGTACATTAGAGACACTTACTTCAGAAGGTCATGTGCCAGATAGAACGGGTTTTATTGGTTTGTGGAGGATAGTTGTTGTAAAAAATCTTCCTTATGACGATATGCGGAGAGTTGGAAAAATACCAAAGCTGTTGCCACATCGACTGTTCCCTTCTGCTAGGTGAGAACTAGAATAAACAGCTTTTGGAATCATTTGCGTTCTCCAGCATTTAGTTAAAGTTAACATCCTTCATATATTGATTTTTTCAAAGGCCATGCTCTTTAGCATTTCCATTGGTCTTTCAGTTTATGTTTTGGCAAACTTGTCCGATGTGTTTGATGCCTAAGGATATAATATTATGATAGTATTCAGTTCAAGCCAGAGATTTGGCTAATGATCCATAACTTGGCCAGAAAAATAAAATTAAGAAATAAAAATGAGGCCGCCACATACTTCTTCTGATCTCATTCTGCTCTTCTGCTGCAGTTTGTCTAGTAATACAATACTTTATTCCACAGTACTTTTTATATGAGAACTATATGACCAATTTAGCTTAGATCAAATGCACTTCAAGTTCCTGTTATATCATTGCTATGAAATCATGATACTTGTGTCCATCTTTGTGGATTTAATTACTTGATGTAATGTTTGAAGATAGAAGATGAAGCATAAAACCCTGCATTATACTAGCAGACATCTGTAAAAATTCAGCATTGATATCATTGTATCAAGTTCCTGTTTTGTGGTTCTGGTCTGTTGAGGCTCATCCTCTTATTATATTTTAGATACAGTTTGCTATTCTAGCTTTGGGCTAACCTTTATATATAACCTTGTCAGGTATTCAATCTGGTTGGACAGCAAATTGCGTCTCCAACTTGACCCTCTACTTCTTTTGGAATATTTCTTATGGAGAAAAGGCTACGAGTACGCCATATCCAACCATTATGATAGGCATTGTGTATGGGAAGAAGTAGCACAGAATAAGAAGCTGAACAAGTATAACCACACAATCATCGACCAACAATTTGCATTCTACCAGGCAGATGGATTGAAAAGATTCGATGCTTCCGATCCTAAAAAGCTTCTTCCCAGTAGTAAGCACCTAAAACCCTTTCACACCCTCTGCAACTGACTTGCAATTTTCTTTACCTTTCTTTTTATATCATTTTAACGCGAAACATAATTTCTGTATCAACAGATGTCCCTGAGGGGTCATTCATCATAAGAGCTCACACTCCAATGTCAAATTTGTTCTCCTGTCTTTGGTTCAACGAGGTTGATCGATTCACTCCTCGTGATCAGCTAAGTTTCGCTTATACATATCAGAAACTAAGAAGGATGAACCCTGACAAACCATTTTATCTCAATATGTTCAAGGTACTGTGCTCACCATACTATTGAACAGTTTTTCTTTTCCTGAAAAGAAGCTTAGCAGTAGAGGCTTCAATCAAAGTTATATTATAATTACATTTTCCATCCTTTGGTCTTTATTATTACAGGACTGTGAAAGGAGAACCATAGCTAAGCTGTTTCGTCACAGGACAGAAGAGAAACGGAAGATCCAAGTAGCCAAAATCTAATATGTGCTCTACTGTATCTCAGAACCTAGTTTCTATAAGTTACTCGGCCGCCATCCGCCGCCTCAGGTACGATCTGAAACTGTTGTAAAATTGGCCGGCCGTCAACACAATACCTCATATTTTACACCGGAGATAAAACACAACATTGTGCCACCGCGATCCGTAGAGATGAAGTGAAGTTTTCTTCTGCATTTTGAGATTTTGGTGTAGAAAAAGAAAGATGTTTATCCTCCATTTATCAAATTCATTTTACAACCATTGTTTCATTTATAGACAGGGTAAAACACTACATACTTCTGTACCATTTCCACTACAGAAAGTTGTATCTTCAGTTTTTATTCTCGTTTCCTCTTCATTAGTCAGCTCAGTCCATGTCGTTTGTAAAAAAAATTTCATGACCCCCAAATCTTTGCTAGTTATGATGAAATTTTTATAGTTATAGCTGAGTTGTTTACAAGTAGAAATATACAATTGAAAGAGATCCAAGAACTATTTCATTTTTCATAGTTTTCCAACATCAAACAGAGTTTTGCAAATTCGCCAGTACTCTTTATGGTCTGCTCAATGAAGAATAACTTACACCAGAGATTACTGGATTCAACATATAATCATTCAAGAAGTTTAAGGCAGTTCATCAAGGCATCTGTGTGTTCCGGTTTCCCTACCGTGACACGAACGTAGCCTCTCAGCTCTTTCTTATCGTAGTGACGTATCATCACACCCATTTTGGCAAGGTCCTCCTGCATTTTGCAAGACATCATCAGCACAAGCCGAATCTAAAACAATGTCACTAGCAGAAGCAGAATATACATACCTTAAGCTTCTTGGCATCCTTTCCTGATGTAACCTCGCACAGGATGAAGTTTGAGTAGCTTGGGAAAGGATTGAGGAATGGAACTTCGTTCAAAAGATTGGACAGCCTCCCCCTTTCTTGAATCAACGTCTCTTTTACATTCTGATGAAAGTTGTTGATTAGTTTCCGAATGATGTTAGTATTGTGCCAGAGTGTATTAGTATTGTGTACATCTAAAAGGGAACAGCAGATAATACCTCCAGATAGGTGGGGTTCTGCAAGGCTGCGCAAGCAGCGACTTCAGCAGCAACAGAGACGTTGTAGGGTTGCTTTGCTCGCCAGAGATACTCGATCAAGCTCAAAGGGAATGCTCCATATCCTATGCGAAGTCCAGCTAAGCCTGCAGCCAATTTAAATGCAATAAGGTATTGTCTGAGACGCAAATTGACTACAGATGAGATAAATGGTTAGATATCTGTAATAAGGTTTATCACAATACCAGCTCTTTTGCTGAAGGTTCGCAAGACGATTAAATTCTCATGTTTCTTCACCCATTTCATCTTAGATTCCAGTCCTGAAAACTCAATGTATGCTTCATCCATCACCACCAATATGGGCATTGCAAGGATCTTCAACAAGTCTTCATCGTTGATGACACTGGTACATTACAATAAACAAACATAAAAAGGAGTTCTGATTTTTCAAGCTTGTCATCTGTAATCTCCCAGATCATCATAATGTACCGAAAGAAAATCATTTGACATTAACATGTGTAGCAGTTATTACTTCAGCCTTGACAAGATTAAGCAAAACAAATAGGCCCTGTTAATATTCACAAAAGTTGGACCAACAAATGCGCCCAACTTTACATTGAAACAATTTCATGGAAAATCAGTGTTGGAATGTCAAAGGAATCTACTGTATACAGAGCATGCAAATAGAAGCAGCTTAGACTAACCTTCCATCTGGATTGTTTGGAGAAGTGAGAAATATGCATTTTGGTTTCTCTTTCTCAGTAACTTCAACAATATGTTCCACATTTAAGCTGAAATCAGGCTTCCTTGGAACTGCAGAACATCAACAGTATGTCATCACGCTGAATTATTCCTAAAGTAAAGATTATGCGCATGAAGGACTAGCGAATTCAAAATCAGGACCTGAAGTTACAGTGTGGAATTCTATTTCATAGATAGAGAAAATTTTCTACTTTGTGTTCACATGGAATGAATGAATGGATCAATACAATGATTAAGAATCCTAATCTATGAACAAAAGTGACAACAAACTCCATCACAGGAACCAATTTTTCTCAACCTGAGGCTGACAAAGCTCGATCTTCAGGAAACATAAGAGATGATCTTCCATCATGATTGGATAATGTTGTTCAAATAAAGTCTTAAGATTTATATGGATGAAGAACTGAAAGACCAGAATAATGCATATCCAAGAAGCGAACCATTTTAATCTGAAACTTAAATAACAAGATTATCTGGGAGAGCTACGTATAGGAAATCTTTCTCACCTTTAATAACAGATGCAGCATTGACAGCAGCATCAAATTCATACATAGTAAAAGTCGGTGGACAGTCCACGATTTTGTCACCAGGTTCTAGTACACATCTGGATCAATAAAAAAAAAAGATGAAATTTCCATAACTTTGTGTTCTTCAAATTAGCTTGTAAAAGCACAGGAGGTATATTATACTAAGTTTATATAATAACACGTCTTCAGAGCCTAACCGCATGATTAAATCAATGAGCTCATCAGCACCACAGCCAGCAAGAATGTACTCAGACTCAAGACCTGAATCTTCAGCAAGTGCAGTGAATGCAGCTTCGTGTTTTGGATCGGATTTTGAAAAAGGAAATTTCATAATTTTGACCTGAAAAGTGGTGCTCAGAGATAAAGCATATTCAGATAATTGGAGCCAGTAATTGTTCTAAACTTGAAAATTAAACTTTGAATTAAAGATCACAATATGGTACTTTCATGGTTAATAATAACAGTGACACTGCATATAACTTGCCTCTGGAGGAGGACCATAGGGGTTTTCGTTGGCATCAAGTTTGATAATCTCCTCAGGTTTTCTTCCAAGTTTTGTTGATAAAACCTGTATATAATAAACACCATACATACTTAAATTGCTAAAAAATTGATTGATTATCATTTACATACATTTAATTGGTTAATAATTGAAACTCTACAACATTACAACTAAATTCATACAAATCATCAATATACATCCAAATGTCAAAAAGATTATTAAACATAATCACCAAGAACATTCCTATATATATATATATATATATATATATATATATATATATATATATATATATATATATATATATATATATATATACACTGCAATTGTAATACTAAATTAGCCTATAAACTCATTCATTCCACATCTATACCTACAAAAAACCATTCACTAACTGAAAAACATTTCGCAGAAAGAAACTATTAAGCAATTGACTAGATTATGCTCTTAAGAGACTCAAAACATTGACCACCATACATATACAGAAGTAAACCAACAAAACAAACCAATTCTGTATTACCTCAAAAGGCAAAATTGGTTGATAAGGAGACAATTTCCTCAAATGTTCTCGAACAAAAGAATCACCAGTCACCCTCTGCTGACTGACAGTCTGTTCAGAAGGTATTGTGGAGGTCATTGCAAGAACCCTACTCCTATCTCCCCGAAATGAGCAAAAGGGCGGTGGTCTGTTTGGTACTAAAAATCGGTGAAAACTCGAGTTGCATTTGTGTAAACAAATAGATGATGAAGGGTTGTGGACATCAATCACACCCATGAATATCTGCATTTAATAAAATCAATAACACTCTCTGAACAAATAAGAAAATACAGTTTCTGCATTCATTCATATCACGATCATCAGCTCCAGAAACTACACAATCAAACGACTTAACACTCATTTAAATGAAAAAAACAGATATTATATTACATAGGCACAGCATAATCAATCCACTAGAGTACACTAAAATCCAACTTAATCAATGTTAAAGATGGTAAATTTACAGAGAATAAAAAGAACCCAATTGCATAAATGTATCGTAGAATCATATAAAACAGATAAACGTAGCGGGGGATTCATACCTCAGTAGTCAAACCACAGAACTGTGAAATGAAATAGAGTTGTTAATAAAGAATTGAAATTTATATAACCCTAATGGCTGCAAAGCCTGAAAACATAAAAATTTTTGTATATTGACAAAAAGGGAACAAGATTCTCTACTGGAGCGAGTTTATATATATAACTGAGAATGTGTAAGATTTTTGACACAGATTTTCATCGGTCAAATCAAACAAACCCTTGTCAGTTCAGTTTCACTTCACTTGACTAAACTGTGTTTCTCTACTATGGGTTGTTGTCTTCATGGCCCATGGGCTTTTGTATTATCGGCCCAACTCTTTTCATATTATTTACTGGGCTCTCAATAAGCCCATTATTTCCATATTATATGTAATCAACTAATATCGAGTCCGTTTTCGGATTCAAGTTGAAAATTTTGTTTTTAAACCATAAAAAAATTAATATCTAATTATAAATTTGTTGTGAAAAATTTACAAATTTAAATATTAATTTTCACTCTTTATAAGTCATTCACGACCGCACTGATCATTTATAAACTGTAACTCACAGTATGTGAGCGTAATTTATACGATTTGTGAATTGTAAAAGTTCAGAAGCATTTTAAAAAATTTAATCTTTAAAATAAAAATTTAATTATAGGTCTATTTGGAAAAATATGTAAAAACTTTTATAAACTTTTTTTTTTTTTTATATTTTTCCAAATAGACCTATAATTATATTTTAAATTAAAAAAAAATTCATTTAAAAGAATTTTCGCTGGTTTTAGAAGTGTCAAAAAGTAATTACATAAATAAACATGGTATCTATACCATAAAATTGCCACCACAATCTAAAAGCATTTAAATTTGGTTGAGTTTTGGTGGTTGAACCACACCTTTCCTATGTTCTTTTATCAGCTCTCACTTTCAAACTAAGATTTTCATTTCATGAAAAACTACACCTATCTAAACAATCATCATCAGCACAAAAACTTCAAAATAATCAACACTCAGTTCTCAACTCTCAGAACATTAAAAATAAATAATGATAGATTCATTGCACATGTATCTATACTATACACCAGTTAAACATTTCCCCATATCACAATCCAAAACAAGAAAAATATATTTCCTTTCCAAATATGAATTTGAATCATTAAGTCAAATAATCTTCCATGTAAAAACCAATCAATTTACTATACTAAGTTTTCCATTTCACATCTCTCACTTTAATGGACCTATGATGATGTTGCTGCTGTTGATGATGATGTTGTAGCAAGAAAAGCTTCTTCAACACTTTCATGAAAACCAACATATTACCAGCTTTGTTTCCATTACCATTCTTTGATGTTGAAGAAGAAGAAGAAAAAATGACACCATTAGCTTTTGATGATGATGAAGAAGACAGTTTCAAAGCTTGAACACAGCCCATTTCAACCATATCATGACTAAACTCCTCTAAGTTTGTTGATTTTGCTTTATATAACTCCTCATTGAAATCTTCCCATAACACATCCATCTTCTCATCCTTCTCTTCCTCTTCCTGATCTTCTTCCTCATCCTGATTACTGTTCGGATTCGGAATATCCGAACAGCTCTTTCTTTGTATGCAAAGAAACTTATTTTCTTCTTTTCTGTGATGAAAATAAGGTTCTGGTGAGCTTGCAGGAGACAGGTGCCATAGAGGAGGAGAGTCTATAGTCGCTGGAGACGTGTCGTTGGAAATGATAGGGAAGGTGAATTCTTCACTAGCCATGGCTTTCTGGAGGTGTTTGTGAAAAAATATGAAGAAGAAGAAGAGGGTCTGGTCTGGTGGTGGTTGTGTTGGAGGGGTTTTTTTAGTTCAACTGCTTCAACAGATGAGTTGTGTCTGGTGTTTTTGAATATTGTTGAAGAATTTGGGTTCTTTTTGGGTCCCCCACCAAGTTTTGTGATGTTTTAAAGAAGATTTTGGCTCCTCAAACTTTCATGTGGGAGCCACCTTTTGTATACATGTAAAATTTAAGATCATGTACATGTCAATTTCATATGAATCATTCAAATGCATTTATGTCATTCACACGTATGTAACTATATATATACACTATACTCATTTTCAAATGCATGCACTGTAAAAAATTTAAACCAAAATCTGCAGTCTGATAACTTACCTTTTCATGGTGATCTCTTACCACATCAAAACATGAAAGAAACCAAAGGTGAAAGAGACAGTGGTGATAGTATAAAAACTGGAAATGTAAAATTTGAAGGGTTGGTTTTGGATACAGATGAAAATATATACCGTTTCTATAATAGTCATTCCCTGTAATGATATTTTCGCAGTCAGACTTTTCTATATCAATCATTCTCTGAAATGACATTTTTGCGATAGCAGCCTAAAAGTTACTGGACAAACGATGCTATTATGAAGAGGTTAGATGGTATATATTTCTTGACAAGAAACCATGGAAGGAAGCAAACAGATGTAACGCCGGATTTAAAGGGGAAGTCATTCTCTAAGCTTGAAAATTTCCATAATCTATAGCTGACTCATGTAGCTTTGAAAGAGACTCTACTGCAACTTGGTTTAGTTTGGTTTTTGAAATCCAACAAGTAAGCTAATAAGTCCAATAAACAGGTCAAATGAGTAACAAAGTGTTTCTGGGTTTAATCAAAGACAAAAGAATGATTGTGAAGTGATTAGATGCATCCAAAAGTCTGCAACTGAACACAAAAGTGTATTCTTCTGATATTATATATATATACACTGAGTTGGTAACTAGTATTCAAATCAATGCAGATGATGAGAATTTATATGGACCCACATAACAAGATGTGAACAAAATTGAAAACCATGATTCATGAAAAGCCAAAGACTTAAAAGACACCAGCAAGTACGCAACATTGAGATATTTTAGGCAACGGATAAAGCTGGTCCAGCTCTTAACAGTGTGTGACTAGATCAACTACATATGATGCTTTCAAATGAAGATTATGTAGTTAAAATAATGAATCAGAAAAGAATACCAATCTATATCACTATTGTCTGACATTATTGGTGCTTAAATCGCCATCAAACATGCTGAATTGGTCATTAATCAATCCATGTATCAAGAGTTGATTTCACAGCCAGGTAAGCTCAAAAAGAAAGCTACCCTTTAGCCAATTGCACAGCCAATATAGAGTAAAACATATTGCATTTTTCCAATTTAAAGCTGTGCTAATTGTAAAAACAGCGAGTTAAGTACAATTCGTGGAGATCTTTGGCAGGGAAACAAAGGTGAGAAAAGTTGTATTGTATATGTACCTCCGCAGCAGCTTAATGTCAATTCATTTGATTCAATGATGGTTCCTTCCTCAGATGACAGGTTTTCGACTTTATAAAGTTGAAGGTGGTAGCATCATCTATACAAGTCAATCACCAGTAAAGACAAAGGCAATTGCAAAGAAGATATGATCGAAAGTTAGAATTATGATGATCGTCCAGGGTCCTGCCGCCTGAAAGGAATACTTTCTGGATCATTTCCATCTTCCATCCTTACAAGCTGCATTGGTATGGAATATGATCGCCTGAAAGGCAAACCGTCTGTATCAAATCCTTCTCGCTCAAATCCTTCTCGCTGTCTGATGCGCGAAGGTGACAATGAGCCTGTAGAATGAAAAATAGCTGTTAGTATGGTGGATAAAGTTCAAGTACAGATGAGAGATATAACGGTTTTTGAAACCCACCATCAACCATGTCCTTGGTTCTGTGAAGAAGAAAAGTGCCAGAGAGAATTGTCACAAACCCACACATTTCTGTCACAATTTGAGTTGGGTTTTGTCGATCCCAATCCTGTATTTAAAAATACAGTTCAGCCGAAATCAACTTCTTTATATTTCACTTAACAAGAAATTCAACTGAACTCAGAGAAAATCCAAGAATGAAGATATATCTACTTGTATACAACATGTACACAGAGAAAACAGTGAAAATCTAGGCACAATTAGGTAGGTATGTGCAACACATTCTATAGTACAATTAGATGTGGAAACACTTACTATAATCTTCGATTATTCAATTTTCTAAGAGATCAGACAACGATTATAAAGTTTATTCATGGACACAAGAATTTTTTGGAAAATGTATGTACTGGCATCTGTTTCCAGTGAAAAGAGAAACATACAATAATACCCAATTTTCTGGCTTGCATTCCAGTCATAATGCATCTAATGGATTGAATAAACCTTTAGTATAAACTATTTGAAGGCTCTAAATCTCACAATCCATGCCAGAACAATTTCAAAAGTTTAACAATTTTGCTCTCCAGAAACCAACAAAGCTCCAATATACAAGAAGAAAACTAGATAGTATACACCACCAGGATGAAGAAGATACCTTAAACATGATTACACTCGCTAGAATGGTCAATGATGTAAACATCACATAGTATATTGGTGATACCACAGCTGTATTGAAGGTATCAAGTGCCTGAAAATTAAGCAACTGTATCAGATACACCTCAAGCAAATACAAACGTTTGACCGACAAAAAAAGTAAAATATCCAAAAGAAAACTATTATCCTCAGTTCATTCCTTTGCATTTAAGAGAGGGAAAGAAATAAAGAGAAACACAGTTCCAGACAAGACATAAGAGCATCATTTGGAACTAGATTGCTCACAATCCATGTGATAAGTTGAATGAGAACATTGATACTATCGATACAATACTCAGTAAAATCAGATTCACAAAAAAGAATTTAAAATGCTATTACCTTGTTTAGATAATTCATTTGCGTGATCACGCAAGACAGCACAATCAAGGTAAATGCCCATGTTTGGGGATAAATCAGTTGATTCATCCCCGAAAATGTTAATTTCAGAGCAATGCCTAGGGCTTTAACACTCATGACCTGTTCAAGCATAAATGATGGTATCAGTTTGACTACATAATACTATATGTATGTATTACATAAAAGAAAGTAAAAGGAATAAAAGCTGGTTCACAAAAGCATGTGAAGGATAAAATCATACCGATAAGGAGCCAACAAGTGAACAAACCCCAATATAGACCATTACATGAGTCTGTCCATATTTAGGTATGAAGCGGATTATGAGTATGAAAACTGCAACTAAAACAATTGCTGCATATAAAAGAAAACCTGCACGAGACACGGAAAAGACGTCATCATCTGTACAAAATGTCACTTTGAGTAGAAACACATTTAATTGTTAAAAAGATATCAAAAGTTTCTGCATAAAAAGAATCTACCTGGCTCAGTTGCAAGTTCCCAAACTTCTATAACAGACTCAATCTCACGTTCTTGAGGAGCATGCAAAACGATTGTGGTGGAACCAACAACACAGAGAGCACAACCAAGAATCCCAAAGATGTGCAATCTTTCCTGTAAAATAATATGTGCTAAAACAGCACTGTAAGAAACTGCAGAAGTTAGAATTTACCACCAGATAAATTTATGTTAAATGCATATAGGCAGCTTTCTCTTGCCTTATTATAATACTAACTGCACCAAGGGGAGTGACCAGAATAGCTGGCGCAAACGCATATGCAGCAAAATTTGCAATTTCTCCAACAATCACTGCCACAAAAGGATTAGGACATGAATAGAAAAAAGTAGAAAGAACAAAGTATCAAAACATAATAATCTCTTAGAAACTGAAATGATAAGTCTAAGCAAATAATTTAATTAAATTCACTATAACAGATGAAAGGACAACAATTCAACATATAATTCTTCTGTCTATGACATATTAAGCTTAATTAAAGAATGCAGACATCATCTATCCACAAAACTTCAACATTCTAAGTAGAATTTTCTACAGAACTGACTTATTTTGTTCACAAAGCAAGACTGGCTTCTGATTGATGCATGAATACATATAGAAAACATTCAATATTTTCAAATTTGGTCGTTTTCAAGCCTCCGCACAGCAGATAAAAATCAGTAAGAGCAACTTACCTAAGGAGAGAGAATAGAATATGCATCACCTTTAACCAAGATCCTAAAACCATATCATTGAATTTTAGGATTAGCAATAAAATCAGCAGTTCATACTCACTTGTTATCATTCCAACCCACCATAGTGGTTCGTACAAATATGAATATCCCCCAACACCTGTTACAAATAATCAGAATCGTCAAATACAAACACATAATGAGCTATCAAATGAATATAAAATATTCAAGCATAACATCAGCACAAAGTGAACCAATAGAGTGATGAACCAAATATCTAACCATTGAAGGAATAAAGCAAATAAAAGATCTCTAGATGAAAAATACAGAACCTCAAATTGTTCAATAAAGATCAAAGAAAGCAAAAGGAAGGTTTTTCTCTTTTCACACATTCAAAGCTACATGATTATATTAAATGGCACAACAAATCACTATACGAATCTATCTAAAAAGACAAACCTACCTAAACAAGAAAAATATGAGAGTCAAAACATTCAGGAGACACAGTGCCATCATTTAATAGCATCTCATATAGGTGCTTGAAACAGCACACATGCTTACAAACAAGTAACAGCAAATACTTCTTCTTAATATATGGACACAATGAACAAGATTCCAAACAGAGTTGCAATACACTTTCAGTGAATTTCACGGTTGAGAAACAAACCAATAACCAAGAAAATTATATACACTTTGAGCAGACAAAAACCCCAATCATAAACTCCAAACCAAGAATCATTCCACAAATATTTTCATCATGTTAAACTAAAACCAACACAATACCCCAAATCAATCCACCAAAAACTACCAACCTGACTTAACTAAACCAAATGTCAACAACCAAAAAACTATCAGAAATTAATCAATAAAAAACCAGAAAAAAAACAACAAATTAACCCACCAACATTATATCACAAAAGAAAAGAAGTACCTGCACGGACACCAGAAGCACCAGCTTTCTTTAAACCCTTTTTCTTCACAATGAAACTAGCACCAATAAAGAAACTTGAAGACAGAGCCAAAACCAGTCCCTTTATGTTCGCTGATGACATTCCTCTATAAGAACCCAACTCCATTTTTGTTTATTTTTTAACCTAACACCAATTCGTCTTCTTCTTATATTCACCAACAAAAAGAACACAACTTTTTGCAACCCATTATCAAACTATCCTTCATTGACACACCCTTCAAAGCTCACAGATTCTTTCTCCTCTGAAAACCCATTTCTTTGGATTCTTCTGGGTACAGAATTAATAACAACGTCTTGTGTTGACTATAGATGATTGCCCCGATCCAAGGCTATCAGAGATGATCAAGATTGAGACAAAAAGGAATGATTTTTGTTTCTGTGAGTGGATCGAGGAGATTTCTACTTATTTATTTTCCTTTTTTTTTTTCCCTTTTAATAAAACAAAAAAAAAAATAACTACAAAATAAAATAAAATAAATTAAAACAACAGAAAACCATTTGTTCTTTATTTATTTTCTACACAACAAAAAGACAAAATGTGACGAGTTTTCTCAGACCTCAACACAACACACACAGAGTTACAGTTATATATATAAAATATTTTCTATGATGTATCATTTATGGTGATATATAAAAAAATATTTAAAGTAATATTTGGAATTCTTTACACATGTTAAAGAGTCCTGCAATCCTCCATGGTCACCATCTACTTTACCTTATAAAATGGACTCTTAGATTATTCATGATCATATATTCAGATATTACTTTAAAAAAAAAAAAAAAAACTTTTTTATTATTTTTAAAATAAAAAATGAACTTTCTATTTTTGACATGGGAAAATTGAAGAATGAAGAAGACAAATTTGATTTTAGAAGCTGATTTTGAGACTTTTTTAAAAGAAGATTCTTTAATGATTAAAAGAATTGCAAATGATAATGTAATTATTATGTTGTCCAGTTCTTTCTTTTTTAAAAAAGAAGAGTAATGAATGATAGTTCTCATTTTGTTGTTGGATTGGATTGTTTGTTTTCCTTTTAAAAAAGGTGTTGTGTCATTGTATTGTGGAGGAGGAAGAGATCTTTCATCCAAATCTGATGGACTTACAAATGGTTGAACAATGCAATCATTTATCAACATTAAAGTTTTTGGTCCCCATTGAATAATAAAATCTTATCTGCTTCTCAGGACTTTACACAAAGATAATACTGGATTTCCTGAGTGTATTTTCCATAACAGAAGTTGAATCTCTGGAGTAAAAGATACTCAGGATTGATGTACTTACTTATTCAAAGCAAATGATGATGATGACAATGGAAAATCTTATAATCAGGTTTTAGTACCTATAGTTTGTTCAGGACTGATTTACAGAATTTCATGAATGCTATGATGAAGGGTCTGTTATCAGGTTTTTCTCTTCATCCTATATAACAACAGTACACTGGGAACACAAATTTTACGGTATAATGACCAAAAAGTATATTTGATCTTCCTGAGAGTGAACATGCTAGTGATCACCACTGAAGAACTGAAAGAAGATGAGAACCCAATAATTAGAGAAATAACAAACGGATCCATACCTGTCTTCTTAGCTGCGGGTTTCACTGCCCCTGTTGGCAATGGTCTGTTTCTGAGAATCAGATTCCCCTTGGTATCCACGGAAGCAAAGGGTGGAAATTCAGGAATATCTCCTTCTAAGTTATTATTAGAAAGTATCACCTGTGTCAGAGATGCCATTTGAGTCAGAAAATCTGGAATCTCACCAGAGAATTTGTTGTTTGAGAGATCTAAAACTTCTAAGTTTGACAGCCCTTCCAGAGTCTTTGGGATTGGTCCATCAAAGAGGTTGCTGCTGAGATTCAAACCAATCTGCAGTTTAATGGGCATGATTGGGATTGTCCCATTCAACTCATTTTCTCCAAGCTGGAGTTCCATCAAAGAGTTCAAGTCTCTGATAGACACTGGTATCTGACCCCTGAGGTTGTTGTGTTGTAAGTTCAAGTTTGTAAGCTCTTGCAAGTTGGAAATGGAAGGAGGGATCGAACCAGTCAGATAATTCCAACTCATATTCAAAACTGATAAAGCCTGCAGCTGCATGAGTCCATCTGGAATCTCTCCACTCAGCTTATTAACTTGAAGCTTCAAAACTTGCAACCTGCTAAGATTCCCCAACTCTTCCGGTAGTAGACCACTAAGGTTATTCTGAGCCAAATTTAAAAGTGCCAGATTATGACAAGAACCCAACTGGTGAGGTATACTTCCATGAAACTGATTCTTATCCAGCTCTAAGAATGTTAGAACCCCAGGTGTTGCACATATCTTATAAGGAATCTCCCCAGATAGTGCATTGCTTCCCAATCTCAGCCTCACCAAGTTCGAGGACAGCTGATAAGGTAATGTGCCCTCCAATAAATTCCCTGTTAAATCTATAGTCTGTAAATTTGGACGTGAAAAAAAATGCAATCGAATATGACCAGTTAACCTATTATAACTAAGATCTAACTTTGACAGGTATTTTGTGAGTTGAGCTGGAATTGGACCATCGAAACTATTTTCGTTTGCTGCAAAACGTGAGAGTGTTGTTATATTTGATAAGCTTTCTGGGATTTTACCAGTCAAATGATTGGAAGACAATATCAAATTCTCCAACATGGAGAGTTCGCCAATTCTAACAGGAATTGGACCATTGAAGTTATTGACACTAAGATCAACCTGTGTCAAATTCCTGTAACTCCCAATCTGTTCTGGAATAGTCCCAACAAAAAGATTCACGTTAAGATTCAAGGTCTTGAGACTAACCAGTCCATCCAACTCTCGGCCTATGTTTCCCTCCAATTGATTGACAGACAAATCCAATGATTCCAATCTAACAAAACCAACAAAAGTAGGCAGAGAACCAACCAACCTGGTCGTGCTGAAATTCAACAGCTTCAAACCATCAAGCTTTCCGCAACTTGTGATGAATTCTCCAGGAATTGAGCCAAGCTGGTTATGTGACACATCAAGAGCCTGTAGAGAATCAATCTGGCAAACCAAAGGGAGGAAGTCAGAGCTGGATAGACCAACCCCAGATAGAGTAAGGTTTGTTATTGCAGAATAAGCGCAGTTCACTCCTTTCCATAAACATGGGTTTGGTTGTGTTTTCATGTCCCACTCTAGAGTTGTGTTTTTGAGAAGGACAGAGAGATTTTCCATAATGGCTGTCTGGTTAGGAGATGATTGAGAGAGGACTAAAGAGCATGGTGAAAAAACAGATAAAAAGATGATGACAATAGGCGAGAAGAAATGCATAGCTGAGTTACAGACACTCATCAACTTTAGCATGCAGTTGGTTTATTCTTTATCATCACTTAACCTAAATGTATTAACATTTCAGAAATATATTGAATCAATTTCACCAGTGATGCTACTAGACAAAATTTGAAAATGCAGTGCACCACAATATACCATAGACCATCAGACAATTTTGCATGATCCTTGTTTATTTACTTTGATAAGAGTCAAGTCAATCCCCAGTCAGTATCTTTACTTATGTTCAACTTATCTCTAATAGCAGGAAATCTCTCAGAAACCTCCTGCAACTTCCTTCAGATATCAATTGTCAAACATGTAGAAAACCATTGCAGCTTTTCGGATAGCATTTGTGCTATCCACCACGTACATATGAAGCCGGAGCATTACATCACAGACTACGACCCATCTGCAATGTTCCAAAGTTAAGGTAACGTGCCATTAGTGTCAATTTGGATAGAATCAAAACCAATATGAAGTCTCAAACACGCACATTCAGATTTAACATCTACTTATAACAACAAAATGTGTCATTCCATAATTTGAGTGTGAATTGTGTATCATTAAAGCTAGAAAAATGCTCCTAATAATACAAGCTATGTCAACAACTTAACATGGAAAAACATAGCAGTTTTTGGCCCCTATTATTCATTACTCCAAAAGTCTTTCCAAAATAACGCGTTTCTGTAAGTCAATGGTTATGGTGGGTCTACCTCACAATGACTTTGAATTTTCTTGCATGACTTGTAAATTTTCTGAGAAATTATCAGTTTTCTCTTTTAACCTATTGACATACTTTTCTTCTATAATAATAAGAGTTTTGATACATACCTCCAAGATCACGAACCATCTTCATTCATCTGTATCTGCACTAAAATATTTTCCTGAATATAAATATATGTAAAATGTAATAATATTTTAAAGGAAGGAGTCAAAGGGTCAAAATAAACAAAAGTATCAATTAAACTGACACTCAGGTCTCTTCACCACTTGGTAACAGTTCAAAGTCTGTAGTCAACTCCACTTCCAACACGCATCCAACACCAACAAACAGCATCATCTTTTGAAAAAACAATTTTCTCTCCTCGTAATCCCCACTTCTCCTTCTTCTCTGTATGCAAACAATATAAACCTCTCTCATTTTCATTTAATATTCTCTTCTTCTGCTGTATACATTCATTCCTTCATTCTCTAAATCTCAAATTCCTAGGAAAAAAGTAATCAACCATGAGTGTCTTCAACTTCATCTCACCAATTCTTATTTTCTTCACTGTTTTTTCAACATGCCCTTTTGTTCTCTCTCAATCATCTCCTAACCAGACAGCCATTATGGAAAATCTCTCTGTCCTTCTCAAAAACACAACTCTAGAGTGGGACATGAAAACACAACCAAACCCATGTTTATGGAAAGGAGTGAACTGCACTGGTTCTGTAATAACAAACCTTACTCTATCTGGGGTTGGTCTATCCAGCTCTGACTTCCTCCCTCTGGTTTGCCAGATTGATTCTCTACAGGCTTTTGATGTGTCACATAACCAGCTTAGCTCAATTCCAGGAGAATTCATTACAAGTTGCGGAAAGCTTGATGGTTTGAAGGTGTTGAATTTCAGCATGAACAGGTTGGTTGGTTCCCTGCCTACTTTTGTTGGTTTTGTTGGATTGGAATCATTGGATTTGTCTGTCAATCAATTGGAGGGGAACATAGGCCGAGAGTTGGATGGACTGGTTAGTCTCAAGACCTTGAATCTTAACGTGAATCATTTTGCTGGGACTATTCCAGAACAGATTTTGCGTTATAGGAATTTGACTCAGATTGATCTTAGTGTCAATAACTTTGATGGTCCAATTCCCGATAGAATTGGCGAACTCTCCATGTTGGAGAATTTGATATTGTCTTCCAATCATTTGACTGGTAGAATCCCAGAAAGCTTGACGACTACAACAACACTCTCACGTTTCGCAGCAAATCAGAACAGTTTCAGTGGTCCAATTCCAGCTCAACTCACAAAATACCTGTCAAAATTAGATCTTAGTTATAATAGGTTAACTGGTCCTATTCCAGTAGATTTCTTTGCACATCCAAATTTACAGACTATAGATTTAACGGGTAATTTATTGGAGGGCTCAATACCTGATAAGCTGTCCTCAACCTTGGTGAGACTGAGATTGGGAAACAATTCACTATCTGAGCAGATTCCTCCTACGATATGTGCAACACCTGGGGTTCTAACATACTTAGAGCTGGATAACAATAACTTTCGTGGAGGTATACCTGACCAGTTGAGTTCTTGTCAAAATCTGACTCTATTGAATTTGGCTCAGAATAACCTTAATGGTCCATTGCCGGAAGGGTTGGGTAATCTGAGGCATTTGCAAGTTTTGAAGCTTCAAGTTAATAAGCTGAGTGGAGAGATTCCAGATCAACTCATGCAGCTGCAGGCTTTATCAGTTTTGAATATGAGTTGGAATTATCTGACTGGTTCCATCTCTGCTTCCATCTCTAACTTGCATGAGCTTACAAACTTGAACTTACAACACAACCAACTCAGGGGTCAGATACCAATGTCTATCAGAGACCTGAATTCTTTGATGGAACTCCAACTTGGAGAAAATCAGTTGAATGGGACAATCCCAATCATGCCCATTAAACTGCAGATTGGTTTGAATCTCAGCAGCAACCTCTTTGATGGACCAATCCCGAAGACTCTGGAACGGCTGTCAAACTTAGAAGTTTTGGATCTCTCAAACAACAAATTCTCTGGTGAAATTCCAGATTTTCTGACTCAAATGGCATCTCTAACACAGGTGATACTTTCTAATAATAACTTAGGAGGAGATATCCCTGACTTTCCACCCTTTGTTTCCGTGGATACCAAGGGGAATCTGAATCTCAGAAACAAAACAACAACGGATGTTTCCCCAGGAAGGAAGAAAGTAAAATCAGTTGCTGTGCCAATTGTTATCGCCCTTGGGATTTCACTTGTGGTTATTGGGGCAGTTACAGTCATCATTCTATTCATCTCGAGACGCTACTACAAAGTTAATGATGAACAAGAATATACAGGAAGGGATCACCCATCTCCTCAGGTCATCCATGGCAAATTTTTGACATCAAATGCAATCCACAAATCGAATATCTGTTTCCAGAAAGCCATGGAAGCACTGGCCGATTCATTGAACTGTGAGCTGAAAACAAAGTTTTCAACCTACTACAAAGCCGTCATGCCATCTGGAGTGAGCTATTTCATCAAGGAGCTAAACAGGAGTGACAAGATATTCCAACTGGGCAGCTTCGAGAGGTTTGAACAAGAGCTGGAGGTCTTGGGGAAGCTGCACAACTCAAATGTAATGACTCCTCTGGCGTATGTCTTATCTACAGACAGAGCTTATCTCTTCTATGAGTACGCTTTGAAAGGTACACTTCACGACGCTCTTCATGGCAGCCCTGATCATGCTTTAGATTGGCCAAGCCGTTACAGTATAGCAGTTGGAGTAGCTCAGGGTCTTGCTTTTCTTCATGGATACACCTCCAGTCCCATCATTCTCTTTGACCTATCTAGTAAAAACATTCTGCTCAAGTCATCAAAAGAACCACGGATTGGGGATATTGAGCTCTGCAAAGTCATCGACCCTTCAAAGAGCACCGGCAACCTTTCAACAGTTGCTGGTTCTGTTGGCTACATTCCTCCTGGTATACTCTTTCTCCTCCAATCAACTGTGTCATGAATCTGTTATCTTTGGGTTTGATTCAGCCTTTGAATTTCTCTTTTGTTCATTGCAGAGTATGCTTACACAATGAGAGTAACCATGGCCGGAAACATTTACAGCTTCGGGGTCATTCTCCTAGAGCTGCTGACAGGAAAACCTGCAGTTAGTGAGGGTACTGAGTTAGCAAAGTCAGTGTCACAGTTCGCCACACAACAAGATGCTAAATTGTATCGCATCCTGGATTTTAGTATCAGCAGAACATCAATTCCTATCAGAAGCCAGATGCTTGCAGTCCTTAAGATTGCCATTGCTTGTGTTAATGTCTCACCAGAAACAAGGCCAAAATCAAAGAGCCTGTTACACATGCTCGTCAATGCAAGATAAACCAAACCTTTGATTTTTTTTTTCCTCTGCACAAGTAGAACAGAATCTACAAATACATACAATATATCCCAACCCTGCATGTAAAAAGTTGTATCCTATGCGAATATCTGTCTTATTTAATACTTCTATAAAAGTAATCCATATACTTATAGTGAATGAGATACAGCTCAAGCTCAGATGAATGCAGATGTCTGGCATTTCAATTGAGGATAAATTGACTAAAATAACATTGAAACGGCAATTGAAATCCAAAATTTAGTGGACAATACTACAGAATTTAAAGAGTTCATGAAAGCTAAGAAAAAATATAACAGAGACAAACATTGCTCTTCAAAATTCTTCTCCTTGATCTTTATGAGACTTTGTTTAGATAGTGATTAGTTCCCTCCTTTCTGTGCAGCAAATCCACTCCAAGTAGATCATTGATTGATTACTTGCAAATATGAGTGGGGATGAGTAATCTGACCGTAAAAACCCTAGAAAATCTTGTTCTAAGACATGGATGTTTCTCTAGAATGTAAGATCCTTCGGATCCTCGATAATGCTAGCCAATGTTTGCAGGAATTGAGCCAGATCAGCACCGTATATCACACGATGATCAGCTGTAACATTTACCTGTAAATAATGATGAAATATTAAAATTGATTTCAGTTCAGACGAATATACCAAAGAAACCATGTGAGTCATATGTATGCATAGGCCATAAAACACTTTCTGTTACCTGCATTTGATTCTTCATGCCAATCCTACCATCCTTGCTTGCTACAACAGTAGGCTGAGATGCTCCAACAGCCATTATTGCCCCCTGCATGAAGAAAATCGGATAGAGATTTGTATTCAGTATCATAAAATAATCCACATGATTTAATGGCTCAGGAGAAGAATTAGAACACAATCATATTTGAGGAAATAGCATACCGTTCCAGGTGGTAAAATGGCATCAAAACGATCTACACCAAACATCCCAAGGTTAGAAAGAGTGAAAGTTCCTGCAAGAGAAGGAATGTGAATGGTGAGCAGAGGGTTGGATCAATGACTAGCAGAGCATAGTCTATAACCAATTCAACATCAGCCATGAATAAAAAATTGGCAGTCATACAAAATCTGGATACAGCAAATAAAATAGAGGATAAGAAGAAGAAGAATAAAAATGCCATGCTATCTATGCATAGTTAGGCTATACCAAAACAGTGCCTATACCAAAAAGATCCAGTACTGAGATCTTTCTCTTCTGCCAGCACATCCCATTCCTAAAATAATTAATAAAAAGAAATTTTGAAAATAAATAAATCAATATTATTACCGCATTGTTTATCTTTGGTACCAAAAGTTACGAAGGACCAACAAATTGATTTCAAGGACTTCCAGAAGAATAAAAGGAGAGAAACTTTCAAGAGTTTGATACTTAGGTTATGCCATGTGCTTGATACAAGCTCTGTACTACTCCTAACATGAACTTGTTATATTAAACTTTTTTTCACTTGATTTATGGTCTTATAAAAATGTCACTTGATTTTCAAGAAAAACATAGCTCTGAAGCTATGTGGAAAAAAAAAAATCCCTCATGTGCAATTTGATTGAGAATGATGAAACAGATAGAAAAAGAAGATTTCATAGAGGATGGGTTAAATGGGTTCTTATCAGAAATTGCAAATCTGAAGGAAACTATACTTCCTATAACGATTTAAATTTGATATATTGCACAGATGTCCACAACCTAGGCCTCAGCTTATATTTTACACAACCATCAAAGAAATACTAAAGAGACAATAAAACAAAAATGGTTTCATCTTACTATAGCTGGTCTTATGATATCTGTAGCATGACTGGATTTCATAACATTCCATATCATCAAACATATGGCTCAATCATATAATATTATATAACAAAATTTACACATACCAGAATTATATTCCTGAGGTTGCAGCTGCTTGGCACGAGCCTTATCAACCAACTCTTTCCACTTCCTCGACAAGGTATATATATCAACCTACTCAATACGAGAGGCCTTAAACATCATTAACAACTCCCACATCCAAATCACTTGTCACAAAAACACATATAACAAAAACAAACCTTATCAGCATCCTGAAGCACAGGGGTAATCAACCCACCATCTATAGCCACAGCAACAGCAATGTTAATGCTACTGTTATAAGTAAAGCTATTACCATCTCTACAACTGGAATTCACAACAGGATGCTTAACCAAAGCAAGAGCAGTCGCTTTCGCTAGCAATGCCGTCATTGTCACCCCTTTTGACTTAATCTGTACACAATCAAATCAATCACAACCAACACAATAAATAATCAACCTAAAAGTATCAACATTTCTACAATACCTTTTTGTACAGAGCATCAAGTTCATTCGTAGTAATAGTATACCCCACACGAAAAGTAGGAACCGATAAGCTCTCGACCATGTTCCTACTCACAGCAGCTTGCATTGTAGTAAACGGCACAACACTTCCCAATTCAACTCCAGGTGGAGCAGAGCTAGCAACAGTCGAAGCTTTAGCAGAAGCAGAAGCAGCAGCCGCCTCCACATCTTTAGCAACAATCCTTCCCATTGGTCCAGTCCCAACAACAATCCCAATCTCAACATTCAATTCCTTCGCTAACTTCTTCGCATAAGGAGACGCCACAATTCTCTTCCCTCCCTCCGACGCCGGATGAACAGAAGAACCCACCGCACCGGAACCCGAACTAACCATCACCTTAGGTTTCTCCTCCGTCTGCGGCGGCGGAGACGTCGGAGACGGCGGAGGCGTCGTAACCACAGAAGTAGCACTACTACTACCACCCGCAGCCTTAGCTTGAGCTAGAGAAATCTCCTCCTCCGACTCCGCAAGCAAAGCAATAGCAGACCCAACAGCAGCGACACCACCTTCATCAACAATAATTTTAGCAAGGTAACCATCATAAAAAGTCTCGACATCCATATCAGCCTTATCAGACTCAACAACGACAACACTCTCCCCTTTATTAAGCTTATCGCCTTCCGATTTAACCCAAGACACGATCTTCCCTTCCGTCATAGTGGAACTAAGCGCCGGCATGAAGATTTCACGGATCTTGGCTTGTACACGGAGTCTGTTTCTCGGTACACGGAAAATGCAAGTGTGGTGGTGACGGCGGAGAGGAGTGGCGGATGTGGAGGAGAGGAATGTGGTTTGAAGCAAGTGAGACGCCATTAGAGAGTGGAATTGGAAAATGAGGGTTTTGGTGGGTAGCGAGTGAATTTGTAGTTGAAATTGTGATTTGAGTGGTTTGGTTGATGTTCTCGAGAGTATCGAAGTTGGGCGGAGATTTCAACTACTTTACCGGTGAATCTGATGACTGTCTTCTCTCATTTTTCTTTTTCTTTTTCTTTTCAATAAAATTGAAATTAATATTGTAATTTGATTTAAAAGATTTTTAATTAGGGTCAATTACAGAAAACCCTTTATATTTTAGAAATTTTTTATTCTAACGTCAATTTATTTAAAAATTTCTGAATTGGGTGAATGTCTTTTCCATTTTCACAT
This sequence comes from Cardiospermum halicacabum, assembly GCA_031304145.1. Lineage (NCBI taxonomy): Eukaryota > Viridiplantae > Streptophyta > Magnoliopsida > Sapindales > Sapindaceae > Cardiospermum > Cardiospermum halicacabum. Next base: position 26,658,380 of record CM062390.1, read on the forward strand.
CTATTAAATAGTATTATGTTACATTCAAGGTTGACCATTAAAATTAACACTTGAAGTAACTATTCGAATAACTATAATATGAAGTTGTTTGAAATAACTATTTGAATAACTATAATATGAAGTTGTTAAAGTAATCCTATAATAATGGTTTGATGATAACAATAGCACTTTAAATAACTTATAAGAATTAAAAATAATAATAAATAAAAAATTGATATAATCCGAGAAACATTGATACTCCATTTAGGGTGTTATGGTACTGTTGTATAATTCTATAAATCATGACACTCAGCCTGTAGGTTGGACTGACACTTTTTAATAGTTCTTTTTACTAATTTTCAAATTGGCATGTCATGTACAGTATATGAATGGACACTTCATTTACACTTAAGAGATAATTAATGAACACTTTATTGGAAATAATTTTGTATTTGACAGACTTTTTAAGGGTGTCCTTCGCTAATTCTCAAAATTTTCATTTGTTGATTCTATTAATGACAGAGTTTTAATGGAGTTAGCAATTCGGTGGGTTGTTTCTGGAGCTTCAATATCATTGTTACAAAGTTTGTATTTAAAAGTGTTTGGATATCCATGCTCATCATCATATTGTGAGAGAAATCAGAGTACTTACTCCTTTATTCATTCATGAAAAGAAACTATAAGATAATAGCATAGAGGGCGAGGATTTATGCACTCTAATTATCAACTTTGGAAAAAAGACAATACTAATAAAAAAAATTAAGAATACAATTAGGGATATACTAAATTGATAGATATTACATGTGATTTATTAGAGAGCGGTCATATTCTTGAGATTACGAACTTATTTTATAATTTGGAAATATAAAAAAGTTCTTTTTACAAATGATGTTGTAGGTGACACAACTGCATAACGTGTAGAGGATCATACTGGACTGAATAATATATGTTACATTTTATTACTTATTTTATTTCACATGTTTGTATTTAAAAATTTTTATTTCATTTTTATTCATGAATAACAATTTATAATTAATTTGCATGAATTTTTTAGTTTATAATTATATATATATATCGATTTTTAACTGTATTTATGTTTTACAGAAATTAAAATATGTGATGGTGTTCGTATCATATTAGGCATGTATTCTATATCTGTATCGTATTATGCATGTATTATGTGTCTATATCGGTGCTTATTAGGATATAATTATTTGACTCATATTTATAATATTAAATATAAAAATAGTCAAATAGTTTTAAAATAACACACTTAGCTGTTACAAATTCATAATAATATTTTCTGGAAAAAAATAATCTCTAAATAAAATAGGCATAATTCAACACTGTAAAGTTAAATTTATTCAAATATGATAGAAAAAGTGTATGATGGTATTTTGTTTGTAAGATTCCAATCTCTTATTAGTAATATAACGTTTGAATTGACGAAGATTTTTGTCAAAACTTTCAACAAAAGGGTAGTCAATTGCCTTCTCTCGAAGACAATCTAAAAGCTTGTTGATTGAATCTTCAATCTCAGTCCAAGTAGCAACTAGTTGAGGTTTTTCATTTGCACTATTACTATCATCCCTTTCTTTCCTAGTTTTTCTTGTTCATCTACTCTAGTAACGTGGACAATAATCTCTTTACTAGTGAAACTTGAAATAATGAGAAGTATTGCATCAAACTCCATATATGTTGTTGCATACCGTCATATTAGATTTGTGTTTTAAGTGACTACACACTCCCAACATCATCAACATATTCTATTTTCATTATTATTTTTTATAACTTTCAAATTTAAGCATTGCAGTTATAATGTATTATATTTAAGTAGGACATTACAGAGGATGAGTTTCAGATAAGGTGTTCGGTTCAAATTAGCGATTGTTATTATTATAGACAAATTGTTATTATAGAGAATTAAAATAATATATAAAAAAATTGGTTCTAGAAAAAATACAAATATTATAGCGAATTGCTATTATAGAGGGGTTTGACTGAACTATCAAATCATTAAAATTTTAAATCTTATTTAAGTCGCGGGTAGTTCAAATATTAAACCCTACTTAAACCGCGGAATAGTACTGTGAATCACTTAATTAATACTTTTCATCAAGTAGATTTTTTTTTTTTAAATATGTTTATTGTAATTGAGATACAAAAAATGATTAACAACTGCATGGCATGGCTATTTTGAAATCGTTAGAAAAGAAAACTGGCATGCATGCAAAATCATGGAACTCTATTTTCTCAATTGCACCAATTTTTAACCATTCACAATCTTGTGGTGATGCGAATTTGGTGTTTATCTATGTTGTTATTCTAGTTATAAAATCTATAGTTTATTTAATATGCAAAAATTGGTTGCTGGTAATTAGTGATTTAAAATGAGCTATCAAAGGTAGGTGGTTGGGTATTTATTAATTAATACTTTTCATCAAGTAGATTTTTTTTTTTTTAAAATATGTTTATTGTAATTGAGATACAAAAAATGATTAACAACTGCATGGCATGGCTATTTTGAAATCGTTAGAAAAGAAAACTGGCATGCATGCAAAATCATGGAACTCTATTTTCTCAATTGCACCAATTTTTAACCATTCACAATCTTGTGGTGATGCGAATTTGGTGTTTATCTATGTTGTTATTCTAGTTATAAAATCTATAGTTTATTTAATATGCAAAAATTGGTTGCTGGTAATTAGTGATTTAAAATGAGCTATCAAAGGTAGGTGGTTGGGTATTTATTATTTATCAATTTAAAAATAATGAAGAGAATATGTAGTAATAAATAATGAAAAAATTAAAAGAAAAAAGGCTACTGGCTATGGGGTTCGAACCCATGCGCACTTATGTGCAGAAGATCTTAAGTCTTCCCCCTTAACCTCTCGGGCAAACCAGCTTTGCTTGACACTGGATTCCCAATTTTATGTAATGTTTTGATATTTTCAACATTTTATTTTTACAATTTACGAGATCAACGATGGCTAATGAGCTAATATAAAAGTCTTTTCAAATATACACCTTTGGATGACGCTTAGCCGAAGACTATATCTTCCTTGTAACAAAAACAATCGAACAACTCTCATGGCGCAAATTGAACACCAACAACAGTCATGATGATAGAATTAGCAGTGCCATCTCGGGCTTCTTTCTCATTCAATCCATTCAACTTCGATTCCATTCCTAGCCTCAAGCGGCAAACCGGAACAAGACGCAGAAAAACAACATCTGAACTAAGCGTTGTCATTCAGTCTTTTCGTCGAACAGTTGGCGTGCAACACAAAGCTATAGGCGCTATCAATGGAGACAATAAAGATATGAGGAAATGCAAGAAAAGGGTATTTTTCTTGGACGTCAATCCACTATGTTATGAGGGAAGCGCACCCAGTTTGGAGTCATTTGGTCGGTGGGTGTCTCTCTTCTTCAATCAAGTTAGCTGTGAGGAACCTGTTATCGCTGTAAGTGAATCTGATATATCTTGATAGAAGTTTCAAATTTCGCAGCTGGTAGATTGTTCATGTTAGTGTATTTGTGGTAAATTGATGGTAATTTTCTCTTTAATTGTATCTGGTTGTATAAGAAGTCTGGATATTGAAGTGAAAAGATGTTCTGTGAGACTTTGGCTTTGGTGAAAGATATGGTTGTTGATGTATTTTGCAGGTGTTTGATGGAGTGGGAGGTAATCAGCATCGCAGGCAGTTGTTACCGTCCTATAAAGCAAATAGGAGGAAACTTGTAGGACAAAGGAATCAGTTTGGGAAGTCACATGAGTTTGTTGTCGATGTTCTTCGAAAATGCAATGTGCCAGTAAGTGAACATTCTCAATTGCCATCTAGTTGGTGTTCTGTTGTACTTCTATCTGTGTGGATATTTAGTTCAAGTTGATTTCAATAATCTGAAGCTGAGTACATAAACTCCTTTGGATGATGTTTCTCGTGGAGTGTACTTTTGTTGAAGATAAGAATAGTAGAATAGTAAATGAAATAGGAAATATGACTTTCACATATTTTATTTGTGATATTGCATATGTTGTTGAGACTTGAGAAGACAACGGATTGCAGGTTGTTAAAATCGATGGTCATGAAGCAGATGATGTGGTGGCTACGCTTGTTGATCAAGTTTTGCAAAGAGGCTATCGTGCAGTTATTGCTTCACCAGACAAAGATTTCAAGCAGTTGATTTCTGAAGATGTGCAATTAGTTATGCCTTTGAAAGATTTAGAAAGATGGTCGTTTTATACCCTAAAGCATTATATTGCTCAATACAATTGTGATCCTAACTCTGATTTGAGCCTTAGTAAGTTTACCATACTGTCTTTAGAATGATACATCCGATGCAAGATAATGTTATCATTGATCTGATACAAGTCAGTACGTAGGATGCATCATGGGCGATGAGGTTGATGGTGTTCCAGGAATTCAGCATGTAGTTCCTGAATTTGGCCGGAAAACTGCTGTAAAGCTTTTGAAAAAGCATGGTTCATTGGAAAATTTACTTAATGCTGCGGCGGTAAGAACTGTGGGTAGACAGTATGCACAGGATGCCCTCACAAAGTATGCTGATTACCTGCGAAGAAATTACGAAGTTCTCGCTTTGAGGAGGTAATAATAAGTTTCCATGTTGTACTCCTCCCCAGCCATAACATTTGATTGCTTATCAGCTTGAAACTGTACAGGGATATTGAAGTTCATCTTGAAGAGGAATGGTTGACTGAAAGAGACACCTGTAATGATTCAGCTGTTCTGTCAAGTTTCTCATCATCATTGGAAGCAAACCAAAATATCACTCAGCAGAAAAGATCTCATTTTTCAAATGGTTAAGGCCCCAATATGTAACTTTCAGCTTCTTGACAAGATGAGAATGCGATCCGGTATGTGAATGCATTTCACGGCTCTCCAAAATTTCTGCCATTAACTATCAGACGAATTTGTCATACTATAATAAGAGTGAAACTATTACAAATCTTATGCTTTATTTAACCCATTGCAATTATGTGAACTTGCAGCTCTTTTGCTCGCAAAGCGCATTGCAGAGGAGTGCAACTGCAACTGCAACTGCAGAAGTATGTAACAGATACTGAGATGCACTGGTTAACTGGATATCAATTTTATTTGGGAAAAATCTGAACAATTCATGGAGGATTCAAGATTGTCATCAAGTATTTATTGTTATTTGTTAGGCACAGAAAGATCGATGGACTCTTTGAAGCAGACTTATAGATAGTTCTTCATCAAAAACATCCTCGGACTTCGTATGTAGCAGCAGGTTTAGCAGTTAGAGCTGTTCTCTTTTACAGTAACTTCTTGTGTATCAGATTTACAACATTACAAAATACTGTGTATTCAACTTAGAGCAGCATGAATGATTCTATAGAACATGTCTGAGTTAACTTTTACTCTTTAACTTTCATCCATATAAGCAGCGGACTGCCTCAACTGTTTGAAAGGACCCTCCTAATCCAAAAGTACTTCTGGAATTCTATTTATATAAAGTTAATGAACTTATTGACTTTTTACTATTGATTTCTTACCATTGTTTGAGTGGTGTTTGAATATCTGCCCCATTAAAAGGAATCAAAATCTTTTCTGCTATTAGAATTCAAAAATAAATCTTTCTAACTTATCTAATAGTGCTTGTGAGGTTCCAAACAGCTTTTATTCATATTTTTAAAATATAGTCATAATCATTTGAACTTGAAATTTTCGGATTTATTTTTGAAGTTTTCGGAAGTTAGGTAAGATTTACAAATACACCCAAATAAGAGGACTAGTAGTAGCAATAATAATGAACTTTATCTACAACCTCATCGACTGAGAGTGTCTCTGTATATTTTCGAAACGAAAATCACAGACGAACCAATACATACTTTGAAGCTGTAAACATAAAAAGATGCTTCTCCAAGCAATCAATTCCTCTCAATTCTTCAGGCCGAGGACGCTTCCTCTTCAGGTAACTTCACTCTTCGATGTCAACATCCTTTACTGACGATGATGATGATGTTTACGACGTTGTTGCTAGTTTATATAGACAATTTATATAGAATTCGAGCTCATATTTTCTTCTCTAATTGTCTCGCAGACGCCGGTTTTAACAACCTCTAGACAAGGAACTGCGATAAACGTCTCTAGATTTTGCAATTTGCAGGTGTGTTTGTGGTCTCACTATTTTTACTATGTTTTATAGTACTTGTATTCGGATTGCGTCTGCTGTTGAAGAAATGAAAGTTTAGTGTAGCGATTGTTGTTGCATTTCTCTTGTTTCTGCTAGTAGAACAAAAAACTCTTCTATGTCGTAGTCTGATATTGCAGGTTTTTCTAGCAGTAAGAGTACGCTCTGGTCTGTGGAGAAATGTTGGACTAGGAAGTAATTCATTTCCTAATTTGTATCTGATGTTTCAGATTATAAATCATCTAGAACATTTAGTTTTAGCTATTAATTTTTATTCACGTTGTTGTTGAAGGCAGACATATCAAAGGGAATTGGCAGTGCAATCGTTTATCTCAACAAATCTTGAGGGTAATTTCTTGTTATTTAATCTTAAATTCGTAACTTCTTATTAGAAATTTTCATGATATAAATTCTATCCGTCTGAAGTATGAAAGAAACTTTATCTGTTTAGGCAGCTTGGATTAAATTAATTATGATGATTTTGCTCGATATAGTAACCTGGATCTGTCTTGGATTTGTGATATTTAGTTAGTGCTGTGGTGTAAGGCTGGTGTACATGTCAAAGGATGCAATGACTGTATAGAAGTTTTCATTATAGCATCTAGAAATGGGATAGCGGATCATCTCTAGTGTAACTTTGTTTCGGTCATTTGCTGTTCAGTTTGACTGTTTTAGTAGACCTCTTAAATTAGTTTTGTAGATTATGTGATAGGTTCTAGAAAATCTGACAGAAGTTCTATTGGTTTGTGGAAGAATTTGAGGACCCTCCTCTATCTCCCTAGACTCAAGCAAACCAATCCTCGACTTTTCTTCCTACTATTCTGAGTTGCATGTGTTGCTCTGACTAACTCTGATTTGTCTAATGCCCCTCAATCCTGGGATCCTTTAGTATACAGCAGTAGAGATTGTTCATGCCATGAATTTAATATTTCAGAAATGTTTCCAGCACCTTCTCGTAGATGTGTACAATATATACAGCATCATGTCTTTATAACATCAGCAATTTGCAGATTCTGAGCACAAACTTTTGGCGAGTGAGGATGTTGTGACCATGAAGAAACTTAAAATCCAGGCTCATGCATTTGCATTAGGATCCAGCTCATGGTTGATCTCTGCACAAGTGGCAAACGCAGCTGAAAAATACAGAATAGATGCAGTTTATGAGATTGGAGAGCTATTTGAATTGGGGATTCAGCTGTCTTATGTAATTTTACTGTTAGCTTTGCTTGGAGTTGGATCCTTCTTTGTAATTCGCCAAGTTCTTGTACGTAGAGAACTTGACCTTTCTGCTAAAGAGTTGCAGGTGAGGGCCTTCATAGTTTAACATGTTTTTTAATGATCTTAGACAATCCAAATTTTCATTTTAAATAGTTTTCTATGTAAAACTTGCATATGTTTGTCCCTCAGGAACAAGTGAGAAGTGGTGATGCCAGTGCAACTGAGCTTTTTGAACTTGGTGCAGTGATGTTGAGAAGGAAATTTTACCCAGCAGCTACCAAATTCTTGCTTCAGGCAATTGAAAAATGGGATGGAGATGATCAAGATCTTGCACAGGTACTGATCTCTAGGCATTTACTTATGGTTGTAATCCTGTGTATTGTGTATTGCCTTGCCTCATTGTTGATGACAATCAGTGTGCAAAGCCAATCTAGAGAGGCATACACATTAGACCACTATGTCTGTAGTTTATATGATTACAATTGCCTTGGACTCATATTCAAAAATATTTTCACAGGTTTACAATGCTCTTGGCGTCAGTTACACCCTTGACGGAAAGCTTGAGAAAGGAATCACTCAATTCGAAATGGCTGTAAAGCTCCAACCAGGTTACGTCACAGCATGGAATAACCTCGGTGACGCCTATGAGAAGAAAAAAGACCTAAAATCAGCTCTTAAGGCATTCGAAGAAGTCCTACTTTTCGATCCTAACAACAAGGTAGCACGACCACGTAGAGACGACTTGAAAGACCGTGTAAAGATCTACAAAGGAGTTCCTATCAAGTCAAAGGACAGATGATAATAGTCTCCACAAAACATGGTACCTCTCCCAGATTAACCTTGTACCTCTCTTTTATATTCCCACTTCTATTGATTTCCTGTTTTAACTTCTTAAGAGATATCTCCTTAAAATTTTGGTACCATAATAGATTTCCGAGTTAGAAAAACCAAATCAGTAATGAATCATGAAATTGTATCATAAAACTCAATGTCCAAACTACCCTTTACTCTAAATCACCCTGATAAACACAACATTGACATTTTCTAAAATGCTTTAAAATATTAAACCCTTACACTGGTCAAATCTTAGCTTTGCCTAGATATTAGACAACTGTGTAGTTTAAGTTTCAGTTTCAGTTTCAGTTTCATTATTTTATCTCTAGATGACAAGTTCTATATTGTCCACAAGTTGCACATATGCACATCATACACTGCATATGATAAAAGCATAGTTTGGTCTCATGGGGTCAGCTATTATTATATGAACTGATTGTCAAGAATTGATATGACATGTACACTTGACAGCCTAACCAATAACTGCACATTGCTAAATTAAATCTGACCAATAGCATTGTGTAAGGTGTTGTGGTCTGATTCCATTTGCCAGCTAGTTTTGCTTAAGTTGTTTCTAATTGTATAGTGTCTATTTAATCATACTTAAGAGCTCAATTTAATCATAAATTACATAGTGAGTACTGTTTTCGTTTGTGTTACATAATGTCATATCACATAGATATTTAATTTACTTTCTATAATTAAATACTACTACATTGGATTATGCTTCTGCCCACTAGAACAGTATTTAACTTTTTGATAAAGTGATTTTCTTTAGAGATTTCTTTTCAAACAAAGTAAGAAAAGAAGATTAAAGTAGTAGAAAAAACAAAGCAGCCAGTGAGTTGGATGTTGTGAATTCTGTTGTCACATAGCATAAAAATAGACCTATGATTTTTTCAAGCACATAATTGATTTCTTTCAAAGAAGTATCAAATGTTTCGTCATTGCTTTAGTCATTGTTTTGACACCAAGTTTAAAACGTCATTTATTTTCTATTCTATTGTTAGTAGTGCACCTACTATAATTTTGTTGCCGGTCGATGGTCGCGGCGGCTGTCGGAAAAGAGTGGAAATCAACTCTTCAAAAAATTTGATTCAATTTTGTAATTTATATTCTATTTTCTTAATTAATTTTAAAAAATTATAATTTTATAGTTATGATAGCTATCATTAATAAATACTATTTCCGTTTTTGGTAGTTAATATGCCGAAGAATTATGTATGAACGTAAATTTAGAAAGAATGAATGATATGTTTGGAATTTCACTACGTCCATTTTTAGTAGATAATATATAGAAGAATTATGTAACAGGTTTGGAATTTCACTTCTCTGTAAATAATTATTTTATAATTACAAATAACTTCTAATATAATGTACAATGATGTAAAATATAATATACTCCAAATCTTATTTTGTTTATCTTGATATATATTTTTTTAATATTAAATTATTATAATTTTTAATTGTGTATAATTGAAATATTTATCATTATTAATTTAAATGTATATTTTTGATTTAATACTTTACTATTAATTATATCAGGATGTTCTTATAATAAATTTTGTTTTTAAATAACTGCGATTCGGATAAAATAATTTTTTTAATGGCTTATTAACTATTGTTTTTAGAGTGACTCGAATATTAAATATACAGTTCAAAGACAACCGCGTCAAAATTTTCACTTTATCACTAATGTTTATATATACTAAAAATTAATGTGATTATTTTAAAAAATTGAATATTATTTAATCAAAATTTAAATAGAATTTAAACACTCTAATAGAAAATCATTTAAATCAATAACTCTAAAAAAAAAATATAAACATGATAAATAGGAATTTTTAAATCACTCAAACTTGGCATAATTTACATTTTAAATGAGTTCTTTATGTTCTATTTTATCAAAAGGTTGGAATAAATAATATCATTTTAAATGAGTTTCTTAATATTCTATTTTATTCAAAAGGTTGGAACAGATTATTTTATTTTATTATATTATATTGAATCTTTAGATAGTTTTTTCAAAATTGGTGGGTGCATTTACAATGGAGTGAAGTAAACATAGTGCGGTTTCGATTCCTGACATAATCATGTATGGTGGGGTTTGGTGTCAAATTCAATTCATATAGAATATATATTATAATATTACATAAAATAATTGCATCAACTTCAAAAAATAAAGAATAAATTAAACAAATAGTAAAATGGCGACTATAAACAAACAATATTATTATATAACTATTAAAAAGTTAAATTTTCTGTAAAAAAAATACTAATTATTTATTTTTATAAAAAATTATGGATTTTAAATTTTAAAAAATTTATTAAAATTGATAGTTCAATAATTTTTAATAAAATTTAAAATTTATCAAATTTATTTCCCATCATTTTTTTTACCCACTTCTATTTTTTTTTAAATTGATAAATAATTTTAAATTCAAATATTGATGTTGATTTTTAAAAATTATGAGTTAGATATTCAAAATTTATATTATATATTTTTAACAAACTATGAAAAATTTTAAAAATTAATTTTGAAAACCATCAAATTTTTATCTAAAATTTATACAATTTTTTTCTCAATTATTCATTAAAAAAATGTATAAATTTCAATTAATGGTGGAGAGATTATTTTTTTATTAGGTATAATTTATTTATCTATTTATTGTGGTTAGTGACAAAGCAAACAATGAAGGTGAATAATGCGATGCATGATTCATGAGAAGTAGATAGAAGTGGAAGGAGGATTTAAATACAAAAAGACGAATGACACGTGGAAGATTTTTGTTAGTCATACGAGACACGTAATGATGTTTTCTTTAGCAACAAATAGTCTCAAATGTTGACCTTTATTTTCATTTGTCTATGAATCTCAATCTCAAGCTTCTTCGAAGCAACAACATTAATAAAAACCCAAAGAAAGTGGAGTGGAGTCTTTGACTCTCTCTTCTCTTCTCTTCTCTTCGGTGCTGTAGCTTCCTACTCACCTTCCATGGATATATATATATATATAACCCAATATACATCATATGATTGTGTATGGGATGATTTCCTATAAATATTTGTTTACATCATAGGAGTGGCACATACTAAATCTAAATTTGAAACCTTATCGTGGTCTATAAATACAAGTAGAAAGTTGTAAATTATTAGTAAAAAACAATCACTCAGCTGATTCACAATTGCTGACAATTTTAGAGATAATTTATGGATGAGATTTATTGCAAGGATGACAAAGAAATAGTATGAGGCTATAAAAAGGTTTTGGCATTATAGGTGAGAGAGTGAAGACATGTGCATTCATTTCATTGAGGACCAAACACTTGAAGAATCATCTCATCGTGGACCAACCTCATCTTACAATTCCTTGTCCTTTTCATAATCTCATTTGCTTGTTTAGGGTATGATGTTGAGTAATTTTGGATTGTTTTTTTTTTTTTTTCCTAATAATTATGCAAGTATTGTTTACCCTTGTAAAATTCTTTAAAATTTTGTAACTAAGTCCACATTTACAAATTTAATTATAAATTAATAATAAATATTTTTAGACATAATGACCTTAACTTCTAAATTTGATTAATATTTTCAATTTGATTTGAGATTTTAATTTAACTCCTCCATTATTCTATATCATGTTAATTTAACTCAATATATAAAGTAGATAAGATTAAAGGTGATATATATATATATAATTATAATTTTGCTACATCATTTACTATATATCTAAAATCATTTACTACATATCTAAAAAGAGACCGATTGACCATTATAAAATATTTAAAAAGTTAAAATAAAATTTCGTATAATTACATAATTAAATTGAAAATATTTGTCAGAAATTTATTTTTTTACCAGTTAAAAAATTAAAAATTGGAACTAAATTTATATTAATATAATATAATCATATTAATATATAAGGTTATTTTCATTTTTGTTATTTTAATATTTTATTATTATATTATATTTAATATTTTATTTAATATATTTAAATAAATAATATATATAAATAACCTATTTACACTATAATCATAATTTAAATATATAATTAATTTTTAAAAAAAAATATTTAAAACAATGATAATATCCTTCCGTCTTATCTTACGCATCCAAACTTTTCAGAAAAATTTTCTTTTTAAAAAAAGTATTTTACATAATGATGTCAAATATAATTATTTTATTATACACACAAATATCAGGAACACACACGAGACTACAAAGAGAGATTGGGTCACATTTGAAGACTCTTCTTCTCTCTATCTATCTAGTACCACAACAGTCGAAGTGGTTGATGTAGATCACACGGCTCTGATGCAAGCAAGTATTGTCTGTCTAATGAGGTTGACCCACATCACAACATTATTAGATGTGATAGATGCAAAACCAACGGTGGTGATTGGTGGGTTGACTTACCTGTACCTCCACTTGTTAACACAGTAGCCTCCTCTGGTCTCACTCACAGACACAGATTGAGAGATTGGTGATATATGGAATCACTACACCCTCCATTTCCTCTTTTCATTTCTCTCTCCTCTTGTTTCTTCTTCAATTGCAAACTATGAATTTGAGCTCTTGGTGGTTCTGAATCTAATCTAGTGTTCACTTTCAGGTCGGTTTTCTACTTTTTCATGCTTTTTCAGCTGTGTAGTTATGCTTTTGCTTTGGATTTGATTTGTTGTTGCTGTTGTTGTTTAGTCTGATTAGGCGTGATTTAGTGTTTTGCTGAGTTTGTTTGTATGTGAGTGTTTGACCTAAATATGAGATCTTTTTGTGTTTTGTTGCTTGTTGAGTTGAAATTATTAGATGGGTAAATTTTTAATTGTAAAGTTGATGTTCATGCAGAGAAAGATTTGATTTTGTTGATAGTTGTTTGTGAAAGTTTGAGGTTTTAGTGATTGAGGTACGTTTGTTTTTGGTTTTGGTTAGGTGTTTAAATGAAGAAAGATGTTGTCTTTATGATTTTTTAATAGTTATTTTGGAATCTGTTTTTTATTTTTTAGAACTAAATATTTCTTCTGGGATCTAAAGCTGAAATTGATGGATTTTTCATGCATCAGAAGATTTGTGAATCTCTTGAAAAAGATTGATGGATAGAGATGAGTGAATATGGAGATTGTGAGATTAATGAATTATTAGGAATTCTTGAGTTTGAGATTTAGTTCTTTGTTAGAGCTGTAAATGATTTCTATGTTGAATTTGAGATTCAAAATTGCAGATAAGTTTATTTTCAATCTTCAAAGCTGTTTCATTAGTTTTTTTGTTTTTTTTGTTTTTTTTTTTTGTTTTTTTTTTTTATCTGGTAGTTAGTGATGGGAAAAGATTTAGATGTTTTAGTTTTTGTAGTTTTTACACTTTGTGAGTGGTGTGGAATTATTTTTTCTTTCCAGGTTTGATTGGCAGATTTGTGAGATTCGGATTTTGATATGGATATGAAAGAGGGACGATCTACAGATACCTGGGGAAAGTCATCTTCTTGTGCAGCTGCAACTGAAGTACCAAAGAGGATTTCGTCTGATAACGCGTCTTTCACTGCTTTCAACATGCAGGAACAACAACAGAAGTGGGGAGATACAACCATGTTAGACTATGGTGCCAGGATAGATTCTTCTCCCTTCCAAGAATTCAACCAGATGCTGCCTTCGAACCTGACCAACCAAATGAAAATGCCAACTCAGATGAACGAGATGTTTCAAACAGGTAAGATGCAAGATTGGGATCCTAGCGCTATGCTAAATAATCTTTCCTTTTTGGAACAAAAGATCCATCAACTTCAGGATTTGGTGCATTTGATCGTTGGTCGTAGGAGCCAAGTGTTGGGGCGTCCAGATGAGCTAGTTGCTCAACAACAGCAGCTCATCACGGCTGATCTTACTTCAATTATCGTGCAGCTGATCTCCACTGCTGGTAGCCTTCTTCCGTCTGTGAAGCAATCTGGTGCTGCTCCTCCTTCGTTCGGACAGTCAGGGCAGTTTGGGGGAATTCTGTTTCCTCCAGGACAGTCCATTAACAGTGCTGGTGTTCAGCAGCAGCAGAATAATTGTGTGGCAAAAACTTCTGATCAATCAACCCATAAAGAGAAATCTGGTAATGGTGTAACTGAACAAAACCATCCTGTTGAAGAGCATGAATTGAAAGACGAAGAAGATGCTGATGATGGCGAAAATCTCCCACCCGGGTCTTATGAGATCCTACAGCTTGAAAAAGAAGAAATTCTTGCACCTCACACTCACTTTTGCACAATATGTGGAAAGGGGTTCAAGAGAGATGCTAATCTGCGTATGCACATGAGAGGTCATGGGGATGAGTACAAGACTCCTGCAGCACTTGCAAAGCCTCACAAGGAATCAGGTTCTGAACCAGTGCTTATCAAGAGGTATTCCTGCCCCTACACTGGTTGCAAGCGAAACAAAGACCACAAGAAGTTTCAGCCTCTGAAGACTATTCTTTGTGTCAAAAACCATTATAAGAGAACTCATTGTGACAAAAGCTACATATGTAGCAGGTGCAACACCAAGAAATTTTCAGTCATTGCCGATCTCAAAACTCATGAGAAACATTGCGGCAAGGATAAATGGCTTTGTTCCTGTGGCACAACATTTTCCAGGAAAGACAAGTTGTTCGGACACATTGCACTGTTTCAAGGCCATACTCCTGCTATACCCCTGGATGAAAACAAAGGGTTCACTGGACCTTCTGATCGTAGGGAAGGCAATGAAGCGACTTCCAAGACTGGAAGCCTAAATTTTAACTTTGGTAGCTCCAATGCTCTCAACCCAGCAGCTGGGATTCAAAGCGATATGGATGCCAAAGGTAATAGCAAATCTGATGATCCAACCTGTTATTTCTCTCCCTTCGATACCTGTAATTTTGAGGGGTTTCATGAGTTCCCTCGACCTCCATTTGACGATACAGAGAGTACATTCTCATTTCTCATTCCGGGGACTTGTAATTACTCTCCTAAATCTGGAGGGGACATGAGTTTGAATGCTCTCAAGTGATGCTCAAGTTTAGATTTTCATTGTCGCGATGGATCTAGGAAGGAAGGCTAGTTTCCAATGAATTTGTAAGTCAAAATAATATCCTCATGTCAGTTGTAATATGTTCATCTTAAATAAAATGTTGTTCTGCACCATGTTTATCTTTTCTTAGATGTATGTGAAAAGCTGTTGTTAGAAAGAGCTGAAAATGTAAATTGATAACAGAATGGAACCATTAGATACACAATGAAAGTATGATACAGGAGAAGTTTAACATCAAAAACATAAAGCAAATGTTTTTATCTAACTAGTGATTTCATGTGTGCATAATTGGAGTTGTGAAGCAAAATGAGCTTCAACCCTTTCACTGCCTCTCCTCCTTTTGATTGCTTTTTAAATGGGCAACGGCTATACCGCTCTCGCAAAACAACATCATCTAGGTGAGACCAAGTAAGGCCTCTAGGAGAGCTCTGTGCCCACAGAAACCTCTCCGAGAAGGGATTCACCAGACTCTCTCGGAATTCCTGAGCAGTCTCACAAATCAGACCCTGAAAAATTATAAATGTAATATATTAAGTTAGACTTCAAGGTTTATGTGATAGGGAATAGATAGTGTTCTACCTCTGCAATGGCTTTGATCTTCAAAGTTACATCATTGCTCAGCAGGACAAGCTGTCCACCATTCATTTTCCTATATAGAAGAGAGTAGTCAAGAATATGGTCCTCTGCTGCTGGTGAAACGATTTCTGATAAACTTGTGTGCCATGAGAATGCCCCCCAGCTAGCAAACCCATCACTGTTTGGTGGTAGAGGGGAAGCAGGAGGTGTTGGTGGAACTGCTGTTAACTCTGCTGAGCTCTGGATGTGAATCCACCAATTGGTTTTCACCATGCACTCTTCAATCCATTCCAATGCTGAAGTAACCTCTGTTGTTCTTCTGAACAGACCAGCCCGCTGTTTCTGATTATTCAATTCCCTTATCACTGCATTTCAACGAAAACAATACATTTATGTAAGAGAAAATGAAATAGCCAATGGTAGCTATAATATGAATCAGTCCACTTACCCATTCTGGGAATGACTAATTGTGTGCCCTTTACGCCTTGTAGGAGCTGAAGTGCCTTCCTTGAATCCTTGTCAAGAAGGGTAGCCACATCCACCAACATCGTCCAGCTCCACCTTTCCTGTTGACCCGATGAAGAGGAATTAGTGGCCTTCTCCATTGGTTGCCAGTCATGGACGGAAATCTGGCTTCTTGTAGCATGAACAACTGATGAATGTGGTCCACTCTTACTTGCAGAGTCTTCAAGTAGAGATTGAAATGGCAGCCTCTCAGTTTTCCTCTTCATCGATGAATTCTGGTTTGTTCTAGCTTGAACACCTGATGATTGTGGTGTACTCTTACCTGCTGAGTCTTCAAGTAGAGATTGAAATGGCAGCCTCTCAGTTTGCCTCTTCATGGATGAATCTCGGACAACTGATGACTCTGATCTACTCTTACCTGCAGAGTCTTCAAGTAGAGATTGAAATGGAAGCCTCCCAGTTTTTCTCTTCACTGAAGATTTCTCTTGTTTCCTTGAGGCGAGTTTTACTGGTTTCTTCTCACTGAGAACCTTTGGTGTCTGGTTCTCTTTATCTGAAAAACCACTCAAGTCCTCTTCCTGCTGGATATTCAGGCCAAGAGCAACATTTCTGCCAGACATGGAATTCTTGATTTCTTCTAGCTTGCCCTTTCGTTTCAAGGACTTCAGCACAAGAGTATTTGGGGAATAATTCTCCTTGTTTGGAGTATAAGCTTCTTCTTCCATCTCATTGTCTAAATGAGAGAAAAGAGTCCTTACTATCGACCTGTTTTCTACATCCACTATGTCATCACTATTTTCTGGATCTCCTATTGTTTTTCTTTCGCTCATGTCTGTTTGAATCTGAGGAACACTAACTAGTTTACCTCTCCTTGACCAAATGCCAGATCTCTTATCAGATTCGAAGTTTTCTGCATCATGTAGTACTGATGGAGCATGGAAAGACTGTGGAGTCTGGTTTTCTTTGTTATCCTCAGTTTCAGAGAGTACTTCTACAGGTAGTGATGAATTCACAAATTCTGCTTCCTTAACACCACCAAAGTACTGCACTTCTTGTTCTTCCTGGTCTTTCTTTGGTGGGCTCCAGATAGCTTCTTCAAACATCTGGACTGCTGGGCAACCATGATCTACTCCACAATCAAATTTTGACATTTCTTTTTCTATATGATTTTCTCTTGGTAAGCTCTGATCGGCTTCTGCAAACTCCTCAACTGGTGGGCTCCAGATAGCTTCTTCAAACATCTGGACTGCTGGGCTACCATGATCTACTCCACAATCAAATTTTGACATTTCTTTTTCTATATGATCTTCTCTTGGTAAGCTCTGATCGGCTTCTGCAAACTCCTCAACTGCTGGCTTACCACCTTCTTCAATTACGCAAGCAGTATTCAGGTTAACCAGCAAGCCTGTGTTTTGTTCTGCTGGGAAATTCTCTTGGTTTTCATTCTCCAGCTGGGTTTCCATACCAGTGAGAGGTTGGGGGGTCTGAATTTCTCTGTCAGTTTGTCCATATTCCAACATCAAGAGATTTTCACCTAGCATCACTGACGAATGATTGATCTGGTTATAATTCTCAGACAACAGCTGCAAATTAGCGAGAGACTCCGGAGTCTGGTTTTCTTTGTCCATTTCTTTCAAGTCAATCTTCGAGATATCTTTCCTTAGCACCAATGATGGTAGATTCTCTTGGTTTTCATTCTCCCAAAGCGATTGTAAAGCAGTAAGAGGTAGTTGGCTATGGTTTTCTTCGTCAACTTGTTCAGAGATGATGTTCAAAACACCTTCTCCTGTTACTGACAGCAGAAGATTCTCTTTGTTTTCACCCTCAGACGGCAGCTGTTGCAAACCAGTGAGAGATTCTAAGGTCCGGTCTCCTTTGCCAACACTTTTTTCAGTATCAATGTTGTGGAACACTTTTCCCTGTTCCAGTGAGAGGTTCACAGTTAGGCCTCCATTGTAATCCCTGATTTCATTATCATTTTCTTGTAGGTGTTCATCTTTAGATCCCTCATCGTTAAGCACTTCTTCAGTATCTGATGGCCAAGCTGCAGAAACCTCTTCTTCCTCTGATTTCAACAAAATCCCGTGAATCTCTTCTTCATATATCTCATCCGTCATTGAACAATGGCATGGCAACAGGTCAGCTTGAATAAACTGCTGCTCTCCAGATGCTGATGTAGCATCCACAGCAGGCACAGAAGAATCCACCAATTCAATCCCTGAAGGCAGGCAACAATTCCCATCAGAAAACAATGCTACAATTCCATCCAAAATGGAATCCAGAGATTGGATTGCTTTGTCAGGAAGAGTCATGGAATCCTTTTCCTGTATAACACATGAAAGCAATTATCAATATCACAAACATTTGCTTCTTTCATCTATCTTCCCATTCATCAAATCCCGGAATAGCACTTACCTGATCATTTTTTTCCGCTGCCAAAGAATCCTCCACCATAACTTTTTTAATATTAGTAGAAAAAGAACTCATATCCTACACAATTCAAGACAACAAAAAATATAACTTCAGGAAACTCTTTTACAGTCAAAATTCACCATTCACAAATCACAATTCAGGCATACCTCACATGTTTGCTCTTCATTTCCTTCAACAACAGACAAATCTCTCACTTCACTGTTCCCAGCTTCAACTGACACAAGATCCTCATTCTATACAATCCCAATTTCAAAGAAGTACATTCAAACAACAAAACTAAAACATCAAATCCCAATTTCAAAGAAGTACATTCAAACAACAAAACGAAAACATCAAACTAACATATGCTTCTTCAAAATTCCAATTCCAAGAACAATTCACAATCAAGGAAAATCAACAAATCAGCACTAGCATTCCAAATCCTGACCTCATTAGTTTCAGATTCTTGAACCAGTCCACTGTTCAAAGGCGAAACAAACGTAGTATCCATATCATAAGCCTGACTCAACGGCACCCAATGCAACCTATACCTCCTGGTAGAGCTTCCAACTCTTATAGTATCACCCTCATTTAGCTCCATAGGCACTTTCGCTTCCAGCTTCTTCTCCGAAACCCAGGTCCCATGTACTGAGACCAAATCGAGAATCAAATGAAGCAACAGACGCAAACAAAGAGGTTGATATAACATTACCTGAGGCCAAATCGATGACAGAGAGCTTCTGTGCTGAGGAATTCGAGAGAATCTGAAGGTGGAATCTACTGATACTTGGATGAGTCAACATGACATGACAATCAGGATGTCTACCAACGGTCAAGATCTCTTCACCATCCCTGTTTTCTCCCTCCGATTGGTTGACGACGAAGATGTTCTTGAGAATCGCTCCGTTTTTCGTCACTGTAAACACTGGGATTTTCCTCTCTTCTTCTCCTTCAACAGACATTTTCTTTTTTCAGTTTCGACAGAAGATTCGAGAAATGATTAGGGTTTTTAATTTCAATTCTTGATTTTGTATATATATATGGAGGGATTTTTTTTCTTTTTGAATCTTTGAAAAAGGTTACCGTTGTGTACTTTCAAGCAACGGCTTATTTTATTTACAATTTTGGCATATTTCAATTACCTCCTTCATTTTATATAAAATTGTTTCACTCGCCGCCGTCAATGCTGTAATTACCTTACTGCCCTTTAGCACCCAAATGAGGAAATGACCAAAACACCCACAAGTAAAGCTACAGATTACTGAAATCCCAGAACCAATTAGATAGTTTTTGGTGTTCAATACTTGAACCAGCGAGGTAATCTGATTCTTCTCTTAACTGGGATTTTTCTTCTTTGTATACTGTTATTTGACTTGAATTATTCTCTGTTCATAGTTTGTGTATGGTGATAGATTGAAATTGAAATGGAAATGGAAGTGTTTTATTATGTGATGTGTATCAATGTAATAGAAAGGTAGTTGTTGGTTAGTTAGGGTTCTTATTGAGAATTTGGGTATGGCTAGACAAGTTAATAATACCCTTTTTGTTGAAGAGTGGTTAAGGAATAGTAGTGGTGTTGGTAATGGTGGTGGTGATAGTAGTAGTAATTTTAGGTCCTCAGCTCATTCTTCTTCTGCTAGAGCTATTATTCAAGCATGGAGTGATCTTAGAGATAGTTTACAGAACAAAACATTCCAATCTCACCATCTTCAATCAATCAAAACGCTTTTTAACTCTCGGGCTTCACTTCATGTTGCTGATCCCCAAGCGAAAATCTTGTTGTCTGTTATTTCGTCTTCTCAAAGACTTAATCTACCTTATGAAGCGTATCCACTATTGTTTAGGCTTCTTTATGTGTGGATTAGGAAATCGTTCAGACCTACTTTGACACTTATTGACTTGGCTGTGGAGGTTCTCTCTAAGTTTTTTGCTAATGAATTTGGGGAGAAAAAGAATCCTTTTTTGTATGGTGAAGGGGTTTTGCTTCTTGGGGCTGTCTCATTTGCTCCTTTTGCGCCTGAAAATTCTAAAATGGTTTGCTTGGAATTGCTTTGTCGGCTTTTGGAAGATGATTATCGGTTGGTTAGGTCGTGTGAAGGTGTGATTCCTGATTTGCTGGCAGGGGTAGCATATGCGCTTTCTTCTTCTTTGAGAGAGAGTGTTGGTTTTGTTCGAGTTTTGGATTCTTTGTTTAGGATTTGGGGCAAGGAAGATGGACCTAGTGTTAGTGTGTCTCATGGCTTGATGATTTTGCATTTGGTTGAATGGGTTGTATCTGGTTTGATCAAGTCAAATAATGTGGAAAGGATGCTTGTGTTCGAAAAGACTTTGGAGAATCCAAAGGAAGGCTATGCTCCTTTTGCACTTCTTATGGCTGCGGCTGGGGTATTGAGAGTTTCTGCTAGATCAGTATCATCTGGTCATGCACTTGAAGCCATTTCCAGACTGAGACTTTCTGCTGAAAATCGGATGGAATCGGTTGCACTTGATTTGATTTCAAAATCCGGAGTAGGTGATGATGTCAGAAATGATTTTTTGTTGCAATGTTTTTCTTTAGCATTGGCTCGAAGTGGTCCAGTGTCTCCTCGTGAACCTTTCTTTTTATGTGCTGCCTCAGCTTTGTTAATTGAAACATTTCCTTTAAGGCGGTTGTATAAGAAGATTGCGGAATCCCTACATGGAAGCTCTGGCCGACTAGATGTTAATGAGGTTAAAAACCATTTACAAAATGTTATCTTTAAGGAAGCTGGGACTGTAGCCGGGGTATTATGTAACCAGTATGTCTCTGTAAATGAAGAGAACAAAGAACTAGTGGAAAACGCTATGTGGAATTACTGCCAAGATATTTATTTCGGTCATCGGCAGGTGGCTTTGTTACTTAAGGGTAGAGAGGATGAGTTACTTGGGATTCTGGAAAAGATTGCTGAATCTGCATTCCTTATGGTTGTAGTTTTTTCATTAGCGGTTATAAAGCATAGGCTGAATTCAAAATTCTCCAAAGAAATTCAGATGAAAACATCAGTGCAGATACTGGTTTCATTTTCTTGTTTAGAGTATTTCCGGCGGGTGCGTTTGTCTGAATATATGGATACAATTCGAGGAGTTGTTGTAAGTGTTCAGGAGGATGAGTCTGCTTGCCTCTGTTTTGTAGAATCCATGCCCTCATATGGTGACTTGACAAATGGACAAGGTATGTAACTAATAATTTGTGTTCTAAGTTCTTATACTAGGATTTGTTCACTAGTAAATAACTCCATCTTACTCATGATGTGCTCTAGACTTTCAGCTTCTTAAGAATGTAGAGTACAGATGGACGGAGGATGAAGTGCAAACTGCTCGCATCTTGTTTTACCTTCGGGTCATCCCAACTTGCATTGAACGTGTTACTGCTTCTGTTTTTAGAAGGGTGGTGGCTCCTGTCATGTTCTTGTAAGTTGTCTCCTGCAACAATTAAACCATGCTTTCCTTGAATTGCATAGTATCTATAATATTTGCTTCCTTGCAAAATTTCTTTTAGGTTTATGGAACATCCAAATGAAAAGGTCGCTCGGGCCTCACATTCTATGTTCACAGGCTTTATATCTTCAGGAATGGAGTCAGATCCGGATGATAGAGTGGTATTAAAGGAGCAGCTTGTTTTCCATTACATTAAGATATCTTTAGAGGTAAGAGAACAGCTATAAACAAAATTGACTGAAAATTAAGACTTGATCCTTGAAACTAAGGTACTTACTATGTATACACATTTATTTCTACTATGACATAGGGCTACCCTGGCAGAACCCCATTTAAAGGTATGGCTTCTGGAGTAGCTGCTTTGGTTCGACATCTTCCTGCTGGAAGTCCTGCCACATTTTATTCTATCCACAGTCTTGTCGAAAAGGCTAATGAACTTTGCTACAAAACTTCTACTCACAAGACTGATGTGTGGAAGAATTGGCAAGGAGAGTCAGAACCCTGTAAAGAAATCCTAGAGTTGCTTTTACGACTTATCTCTTTGGTTGATATACAGGTATGTAATCAAACAATCACATGTCTGCTATTCATGTTCTAGGAAGATAATTGGTTTGTTTTGTTTACCTTTGGTATTACTTTGACTGTGATCAACGCTGTCTTTTACTCTATTGCATTCACTAATTCTTCATGAATTTGTTCAGGTACTGCCAGACTTGATGAAGTTATTGGCGCAGCAGATAATGAAGTTGCCGAAAGATGGACAGAATTTGGTCCTCAACGAGTTGTATTCTCTAGTTGCAGATTCTGATGATGTTACAAGGAAGCCAACCTTAGTTTCGTGGCTGCAATCATTATCTTACTTGTGTTCTAAGGTCAATAGCAGAGGTACAAATTTCTCTGAAGTGGGAAATGCACAGAATTCACCTTCTGAATCCTCTGCTAACTCCTTGAACTTGACTGCACGTCTCTAAGACATATTCAGACGCATGATTTAGATTTTCCATTTCACGATTACAAGTTCTTGTTACTTTATCAAAAACCTCAAGCAATGTTAGATCAGATGTATACGGATTAGCTATATATTGCGGAATAATGAAATACAAGTAGGAGAGCTATGTTGGATAGTATGTATATACCTCCTGTAACTTTTGCTGTCATGTACTCATAGCTTCAATTTTTTTATATTGATCACTTGATGATTATTATATTAATTGCAGACTATATATGTCTCTCTTATGAGACTGATTTTTGTGCCCATTATTTTTCTGATTTGTTATGTGTAATGTTCATGGTCTTGCTAATCAGACACCAGAAAATGGACATCAGTGGGGATAGTTAAGTTATTGAACAGATAGATATCATTACACAGCATGCAATATACAATTTCGTTAGAATTACAAAAGAGATTCTTAAATACCATCAGTGAACAAAAAAATTACTCACCAACAAAATGTGATGATCCTATGTTGTATTAACTGATAAATGTGTTACAAAGAAACAGTACGTCTATAAAGCACTTCATCATCACTTTCATCTTCCTCTTCTGACACAATCTCGGTCCCTGGTAATTCCAGCTTCCCACCGAGACAGAACAATGGACCAGAGCTCTCTGATTCAATATAATCACCTTGTAACCTCTCTTCAAATCTCTGGTCACTACAATTCAGGAACCAATTCAATGATGATCTGATACCCTTGCTTTGTAACCTTAGGTATCTAGGTTTGATCCTCGATTCCAAACTATAAGTAAAGTATTCTGGAAAATCCACCAGTTCTTTCAATGGCCTACCCATTTGAGACTTAAAAAACAGAAAACTAGCCTTCATAAACTCGACTCGACAAGCGACCAACTGGGGACACTTTATGACCATGCTTGCAACATCTGGCGAAGCCAAGCCTCGTCCCAGAAGAAACTCAATAGGCTTCAGAATCACTTTCTGGTTAAGGCTAATGACCTGTGGCATCTTCTCCACCACACGGGCGAAACCATCAGGATCGATCTTAAGCTTTAGATTAAAGAAGTACTGCTGGGATGACATCTTAGCCTTCAATGGCAACCCAAGAATTTGCGGATACTGAGCTATAACTGAAGCAAGCAAGTCCCTCCTTATACCAAAACTAACCAAGCAATCTACATTCGGTTTAACAGTCTCTTCAAGATTATACCCAAGAATATAAGGACGCTTCTCTAACATCCTAGCTAAAATCTTAACCGGCAAACCTAAAGAAACCAAGTAATCAACCAATGGCTTAATCATAGTCCCAACTCTCATTCCTAAAAAATACGGATATTGAGTCACCATAGGACCAATATCTCTAGGATTAACACCAATACTAACAAGATAAGCAACAGAAGTACTCATAGTCCCTTCAAGCTTAAACCCTAACAATTCAGGATACTTCATCAGAACATAACCAAGATCTTGTTTCTCAACATCAAGACCACGTAGAAACTTAACAACAGGCATAAGCTCAACAACAACACTAGCATGCAAAACTTGTGGATAACTCCTAACAAACTCACCTAATTTGGACTTTTGAATCCCAATTTTCTCTAAATAACTCAACACAGGAATCAAATTCTTACGCACACTACAACCTAGCATTAACGGGTATTCGTTAAAATCATCTATAGTCAATCCTAGCTTCTGAAGAAACGAAACGCGTTGCTCCATTACCTCTACAGTGGAAGGCAACTCTAGAGACTCTAATTCATCGGGGATTATACCTAGAGACTTGAGATAATCAGATATTTTCACACGATTAACAAGCTTCTCTTTTTTACCTTGCACGACGCCCCAAGTCACAGAGGGCATCTCGTACTCGGGAAACTTGGTTGAAAACTGAGAGAACTGGATAAACCTCAATGGGTTTTCGATTCTAGGGTTTTGAGTAAGGTTTAGTGGTGATTGGGATTTTGTGAAGTGTGGGTAGTGGTTTTTGATGATTGTTAACAGTTTTCTTCGTTTGAGAAGTGTTGATGTCATTATTATTCAATGAATCAAAACAAATGAAGAACTGTAATAGAGGAGGTTTATTGGAGGTTGATTTTGGGTTTGTCTGTTCAAAGAGCAGCGAAATGTAGGAGGAGAACGTATTCGGGTCGGTTCAGGAGTCGGATATGGTTCAAGCGTTTTGGGCTTGTGCCATGAATTGGGTTGAGAAGCCCAAAACCCAGATATTGTAGAGCCCATTACATTTGGGTCAACCCACAACATTTGGGGCTGTATTTAGAAAAAAAAAAAACCAAAACAAAAGTCATTCGGTTCGGTTCAATTTTGATGGTAAAATACTGATTATATTTTCAGTTCAAAATTTTCGGTTCGTTTCAGTTTTGATCCAAATCAAAAAATTAAACTAAATTCATTCGGTTTTGACCTAAAATTTGATTCGGTTCGATTTTTCAAAATCAAAACCGGTTCAGTTCGAATCGGCCGAAAACTGAACCTGACTTGTGCCCACCCCCGCCTCCAACAGTAAAATTACTAATTATTTTTTATTTGAAGGTGGTTTTACAGAATTTAAAAAAAAAAATAAAAAAAAAAAAAACGCTGAATGAAAAAAAAAAAAGTTTGAAAAAATGTTTTTTTTTTTTTAAATAAGCATTTAGACTAATATCATTATTAGATGAGATTTAGCATTAAAGAAACTATACAAAGTTCCAATAGTATAAGATAGATTAAATGGTACTACACAAAGATAGTGTAATAAAGAAGAAGGTGACAATATTTGAAACGAAAAGTCATTAAAGAAGTTCAATAAAAGCAAGGACCTGATATTCACGTTTATGGCAGGTCTCTTCTCTTCTTCAATTATGTCTCGTGAACCCCTTCCCTTACAAATCTCTCAAAAACCTCTTTTTGTACTATACTCTCTATAATGCTTATTGTTTTTACACTTTCAATATAAGCATGAATCATGTGATGTTCAACAGATGTACCTTGCTTCTTCATTTAAAACCTATCTCTATATAAATCAATTACATTTTTATGCAAACACACAACAATGAAGACGTATTCTTCACTTGCTCTTGCTCTTTGCTGCTGCTTCTTCTTCGTGGTTCTTTCTTCGGCTTCCGGCCTCCGTAAGGTTCGATTTCTCCGACTCTACGTTTCGGAAATTTAAAAATACAGTCGAATCTCTCTGTAATAATATAATATGTTTTATAAGTATTTTTGTAAATACATGTCCATCTGGTAAACAAGGTTGTTATAGTAAAATATGTATACTAGATGATTGTTATTAGGGGTGAAAAAAATCGAAACGGGATGAAACGGAATTGAACCGACCTCTTCGATTATGTTCAGGTTACATTTCGATGGTAAAAAATCGATAATCTTCTAGGTTCGATTCAGGATATGATTTTCGGTTTTGATTTACTATGACCAAAATTTTTTCAATTATAGACTCTAAATATTTAAGTTCAACTTTTAAGTTAGTTCGGTTTTGATGATAGAATACCAGTTTAAGTTATAATTTTAGATTTTATTTTACTTCAAACCGAAAATCTTACTTAAATCAAATCGATTTTTCAATTTTTAAATCGAACTTCAGTTTATTTTAATATATCGGTTCAATCCAGTTTTTAAAAAAATAAATAAATAAATAAATTAGTTCGATTAGACGGAAAACTAAACCAAACGGAACTATATTTACCTTTAATTTTTATAATGAAGTCCATTGTGATTTTAGAATAATATTGTATCTATATATTCTATATTTTATTACTAAACTATTCCAATATATTGATTCTGAAATATATTTTTTTAAATCAGGGAGTGATGGATCCGACATATCCGATGGGTTCGAGTATGCCGGACTGTTCCCACGCGTGCGGACCGTGTTTTCCATGCAAAAGGGTGATGGTGAGCTTCAAGTGTTCGACAGCTGAATCCTGTCCGATTGTTTACAGGTGTATGTGCAAAGGCAAATACTACCATGTCCCTTCCAATTGATTACTTCCAGGACAAGTCAAACAAAACGACGCAGTTTTATGTACATAATTTAAGTAGATTGATGATGTTGCTTTAATTTGGTAGGGATATGTATTTAGGAACATTTGAGCATTTTTTTTTTTTTTTCTCCTTTTTGTAGTTTCTTTTGTGCTTGAGTTAATGATATTGTATTTTTCGTGTTCAAATGTTGAATTAATGTTCGAATTAAATAGTGTTGTGATGTGATATGTTATTCTAATGTTATAATTATTAATTTTTTAAAAATGCATGGGAACTGAAATTTTCAGAACATTTAAAGTGGGTATTGTCCTATTGGCTTATGTAGTTCCCTTTGCAGGAGGGCACTGAAAATTTTCAGGTTACTTAAAGTGGGAATAACTAAGGCAATTGTCCTATTTATTTACCTTTGCAGGAGGATGTTTGTACTATTAAAATCATTTAAATAAATAATAACCACGGAATGGTTTTTAATTTCTGCCATCTAAAAGTTATTATATATGATGTATGAATAACTGATATTAGCGGTTTTGATTAAGCGGGAAATAAAAATATTAGCTTTTTGAAAAGATTTCTATTTATCTTCTTCGTTAAAAGTAAAAACAGTCTCAAACAAGCTCTTAATTAAACTATGTTTTAGTTTCAGATTTCTAAAAGTTGTTCAGTTAATTGGCGGAAGTGTTTCTGAAGTGTTTCTAATTCAGAAACACTTTAAGCGAAATATAATTAACTTCTTAAAAATGGCTTATACTTTCCTGTTGCTATAGTTAAAAGTTAAAAGCAGAAACAATTTTAAACAAACCCTAAATTAAACTATATTTTAGCTTCGGATTTCTAAAAATTGTTATACTTGTTTGTTTGGATAGATTGACTTTTGACTTCTGAAAACTGTTTCAAATGGTGTTTTGATAACTGACATAAATGTTGCTAACATCTTAGAAGTTATTCTAAATGAAGTCAAAAAGACTACTTTCCTAAAAATGACATTTACTTCTCTTTTTCTACCACTGGAAGTTAAAATAAAAATATTAATTTTTGGAAAATGACATTTATACACTGCCTAAATTAAATTGTATTTTAGTTTGATGAGGTTATACTTATACATGATCTCTATAGCCTAAAAGGAACTTTTGGGCCAATGGAAACTAAGCCCGGCCCAATAACTCTAATGGTGTGCCCGTAATAAAGTCTTTAAGACCAAACCATTCAAAACAATAAATAGCTACACAATTTAATGTAGCAGATATTTCAATATTTCAAAAAAAAATTAAATTAGATCCTCCGAGTATCTATCTATTGAAAGTGAAATTAAATTAAAGATTTTTTGTCGACACATTAATGGAGGGAAATTTCAAAATCTGCCAACGTGGACACATGTACCCACCATTTAATTAACACTTTATTTTTAATTATAAACAATGGATGGAAAATGACTAATCAGTCCTTTTTCAAAGTTTTAAATATCGGTTATTAGTTGGAAAAACCCAACTAAGTTTTGGATAATTTGTAAAGTGTGTTGTCCTATTATAAGTGATTGATTGATTATTATATGTTATTTTATTGCTTAATCTTTTATCATTGATTTATGATTAGTGTTATTATTATTATTATTATTATTTCGTAATTACACTTACCTTGATCCTTATTAGATTATCATCTATAAATCCATATAAAAGTATATCAAAATCGATTTTTCCCTCTTGATTTTATGGTGTGTTATTATTATCAATTAAAAAGAATTAAATGTTGGTTTGAGGTTTTGTACTATTTTTAATTTAATATTTATTATCATTACTACTATTATTATTATTCAATAAATATTCGTTATATATTTATAATCATGATTTTTAAATTTATAAATATTTAAATTTTAAATTATTATAAAAAAATCTATTATATGTATATATAAATTAATATATAAATTCAAAATCCATAAATAAAATTAATATACTAAATTATTTATATAGCTAAATATTAATTTTTTACTTTTTTAAATATAGTATAATATGAATATTTAGAGTCTTGAGAAAATATATTATTTTTTTAAAAATAAAAAATAATTAAAAATATATATTAATCTTTCTTTTTTATCAAAAAAATATAAATTTAATTATTAAATTGATCAAGAATTTAATATTTAAATATTATTACCATTATTAAACATAAACAATTTATTTAGGAATTTCACCTCTCTTTTTTTTTTCTATATTTCCCTTATTACAAATATATAATTTCAATATATATATATATATATATATAAATAAAGTTATGTCCAAATGTTTCAAATTAATATGAACAAGTATACCTTTCATGATGAGATTCCCTTAACCACGTGTATCAAAACAAAACATTATACGAAATTTATGAATGGAAAACGTGTGGTGTGAAATCTTCTTTGTACCTTATTTGATCATTAACTCAAATAATAGTTAAATCAATTATTTATTTTTTGATAATAATTTTATATGAATTAAATTATAATAAAAATTCATATACAAGAGCAGCAATTCACTTCATCATCAATCATGCTTACCTTAGCTATCATGTATGAAAATATTCTTAATTTGATGAAATCGTGGAAATATCGAATTGGTCAAAGCTATATATGATAAGAAGCTAGTTTTATTTTATACTTCTCAACTTTGTAAAATAAATTTCTTTGAGAAACAATAAATATTAAATGGTCGAAAATGATTTTATAACACATTTTTTAAACTTAATATGGGTCTTATATAAAGATTTTTTTTAAGGAAAAAAAATCTATAATATTTAAAATAATTAAAGATAAATGTTTATTTTTAAATTATTATTTTTATTCATTAATTATTTTAATCACCAACTTATAAATTTGATGTGATATATTTGTGGTTTGGGACAATTAATCTAAAAATAATTTTTTAAAAATGAAATAATTTTTTTAATTATATTTTATATTTTGATAATTTATAAAATGATTATATAATAAGTTAATAAATATATTTTATTCATACAATAGTATTATTTAATTATAAAAACATGTTTTAATATTTTTATATTTCATATATGTTCTTTAAATTTTGATGGATGTTAGCAAGTAATTTTTTTTTAAAATAAAAATATTTATATTAATACATAATTTTGAATTTTCCATGCATTAAAATATAGATGTTGGAATATTAGAGTAAATAGAATCTCAAACTCAAAGAACAACCATTGTTCTTGATAAAATATGTTGTTAGTCAAAATAAATAAAACCAAATAAGACAATGGTGGGTCAATGATAAGACCACCACATCCATCTTTAACCATAAAACACAACCAAAACAAATATTTTAATTTCCAATTCCAATTAACAAACTTCTCCCATTCGAAGTCTTAAAAATTTGAATTCACAACATTAGCCACAAAAATAAATAAATAAAATAAAACCTCAACAATAATTGCATTTATTTATATTTAGTTTTTTCACTTTTTTAAATTAAAAACAATTATTTGACGTTCAATTATTGCTTTACGTAGAATACACGGACTATATTTCATCTAGTTTCAATTATACAACCAATGAAAACTCGCCACGTAATGTCCAACAAGGTTTTCCTTCACTTCACATAATAAGGGTAGTTTAGTCATTGACTGTAACTAAATGGACGTAAATAGCCTTTGTCAGCTTGGCACTTGGAGAGCGTAGAGTGACACCTGGCCGGTGATTTTGCGTTTCAATCATTCCACGTCCAAACAAATCAGTTCGTCCGGAGATGTTGGATTCTCGGAGACTGTGATTCCGACGCGTGGCGCTGCGATTGTCGGATGGTTGAATCTTGTGCGTTGACTATAGTGGTCTGACTGCAGTTGATTATGGATTTTTTTACCGAGAATTTAAAAATAAATATAAATAACAAAATATATTATAGCTTGAATTTATATCTTAAAAAATATATATTTTTAATTCTAAATTTTAATAAATTTGCAAACTTTATTTACACGTTTGAATACTTCTATGTTCTTTTATGTTCATTTTAATTTTATAATATTATTTATAAATTTATATATTATTTGAATGTATAAATAATTTTTTATATATTTATAATTTAATTATTTAATATTAAACTAATCTAATATAAATATTTGAATATAAATTTTTTATATTAATTTAATTATTCCATTAAAAATAATATAAAAAGTGTTATTTATTTTATTTTTTTAATATTCAGATGTTATACAATAATTATATTTATTGAAAAATAAATAAAATTATTTAGATATTTTTCAAACTAAAAATAAATTATTTTATAAATTAGAAGATACAATAATTATTATTATATATATATGTAAAAAATTAGTTACAAATAAAAAAAATAAAAAATATTGATATTTAAACATTCAGAATTTATTATTATTATATATAGTTTTGATAAATAGTTTTTAGTTGTAATTTAAATTTATATTATTTAATTATTTAGAGGTAAAATTATCTAAACTGGATAAAAGGTGAAAAGAATTGAAGGAAAATTGAACAGAATATTGGGCTACCAAAATAGAATGTAAAGGAGTCAAAAAAGGAAATAACAGGAAATAAAAATAAAAATAAAAAAGCGGATAAAATTCCTCGTAAAAGCCTGTGTCAACAATGTTCTTGATGTACACGACAAAGCCGACTTATGTTTGTTTGAATCAAAAGTTCAAAAACTGCCATATTCCGTAATCGTTTTATTTGTTTTGACGGACTCTTATTTTTATTTATTTTCAATTTTACCCCTAAGTTTTTATGTAAATTTTTATTATAAATCAATTGCATAGGTGATATTTGTTTTTAGTATAAATGGTTTTTGAATTTGTAATTAGTATATTCGATGACGTTTTCTTTATTTATCATAGTTTACAATTATAAATTTATTTCACATTACAATAAATATATATATATATATGATCTTATGAGAAATTAAGATATGTTTTAACATTAAAATAATTGTTATTAAGTTTGATAAAATACTAGAAACGATGTGTATTAGTTTGATGATTAAAAAGATAAATGGATAGTATTGAAATATATTTTTGTAGGTTTCGAATGGGTCAATAGTGTGAAAACATCAAATAAATTCCGGCAATGTAGGTATAAAGTATAAGTTGAATAACTCGATGTTATATCATGAAAAAAACTATCAAAATGATTGAAATTTTTAATAACTAAAAATAAATAAGATATTGAGCAAGTGAAATAAGATTAATAAATAAGGTAGACTTTAAACTTATATGAACTGAATCTTCAACAGTAGAGTAAATAACAATAAGTGTCAAAGGAACTTAATAATGTGAGAGAAAACAATTAGAAGTATCTAAAACCATTTTCACATGAAACTTGCATATTTCCGAGTAATTAAAATGTATTTATATAGTAAGATTTGAGTTAGAAAATCCTTATAATTGTTGCTGGAATATTTCATAATCTTGGTTATTTTAATGAGTTGCTTGATTATGGTTAGTCATTGAGCTTGCATAATGAGCTTAGGCATTGGGATTATTGGGTCGCAATCTAGGTATTCATATCCAATCTCTTCAATTAGATCTGAGTTATTACAATTATATTAAACAACTAGTTGATAATGTATAAAATTTAATCAAAGACAAAATAAACTGTTTTATCAGGTCACAACGTTCACAAACGTGAAATAGACAAATTAATTAAGTTGTGCATTTATCAATCACTATAATAAACTCTTTATTCACATGAAAGAATAAGTATTCACATTAATTTCATGATGTTAAGATGTAATGGTCACAATAATTTGTTGATGTTTAATGAAAATAAAATACACCATAATTATGTGAATGTATGTTACGAGGCACTAGAAAAAGTGATAGACTATTTCATAAGTTGGATATTCAAACAAAACAATAGTCACATTAATTTTGTGTATACATGAAAATCTCACTTAATAATAAGAAGATACCTAATAAAGTTAAGATTTTCAATAAAAGCCTAAATAGTTGCATTAATTTTATATAATTAGGTAAACGTTACTTAAAAAAATAAAATCTAGTATATGATCTTTCACGCGGGATGATTAAGTAAAAAAAATCTGTTCACACGGAAGATGATATTAAATGTCTAATAAAAAATGAAAATCATGTTGGATACTTACATAAAAAAAACGTTATCACGTTATCACATTGAAGACCACATTTCATATATGAAAGATGAAATCCACCCTAACTTTAACTATCTAAACACGTATACGTTACTTAACAGAAACATTTATTAACACGTGAATAATCTCCTATAAAATCAAATCAGATGAACTTTAACCACCCTCCTACATAAATTCATTCAAAGTATATGATTCAAATATATTCTCACACTCAAAATCCCAATTTCTTTTTAACTTTCAAACTTGTTCTATACTTTTTTCCAAACTTATAAACCACAAAAAGGGGTCTCAAAAGAATAGAAATCCAATTTTTGTTCAAAAACGAAATAAACAAAAACCGAGACCCACAAATGCAAAAACGGTAAACTGCGTACACCAACCCACTCAGAGCCGTGAAAAATACCCAAATCTACCTAAATTTGAAATCGAAAAAAAAAAACAAAAAAATCAGTGGGCCCTACACTCTCAGTGCTAAATACTTAACTTCATTGAAGCTTCTCTCTGCTTCTTCATTTCATTCACCTTCTAATTTTTCTTTTTTCTCCCTTTCTCTCTCTAAAACCTTCAAATTACATGAAAATCTTTTTCTAAACCAAAAAATGGATTGAATCAGTGACCTGCAAATCCACTCCTTTGGACATCTCTCGCTGTAAGTGATTCTTCTCTCATTATGTGCTTTGTTTAGTGACCTCAATTTCTTGCTTAACTTGGACTTGTTTGGAGGTTTGGTTTTCTTTGCTGAATCTTGATTACTGGTACTGTCTCGTTTGCATTTCTTGATTGACAAGATTTGAGCTTGTGATTTCTTGGTTTGATTGATTAGCTGTGAATTACTGTCAGTCAATTGTGGTTTTTGTTTGTTTTTGTGGCTTTTGTTAGTGGCATTTCGAGTATCTTGATGCTTTTGGTTGATACAGGTGGCGTTTGTTCGACATCGGAGTCAAATGTTTTTGTCAATTATTGTTTTGTTGTTTTAGGATTTGGATTGTAGCTGCAGAGTTGGTGTGATTTGATCTTTATTTGTGTATTCGATGAATGAAGACGCGTTTTATTTATTTTATTAATTTTTAGAAATGAAAGAATTATCAGTTTATGTATTGAAATTTTTATTGGATTCTCTGTGTTTAGTTTTAGACAGTGTTGAATGTGAGACATTTTGCCTTTTTCTATCTTTTTTTTTTTTTTTTTATATTTATTTTAAATTTATATATATATATATATTATTTATGTAAATTAATTTGATTATTGATTAATTGATTTTTTTTGGATATTGATTAATGCTATGCGTGCTTGATATTCTGTATAGGTATTTTGTATATTGTGGGTTCATTGCATGAGTAAAATTTGGTTCATTCTCTTGGTTTTGAAGTGGATTTCTTGAATGTTTATTTATTTATGCTTGGTTGTGATTTTTTACTTGAAGTTTTATTAGGTGATTGAGTGTTGAACGGAATAGTCCGGTTGCTTGGAGTTCTTATCTGTTCAGATGTGTAGTACGTGTCATCATTGCCATTCTGAGGTGAATAATTCTAAGGAGGAGAAGAGAAAACCGGATAATGCAACTTCTTGGAATTACAATGGTGAAGGCCTCACTTTCTCCTGTAGAAGATGTAGGGAAAAGCAAGAGCGGGAACCTCTAAAGCAAGACAGGTTTACTCCTTGCTCGACGCCTTTCTCGACTCCAGTGATCAGTCCGACAACTTCATTGTCCAGCAGTGATCGCTCTTTCTCTAGCTGCAGTAATTTTTTTAAACTTTTCTTATAGGAAAATTTTCTATCTGTCTACAATGTCTTCAGCATTATAATTTAAAATCTTGTATAAAACTTTTGTTCTTTCAGGTGAGCTTTCAGTGGACGCAAACTCGTACGAACGGTATGTGTTATAGCTTTTAAAACATGTGCTGCTACACTTTACTTATGGCCCCATGCAGTCATTTGACTAATCTCTGGTTTTTTCAAATTTGTTAGGGGCGAGCAAGAAGAAGCTTCAGCAAACAGTTATAAAGAGGATATTAAATTCAAGATGACTCGCCAGTTTCGGAAGTCACATTCAGAAGGTCTAGTAAATCAATCTGCAGAATCAAGCATTATGATAGGTAGTGGTCCAAATGATATCGGTAGAGGCAATGAAAGTGATATAATGAGAGATGTTGATGTAGTTCAGTCTACAAGCGGGCAACAAGCAGAAAATAAAGATGTTGAAAAAGTTAACAGCAGCCCAGACAATGAATCTGAAGACGTTCTTTCAGCTGAGCACGAAATGGATCTCCGAATTTGGGAACCTCCAGAGCCAGAAGACCCTGAAGTTGATTTCGAGGGTAGTGTGGCTTATAATGATGATGATGATGATTGTGGTGATGGAACTATGTGGGGAATGCCTTCTTCGTTGAGTCATTTCAGAGATGAGTTCAGTTTGAGTTTCAAGCTCAAAGAGGAAAAGCAACGGGCTATGGAAGAGGTTTTAAGTGGGAAGTTCAAGAACATTGTCAGTCATCTTCTTGTAACCATGGGCGTTTCTTCTCTTGGGACTGATGGAACAAGTTGGGTGGATATAGTTACTTCCTTGTCATGGGAAGCTGCTTCATCTTTGAAACCGGATGCGAAGGGTAAAGCAGTGGATCCAACCAGCTATGTAAAAGTAAAATGCATTGCAACTGGTTCACGCAATGAAAGGTGATTTGTCATGTCCTCATTATTCAACTTTTATATATTTATAAACAGAAAACATAACCTGGTGGATTAACTTTTGTTGATTATATATGCTTTTGGGAAAAGCTTGTGTGTGAACACGGCAAATGACATCTGGGATTTAGTGCATTTCATTTTGTAATTAATTAACGATATATATATATATATATATCAGCTGTAGTAGTATGGCATAATGTTCAAATTTGGATCAATCTTGGTTTGCAGTGAAGTAATCAAAGGCTTGGTTTTTAAGAAACATGCTGCTCACAAACACATGCCTACTAAATTCAAGAATCCAAAACTTTTGCTTATTCGAGGTATGCTTGGAACGTCTTCTTTTGGGTTGTCATCACTCAATTCCATGGAGCAGGTAATTTTGTAAGGATGTGATTAATATTCATTTTTATGAAATTATGATTGCTGATTCTAATTGTATTGTAACGTGCAGGAAAAGGGTTATCTGAAAGCTGTCATGGAAATGATAGAAATATGCCAACCTAATGTGATCCTGGTAGAAAAAACTGTTTCTCGGGATATCCAAGAGTCTATTCTTGCAAAAGGCATGACTTTGGTCTTTGACATGAAGCTCCATCGCCTGGAGCGAGTTGCTCGTTTTACTGGCTCACCAATTATTTCTGCCGAGACATTAACTAGTCAAAAGTTAAAGAAATGTGAGTCCTTTCACATTGAAAAGTTTGTAGAAGAGCATGTTGGTTTTGCTGAAAGTGGAAGGCGGCCAAGTAAAACATTGATGTTCATAGAGGGTTGTTCTTCACGTCTTGGTTGCACAGTAAGTTAATCTCCTATGAAGTCAATTATTGTTGTTTCCGTTTCTAGTTAGAGTTGTTAGGGATATATATTAGCTTTTCTGCATTGTATTTATGTTAGTGTAAAATTTAATCTTTGTGTATGCAATAACACTCTGATATATCTTTAGGTTCATGGTTTATATAAACATGCTTGAATAACGATACCAGTATCAGGATGAATACTAAACAGAAATAGTAAAGAATAGTTCAGTTATGGCTCTGTGGATGAATCTTGATGGACACATGAACTGATTTTGAGGAATTTCATAGGAATTTCTGGCCTGAAGTTGTAAAATGCTGATATTATTTGGGTCACTGACTAATAATATTAGGTGTTTTTGTTTGATCTGCTGCATGTTTTTATCAATATGGAAAAGTTTAAACTCAGCATAAATCTGAATTGATTAGTCATGATGTTTTTTAATTCCTTTTAGAGGTGTTGCTCTATATTCGGCTCATTTACTGCTTAGGATTTTATCAGGTCTTGAGCGTGATAGAGTGGGCTGCTCTTATAAGTTTTGTTTAATCTTTTACGTTTTGTGATTAAAATACTTGGTGGAGCTCTTGTCCAACAACTCTTCAGCAGTATTTTCATAAAGATCTCTCGGGTCGACCTCTTTTTCGCTTCATTTACATTTTGTATACTCTCTCACGGATTCCATTTTCCATTCTCTGTTGATGATGTGGCAGGTTTTGTTAAAAGGAAGCCATAGTGATGAATTAAAGAAGATTAAATATGTGGTGCAGTGTGCAGTTGTCATAGCTCACCATTTAATGCTGGAGACTTCTTTCATTGTTGATCAGAGAGCGATGTTTTCTACCATGCCCTTTGCTGTAGTGGCAGATGTCTGGCAAACAGTTGAACAATGCCCTACTTCAAAAAATGGTAATTTGAATGTTCCCTGTCTTGATGATTCTACAGCTGAAACTGAGTCCGGTATTACAACAGATATTCCCATCTCTAGTGGTTTACATGAAGATACATCTGATGAAAATCCTGCAAAAGAAGGAGAGGCTGTATTATCTTCTCAGCCATACAATCCAGTCATCTTTTCTGGGTTTTCTGCTCTTTCAGCATCTTTAAAGAAAGTTATAGGGGACAATTTCCCTCTTAAATCTGCTGCAGTTTGTCCATCAATTTCTACGTACTTGGGTCTCTGTGAAAAAGAGCCCAATGGTAAGATCACTGAAAAAAATCCAGCCACAGACATTTCAGAGGCTCCAGATATTTGTGAAATAGAAATTAGAAATAGTTCTGTTAAAGAGATGTCACAAGATGGCCAACTACCGTCGATGTCAGTTTGCTCAGAAACCCCTCTCAACTTGACAAAAACTTGTGGTGCTGATAATAACCAATTGCAGAATAAGGAGGGTGCTAATGCAGCATTGGATTCTCAGAGTATTTTGGTCTTGATGTCTTGCCGAAATGCATTAAAGGGAACTGTCTGTGAGCAAAGCCATTTTTCTCACATCATGTTCTACAAGAATTTTGATATCCCTCTTGGAAAGTTCCTTCAAGATAATTTACTCAATCAGGTTATTTGGATCTACATTTACTGGGAAACATTATATATTAGTCTAGTTGTCATCTTAGACATTATCTTCTGTAGTTTAGCGGAGGTCGCTGCTCATAGTCTTAAACATTCTGATATTTCCCTTTATCAAGATGCTATAGTTGTTTTCCTGATGTTAACATCTACACTTCAGTTCAATTCAACATTGATTTTGAACTGTTCACTAGACGTGGCTCGTGTTGCTTACTAGTGTTTCTTTCCATGTTATACAGGGAAGCCAATGCACCACATGCGGTGAGCTGCCAGAGTCCCACTTTTACTATTATGCGCACCGTAATAAGCAGCTGTCAATACAAGTTAAACGACTTCCAAATAAGTGTTTGCCTGGAGAAGCAGAAGGAAAACTTTGGATGTGGAGTCGTTGTGGTAAATGTAGAACTGGAAATGGAGTTTCCAATACAACAAAGAGAGTGTTGATTTCCACCGCTTCATGTAGTTTGTCATTTGGAAAGTTCCTGGAGCTCAGTCTCTGCCACCATTCAAATAGATCAGCAAGCTGTGGGCATTCTCTGCACTGGGACTTCCTCCACTTTTTTGGGTATGTATGATCTGAAAGCTTTGGTTTACTGGTATATTGTTCAGACAATCAACTATCTTAAGGGAAAAGAATTTTTTTGTTGTGAACTTCTTGTCCCTTTTAGGTGGGTATTATATATTGCAATGTGAATATTTTTCAGAACCTTGAAATCTGAGTAGTTAACTTTTAAGTATACCACCGGTCTAACTTCAGGGCTATACATTCAACTTCTCTATGTTTCATGTTTTGCCATTTCTTTCTGCTGAGATTTACATTTTATTTCAAGTTTCTATTTAACCATAGTATCTTCTTGCAACTCCAGATCTGGTTCCATGGTGGCAATGTTAAGGTACTCTTCAGTCACAACTTATACCGTGTCTGTGCCACCACAAAAGTTGCTGTTTAGCAATTCAACCAACATAGATTGGTTGAAGGGAGAATTTGAAAACGTAAGTTCTTTTGCTTGATTTCTGCTTTTATCCTTGATTCATAATCTTAGATGATCATTAATTCGGCTATTAGGTGAAATATGTTATTTTTCCCTTTTCCTTTCATGGACTCCTCCGGCATCTAGTTTCAAATGATATTTTGTAGTCATCTAGTTTCTTATTGGTAATGATATTTTGTTTCAGTTATACACCATAGGGATGCTGCTGTTTACAGAAGTTGAAAGTTCTTTAAAGCAGATAGGATCTCAATTCATCGGGTCGATGCTAAAATTACAAGGATCTTTGCAAGAATTCCATGTTATTGTAGATATGTTGAAGCAAGAGCGTGCTGCATTTGAGGTGAGTTTTCTCAAAGTACCTTGTTATGGATTTCTTACTTGAGCATGTAATTAGGTTGGTGAAGTTTGTATGCTTGAAATTCTTTTGTACCCTAGCTAAATCTTGACCTCAAAGATTATTTTCATGCATATTTCAGTGGTGATCATTGTCTTCTCCATTCTATAATCTGGTTTAGCATGAACATGCTGTCTGCATGCTTATTTACTGTTAAGTCGTAGTGATACAGATTGAACTGTCTTGTAATTACCTTTTTAGTACATGAATCTGATACTGATAGTGCTATAAACCAACATAAGGATGCAGATATCATCTGAGGGTTTAATACCTTGAGTCCGCAGCAGCATAGATATGTCTTTGATGCTTTTAGATGTAAATTAATAACTGAATCACTTCATTTTTCTGTTTAACTGTTGGAACGATTGGATAAACAGGAAGGTATTCAGAATGTTATCGCCAAGAAGGAGAGTGCAGACGAGGCTTTGCACAAACTTTTGAGCTTGAACCAAATACGGTGGGAGCTTTTGCTTGAATCTTGTATTTGGGATAAGCGTCTGCATTCATTGCTGCTGCGAGATCCTGCTGTGGTCAGTAGTGAAACCTCTGAGAAAGGGATGCAAGAGCAACCTGAGTTGAAGATGGAAGGCAATAGAGTTGGAGGAAATGGGGGCCAACAAAATAATTCTAGTGATAAGAGTTTCATTGATAATAGTGACTTGAAGGTTAAGCCTGACGTTTCTGCTAATTTAAATGAACTTTTGTTGAAAGAAGTTTGTGCATATGTCTCCGAGAGAGCAACTCTTGAGTCTGTTCAAAACAGAATTCCCAGCAAAGACTCTTCTGTGAATCCTGTCAATTCCTCCAATCATCATCCAGGTGACACTGATTTACAGTCGGGCAACATTTTCCCACCTAAAAATTTAGTAGTGGAAAAACCAGTTATGCGTGCTGCAGATCTTCTAAGTAATTTTATGGTCGACCCAAATTCATTTGGAAAGGGTTATTCTCCACGGCCACTATTATCCATCTTAGAAAAATTAAATGGCTGGTATTGGATGCCATTTTCAGAACTCAAAGAGATATACACTAGAGATCTTGGAAGAGGTTTTGTGCCGAGATTTGAATATGTTAGTAGCTACACACCTGAAAACCTTCCTGCTGTCCATAAACTAATCTGTGAAGAAGGTTCAAGGCTGCATATCCCACTCGGGACTGATAATTACTTAGTTTCGGACTATGAGGGTGAACTATCAAGCATTATTGCTTGTGCACTGGCCTTATTGAAAGATTTGCCTCTATCTGCTGGAGTCTTCAATGAGGATGGTCGAAAAGAGAGTGAAATATCTCCCAAAAGAACTGATAGCTTATATAACCTGATTCGGATTCCTTTCATAACATCCCCACATTGGTCTATAAATGGTTCTTCAGATTCAGATTCCATCAACTCAGCTTTAAGTATCTCCTCGGAAGACTCATCCCGCTTCTCCAGTTTTGATGGGTTGAACTTGTTGGAGTCTTTGGTTTCACAAGAGAATTTAAGTCCAGAGGTTTCTTTGGGGGCCTCAAAGTCACTTGCAAAGGGTAAATACTCGGTGAGATGTCTATATGCTAATCAGTTCCGTGATCTTCGGGGTAGATGCTGTCCATCTGAGCTTGATTACATAGATTCCCTCAGCCGTTGTAAAGCCTGGGATGCAAAGGGTGGGAAAAGCAAAGCCTTTTTCTCTAAAACACTCGATGGCCGTTTCATCATAAAGGAAATCAAGAAAACAGAATATGAGTCATTTGAGAAATTTGCTCCCCAATATTTCAAGTACATGAATGAGTGTTTTGATTTAGGGAACCAAACTTGTCTAGCAAAAGTCCTTGGGATTTATCAGGTCTGTTATACTATTTCTTTCCTTCTACTTCTATGAACCTGAGGTTTAATATATTCACTCTTATGAGGCCTTTGCTATATCTTTAAGGTGACCGTAAGACAGCCAAAAAGTGGGAAAGAGGTTCGACATGACCTGATGGTGATGGAGAATCTTACTTTTGGTCATAACATTGTTCGGCAGTATGATCTAAAAGGTGCTTTGCACGCTCGGTTTAATGCCGTGGTTGATGGTTCAGAAGACGTTCTGTTGGATCAGAATTTTGTCAATGACATGAATACATCTCCAGTTTATGTTAGCAACAAAGCAAAGCGTCTCTTACAACGAGCTGTTTGGAATGACACAACTTTTCTCAATGTGAGTCATTTTATTTGCATTACCTTTCAATCAAATGCATCTAGGTACTCTCTATTTAAACAATCATTTTCTGTTCTTATCTTATGCAGTCTGTGGATGTAATGGATTATTCGTTACTTGTTGGAGTAGACACTCGGAACCGAGTTCTTGTATGTGGGATAATCGACTATCTTAGGCAGTATACCTGGGATAAGCACTTGGAAACATGGGTTAAGTCTTCACTCGTCCCAAAGAACGTCCTTCCCACTGTCATTTCTCCAATAGAGTACAAGAAGCGATTCAGAAAGTTCATGTCCACACACTTCCTGAGCGTGCCCGATCATTGGTGTGCAGAGGAATCATCTGATCCCTGTGAACTTTGCGGCTTAAGAACTGACGATTCTTTCAAGTTTGAAAATTGAGAAAAATGATGAACGGCTTCTCAGTGGATAAAAGTAAATTTTTCTATCTAGTTTCTCAAGCTTTCTATTTCCGACTGTCGGTTTGTATATAATGTAAATCCTGGTCTGCTCTAGTCCCAGTTTATAAACCCCTCCCCTTCATATTGTGCAATTTTTAGCTGATTTCCGGGGATTCTGGGGATGCATATAAGTCTTTCGTCTATATATAGGTTTGCAATATCTCCTGCTTAGTAATGCATATAATTTTTGTAGTGTCCATTGAGCAAG
This sequence comes from Cardiospermum halicacabum, assembly GCA_031304145.1. Lineage (NCBI taxonomy): Eukaryota > Viridiplantae > Streptophyta > Magnoliopsida > Sapindales > Sapindaceae > Cardiospermum > Cardiospermum halicacabum. The sequence continues at coordinate 26,700,865 of CM062390.1, forward strand.
TGTAGAGAGCCATGATTGTCTAAAGACTTGTGATTAGCTTCTTATCAATGAAAAATTTGGTGTTTTGTTTGCTTTTCTTCTATATGATGTTCTGATTTAGATAATTCTTTATGTAAATAATGTTGATGTAACCTAGTTATAAAATTGTTTGTACATATCATCTGTTAGACAATAGACACGGAATAACTTGCAATCTTCGGATTCAGATCAGGATTTGAAACTTACTGCAGAGTGGGAATTTTGAAGTCTCACTATACTAAGCAATTTGATTGCAAATAGAATTAGGCATGTAAAGCAACCAATATCTGGTGCTACTTTTCTCATATCAATATCTGGTGCTACTTTTCTCATATCAGAAGCAAGCCCTGCAAAGAAAATACAGAATTGCTTGTTCTCATTGCTCGAACAAAGAATTTCTCCACCAGTTTAGCTAACTTGCATATTGTTTCATTATAAGCTGCTTCCTATTCAGATCACAAATCATAATTTTAGACATCTATCATTGCCAGAGTTCTTCAGATGCACAATTTAATCAACCATGACCTCATAGAAATCTCAGAGGAGGACGAAATAAGCGACTATTGCTACTTAAGAGAAGATGACGCTAATGAGTCTCAGTTCATGTATGTCATCAATGAAATCCTCAGCGGCACTGCTCGCCTCAATGTTCTTCTACCACAGCTACCATCCTGGCCTTCACTATATTTGCTCCCCTCCTAACCAGCAATGGCGAATGCACCAGCTTGAGCCGTCTGTTGATGGCCTTCTTCATTGTCTTTCTGGCTACTTCGTGCATTTTCTTTACAATCACAGATAGCTTTCGAACGGCCACTGGAAGGTTGTACTATGGGGTAGCGACATTAGGTGGGATTTGGACCTTCAATGGAGGCAGGAAGAAACCATGTGTGCCTTCTGATTACCGTCTGAGATGGGCTGATCTGTTTCATGCATTGCTATCAGTGGTTGCATTTCTTACCTTTGCAGGATCACATGCTGATGTTGTTGCTTGCTATTATCCTGCTTTGCCCAGAAAGGTCACTAATACTGTTCCTCTGGTTGTCGGATTTGTGATCAGCCTTCTGTTTGTTGTATTTCCTTCTAAGCGACGAGGGATTGGGTACCCCTTCTTGCTGCAGAAAGAGGCTTTGTACTCTAGAAGATGTTAGCATATATGATTAAGATATGATAATAATTCTCAATCTTTTGAACTAAACACAACTGAACATATAACTTGTATAACTTCAACCAAATCGGCGCAATGTACAAATAGAAATGAAGTAAATTGGCTATGTCCAGATTATCATCACTCAAAATTCTTTTATCCTAATGCACTGTGTGGAAATCATCAGATGTCTAAGCTGCGAGAAAAGAGATGAACAAATCTAGCTACAATGACAACGTAAGGGAACAGATACACCTTGCGGTTTTCTCTTCTCACGAGCTATGTTTTCCCTAATGAATGGCAGCTTCTGGTGAATCTTTCTCCATATCTGATTCACAGCACCATCAGGATGAATTGGCCCAATACCACCAGGGTGACCATTATCATATACAAACATAGGCTGAACCTCAGCCATCTTGCGACGGAATTGCTTTCTCTGTGCTTGTGAAATGCTTTGAAGATGAGCTACAAGCCAGCTGGGTGTTAATGCATCGCTTGTTGCCACAAAAACAGAGAATTCTGAGTAATCAATCATTCCTTCAAATGGTAGCACAATGTTGTCACTAACAATGACAGGTATACAAAGACTCTGTATAGCATCAAAAAGCCGACATGAAGTAGGGGTATCCCCAGCTGGGTGTAAACAAAATTCAGATGATCTCATTCCTTTAATCGACTGCTCCTTTCCTGTTGCATTCGGAAAACCTTCTTCCATAACCACTCCTGGTTCATTAACCAGCAAATCCCACAACTGTTCCCTTACTACACCACCCTAAGAACACAATCACAGCAAACAAACACAGACAATAAACCATCTAAACAAGCTATAAAAACAACAACAACCAGAAGAGATCATGAAACTGACCCTATGACGATGCTTGGCTCCTTTGAAGTAGAGCAAGTTATGACGGTTCTTGTTGTGTTTCAGCTCCAACCTAGGAAGCAAATGCGTGTATGGTACAATAACATCTTTAAGCAACGAAACCTGTGTGTGTTGAATCAACACCATCTCAGAAGAATTCCCATTTGCCGCTAAATTTACAGATTTCGATTTCGAATCTATCCTAAACCACCCACCAAAATCCACAACTAACAGAATTGCAGGAGCTATATCAGCCTTAACATGCCACATTGCAACTGGGTCTGCCAAACAAATCAATGAACCCTAATCAATCAAAACTACAACAAAACCCAATTTTCAAAAACCAAAATTTACTTTACCAGTGAGCACAAAGACGTGATCTTTGCCACCAAGTCGTTTCCAGGCACGAGACTTCTTAACCAAATCAACGACCTCTCTCTGTCTCTTGTAGTCTTCATTTTCCATCGTCTTCTTCTTGAAAAAGCTCTTCTCTTTCGCCAGTTCCATCTCTGCACTCAAAGTAGCAAAAAATGGCACAAAAACTACATCAGCTTCGTCTTCCTTAAATACCCTCTTCGCAATTGAAGTCGGTCTTGATCCCCCAGGTGTCTCTAAGTCACCAAGGAGCCAATACTCAGCACTGTACTGTTTGATAACCGGGTTTTCAGGGTACGGAGGATATTTGCTTCGACTGGGAGGTGATCGGGTCGGGTCGTGATCTGGGTCAGAAGGGATTCGGGAGTCGGGCGCGGTGGAGGAAGACCAGTAGAGATTGAGGAGGTCGTAGTTGTAGGATCTGGGAAGGTCTGCGACGAAGACATTGATGGAGAAGGAGTGGGGGGTGTTTTGGAGATTTTGAGGGGTGTTAATGGTTGTGGTGGTGTTGAAGATGGAGATGAAGAAGAAAGTGAGAATTGAAAGGAGTGACAAGGAGATGAATATTCGTCGGAGAGACTTGTTGACGTTGTTTGTTACCATTTCAAGACAAATCTCCCTCCTTCAACATAACCAGTTTAGTTCAGTCTCTGTTACTAGACCATAGAGTTACATACCAAACTTGGATGATGAAATACCGGTAAAAGAGAGAATTTTTATGCTCGCACGATAGCGAACATTAGAACATGTTCGCCGAAGCAAGGGGAGTTCAATCGTCACAGCCAAACTAGTAAAACAATTTGATTGATTGAAGAAGTAATAAAAAAGTTAAGTCTGATTGAGAGGAGAATTTTTATAATTATATAAAAGAGTTTTAAATTGGGTGGTGCGGTATGACTAGAATTGTTCCATTCCGTTCACGAATTTGACATTGATATTTTTATTATTTATAAAATTGCTATTATAAAATAAAAATCATAAATATAAAATATTTAAATATATTAAAAATAAAATAAATATAAATAGATTAGAGTTAGAATATGAAAGCCAAATAAACATTAGAGATAAACTTGAAAATTCTCATTTTTGGATCAAATGAAACTTAAAAAACTAGTTCTAGCCAAGTTTAAAAGAACTAAACTACTAAACAATTTATACTAGTTTTTACATCTAGTGAACCAAAATGTCAATATTGTCCTTGTTAATTAAAAATTATAATAAATATTTAAAATTAAAATTAAAATAAAAAAGAAAAATACAAATATAATTAAAAACCTAAAATAACCTTCAACTATTCATCTCCATCTCCTCCTCTCCTCCTGACCGTTTGGTTTGAATCATCTGACATCCATTCTGCTGCTCTTCATTCTCAAAATTTCTTTCATCTCCTCAACGCTCTCACGTCCTCCTTTATTTCTCATACCAATCATTCTCAGACCTCTATCTCACATCTCTCCTCCGTTTCTCACCACATCGAGAACAAAATGGCGAAGAAAACAATCTCAATTAAGCCGAGACGTTCAACTGATGTCACCGAAATAGCGAAGGCGGCCGGAGGTTCGAAGCAAGTAGGCGGCAAGAAAGTGAAGACAGTGGCGACGAACAGGCAACTAAAAAAGGTTAATTTTTTTATTGTTTAACTAGGTTGTGATGACATTTTTGTTTAGGTTTAGAAAATCATTTGTCAATGTTGGGTTTAATCAATTATTGCTAAAATATATCGATCTCAGTGGTTAGATTTTGGTATTTGGAAGTTTATGACCGATTGCATGTGAAGTTGGGTTGAATCTCTTCATGTGTTAATATAGATTTGTAGTAGGTTTTAGTTTTCTATTTGGTATGGTTTGTTTGTTTGTATATTGCAGGCAAAATAGATGTTTTAGGTTGTTTTTTTTGTGAAATTGTCCCCTTCCCGGTGTTAAACACCAGGAAGCTGAGTAAATTGATTAGAGCTTCCCGGTAAATCATACCGGGAAGCAGAAATCACAGTCTACTTCCCGATGTTAAACACCAGGAAGCTGAGTAAATTGAATAGAGCTTCCCGGTAATTCATACCGGGAAGCAGAAATCACAGTCTGCTTCCCGGTGTTAAACACCTGGAAGCACAGGAAAATTTATATGCTTCAAGGTGTTTAACACCGGGAAGCATAAGATTTCCTATGCTTCCATGTGTTCAACACCGGGAACCAGAGAAAAATTCCTATGCTTCCAAGTGTTTAACATCGGGAAGCAGATTGTGATTTCTGCTTCCCGGTAGGTATTACCGGGAAGCTCTCTTCAATTTACTCAGCTTCCTTGTGTTTAACACCGAGAAGCGGACATTATGACAATCACAATCTGCTTCCTGGTGTTAACAACCTGGAAACATAGGAAAAATCTTACGCTTCCCGGTTATGACACTCGAGAAGCAAAATAATTGTTTATATATATATATATTAGAATTTATTTATGTGTTTCTAATGGTTTGTTGCTTCGTTTTGTTTTAGGAGGCCTACAAAAAAGGTACATTCAAGGATGGAAGATACTTTCGGCATTCGCCAAGGGATTTCGTGGATTCTAAGCTGAATAATTATGGGTTTATTTTGAATATTTTAGGTTGTTGGAAATGTTTCATTATAGTATTGTTGAAAATTGGATTTATTTCGGTGATTTTATAGTTCTATAATTCTAATGTTATTGAAAATTTGTTTTCTTTAATGTTGTAGTTGGTTTGTATTTGAATTGAAATATTTTGTTGTTGTTTTACAATTTGCAGGTGCTTCCCGGTAGTCAACACCGGGAAGCAGTGTAAATTTAATCTGCTTCCCGGTATGTACTTTCGGGAAGCAGATTTTGCTTCCCGAAAGTATATACCGGGAAGCAAACTCAAATTTACACTGCTTCCCGGTGTTGACTACCGGGAAGCACCTGTTACTCCACTTGCTTCTTGGTTTCCACACCCGGGAAGCAGAGTATTATTTTGCCTGCTTCCCGAGTTCCACACTCGGAAAGATATATGACAAATTATTATTTTTTAAATTGTTTGACATTTTACCTTCAATTTAATACATATACAAATGAATCTCATAGGTATGAGTGCGTGAAAAATTACTCAAATGTAATTAAATGTCCACTAAAGTGGCATGAGTAAATTTTGATGGACATAAGAGTTCAATAACTTTAAAAATGTATGCTTCCAAATTCTAATATCAGGTCCTAAGTGTAAAAATCGAGAAGTAAAATAATTTGTTTTCTTGTCTCGAAAATATAAAAGCAAATCATAATAGCCTATTTTTCTCGACTTTGGACATCAAAAGAATATGTTTAGGAAGAAAATTTTATTTTATCTTGAAAATCTCTAAAATAAAAAGGGGATTTCTCAACAAATATTATGATTAAAAATAAAATATTGGTATTATAGTATAATCTTAATAGTTATTTGTTATAGACAATGTACTCCTACATAGGCCATAAAAACATCATGTTTTTCGACTTTCAATAGACCATATAAGTTTGATTCAAATATGTTATTGAATTTTTAAGTATGAGGAATCGTTACCTTTAAGATGACTATAATAGATCGAAAATATTGATCATGCTTAAAGATATATTGAAACGCACGTCCAAGTGCGTGTCATTAGTAATAATGCATGTGAAATCATTATCATCTTAACTATTTGTCCTCTAAAGTGATATGAATGAGATTAGAATGATCAATGGGTCAATTATTGACAAAAGTATGTGCTTCCCGGTCCCCAAAACCGGGAAGCGAAGGCTAATTTACACTGCTTCCTGGTGTTCAACACCGGGAAGTAAATGATTTCTGCTTCCCGGTGTCCAATACTAGGAAGTAGTGTAAATTAGCCTTTACTTCCGGATTTTGGGGACCGGGAAGCACCCATTGGGTTGAAAATTTTCAAAATGCTGCCTATAAAACCTCTTTATTACATTATGGAATGTCTTCACAATTAGTTCGGTTTAAAATAAAGTTACTTAGTGGTTCTTTGGATAAGTAAAAGTTACTAATCATATATGATCTACTCCTACATAGGCATTGAAAACATCATATTTTTCCACTTTCAAGGTGCAATAAAACTTTGGTCTAATTTTGCTCTAGAAGTTGTAAGTATGATTAATCACTACGTTTAAGATGATTATGAAAGACCAAATCTCATCATTTTTATGTAAACATCTATTGGAGCACACATCCAAGGGGGTATCATTGATAATAATGGGTATGAAATCACTATCATCTTAACTATTTTGTCATCTAAAGTGATATGAATGAGATTAGAATGATCAATGGGTCAATTATTGACAAAAGTAGGTGCTTCCCGGTCCCCAAAACCGGGAAGCGAAGGCTAATTAAACTGCTTCCTGGTGTTCAACACTGGGAAGCAAATGACTTCTGCTTCCCGGTGTCCAATACCAGAAAGTAGTGTAAATTAGCCTTTGCTTCCTGGTTTTGGGGACCGGGAAGCACCCATTGGGTTGAAAATTTTCAAATGCTGCCTATAAAACCTCTTTATTACATTATAAAATGTCTTCACAATTAGTTCGGTTTAAAATAAAGTTACTTAATGGTTCTTTGGATAAGTAAAAATTACTAATCATATATGATCTACTCCTACATAGGAATTGAAAACATCATATTTTTCCACTTTCAAGGTGCAATAAAACTTTGGTCTAATTTTGCTCTAGAAGTTGTAAGTATGATTAATCACTACGTTTAAGATGATTACGAAAGACCAAATCTCATCGTTTTTATGTAAACATCTATTGGAACACACATCCAAGTGGGTATCATTGATAATAATGGGTATGAAATCACTATCATCTTAACTATTTGTCCTCTAAAGTGATATGAATGAGATTAGAATGATCAATGGGTCAATTATTGACAAAAGTAGGTGCTTCTCGGTCCCCAAAACTGGGAAGCGAAGGCTAATTTACACTGCTTCCTGGTGTTCAACACCGGGAAGCAAATGACTTCTGCTTTCCGGTGTCCAATACCAGGAAGTAGTGTAAATTAGCCTTTGCTTCCTGGTTTTGGGGACCGGGAAGCACCCATTGGGTTGAAAATTTTCAAATGCTGCATATAAAACCCCTTGATTACATTTTTGAATGCCTCCATAATTAGTTTGATTAAAAAAAAAAAACTTAGTGATTCCTTGGATAAATAAAGTTACTAATCCTATATTATCTAATTATTCCATATTCCACTTTACCAGAGTCCTGTTCATTACCATGCTTTGAGAAATAAAATAATCATTAAAAGTATTCACTAAATCGCATGTGATGGTGAAAAAAATAGGTTCATGGTATTAGAGAGGGGGAAGTTGTTATAAAATTAGTTTTCTCCCTGATTTTTAAAGTTAGGAACAAAAAAAAAAACTTGCACAGTAGCTTCCCGGTCTTAACACCCAGGAAGCAGTTTAAAAATCCTTTTGCTTCCCGGTCATACATATCGGGAAGCAGATTGTCTGCTTCCTGGTGTAGAGCACCGGGAAGCAGAGCAGTTTTTTAACTGCTTCCCGGGTATCGGAACCGGGAAGCACCTGTATTTTTTTTTTACGTTTTCTAATTAAAAAATTCAAAGTTTGCATCCACTCTTAAAAAATTGGTTCGAAATATTAACTTATCTATATAGATGGATCCAAAACTACAAAAAATACGTATATTCTATAAATTTAATGTCCCTACACAACACAAAATAATCTATATCATGCCCCAAACCCTAATAACGTAGAATACATATATTTTACGAGCAATTGAAGAAAAGTTTTGAGTTATTTGGTGGAAGGAAATTTGTAGATATGATAAGGTCTTGAAAATGAATAAATTTCAAGATGTTATATTTCGTAGGTTTTGGGTTTCATGAAGTTAGGTTAATTCAATTTGGGGATTTTTTTAAAAAAAATTATACTTTGATGGGGGATCTTTTTTAAATTTGATGGGGTTATTTTGTGAATATAATACTTGAATTTAAATATTTAAATAGAAGGGCACGTATGACTTTGCACACAACTTAAAAAGGTTTGAAAATTATTTTAATTCATTTTTTAATAAGAAAGGACACTAATGACTTTTTGGTCTACTAGATGCAAAAACTTATGAAATTTGTTTAGTTTTGTAGAAAATATAATATTTGGCTAAAACTTTAAGGAATATAACTAAAGACCCAATTATGCAAATCACCCTATAAATAATAAATTTATTATGTTAATAATTCTGTGTTATTCCATTTCTCATTACATGTAATATACATTAATATAATTATATAAATCATTCAAGTATATTTCACATATCTCGATGATATTGTGGTATTGAATTGAGTTTTTATGCTATGGAATTATTTCCTTTTAAGGAAGGATTTCGAATGTGAATTGCCAGGATGAAAACCACGTTAGAGAATTGAGGTACTTTCAAATATTAGTGAGCAACATAAAAGGGATATGAATGATGTAAGAGATAAGTAGGATGAGGTGATTCACCGCGTTCTTCTGAAGATTTAAGAGAATATTAATGAAGATTTCAAATTCGTTTATTAATGTTAAAGCTAGGGGTGAGTGGGACTGGTTCCTTGAATGAACCAGGAATCAAATGATCGATTCCTTATTTTTAAGGAACCGGTACTGGTACCGTTAGTATTTAGAATCAGCACCGGTTCTATTGCGGTTCCAGTTCAGTTCCGTTACCGGTTCCGGTTAAGTTCCGTTACCGGTTCCATTTATTTAGATACAGTTCTGGTATCGATTCAGAAAAAATAATCAAATTTTTTACAATTATTAAAAAAAAATTGTGAAATTACCGTTTGTTAAATTTATATTTACAAAATAATTATTCCAAAACCAATATAATAAAACAAATATATACATATGAAAAAGTTACTAATGTTCTCAATTACCATTATCAATTAGTTAAATTGGTTCTCAAATTGTATACCAACAAACTCCAAAAGTTTCACTAATAAACTTAAACTTGATATGTAGACAAAGAAAATAAGTTTAAAAGATCCATAACCCTACAAATAAATTGTGCATAATTTTTAATAATAATAATAATAATAATAATAATAATAATAATAATAATAATAATAATAATAATAATAATTTCAAATATTCTGCATGCTTGAGTTTAACTTTAACCTAATTTAGTTGTAATATAAAAAGATAATTAAAAAAATTAAATTAATTTTCCAGGTAGATTGTTCAATGGAACACATCTAGCACTCCACTTTAATTCTGGGTACAATATTATTCAAATTTTCAGGATCATTTCTAATTTTTAAATATATTTGAAATAACAATATATATATATATAATTATATATATATATATATATAAAAGTGTTGAAATCATTCAACGGTGCTGAAATAAAAAAAAATATTAGATTAAAAATATTATTTTTATTATTTATATAAAAATTACAACCGTAATATAAAATTTGAAAATAAAAAAATTGTGAGAAAATAGACGATATATATATATATATATTATATATGTTAGGATGCCTTGAATCATAAGGAATCCTAAATTACTTGATTCACTAGGAATCCTTTTTGGAAGGAATTTCTATTTTGGTTTTTGGATCTATTTCCTATTTGCTAGTTTTCCTAATTTGAGGAGATTTGTTTTTTCCAATTGTTATGGTTTACTTTTCCTTATTGGAAAGAAACTATTAGGAAAGTGGGTTTTGTGATCACTATAAATAGAGGCGTCTCACAAAGAAGAAAGCATCCAGTTCTAAAGAGAATTTCACATTGTGAGTGTGGGAAACACATTCGAGAGTTAGGGGTTTTAGTTTGGGTGCCTTGGGTTGTGAGATTTGAGTGTAGCCTTTTGTGGCTATTTTGTGTGATATCTTGTAATCCCTTTGATCATTATAGTGGATTGTTATTCTCTTCCTTCGTGGAGTAGGCACATTGCCGAACCACGTTAAATCTCTTGTGTCTCTTTCTACTTTCCATACTTTGTTGTTCTATTTCTACTCTGGTTGGTGCTATTCTGTCTCCTCTATTCCTAACAAATTGGTATCAGAGCTTAAGTTGGGTTTAGTCATGGCATCAACATCATCAACAAAGTTTGATATCGAGAAGTTCGATCAAAACATGAGTTTCGCTATGTGGAAAGTCAAGATGAAAGCAATTCTGACACATCATGGATTGCAGAAGGCGCTTTTGAAGAAAGAAGAATTTCCCAAATCGTGGGATGAAGAGAAGTTGGTGGAGATAGATGAGAGAGCATTATCCATGATCCAATTGTGTTTGTCTAATGAGGTTCTGAGAGAGGTTATCGATCAGAATACTGCAAAAGGATTATGGGATAGATTGGAGGCTCTATATATCACAAAGAATCTCACTACAAAATTGATCGTCAAGCATCGTTTATACACCCTGTCGATGGCAGAAGGTACGTCCATCAAGTCTCATATTGATGAATTCTCTTCTATTGTAATGGATCTATCTAACATGGACATCAAGTATGAAGATGAAGATCAAGCCCTCATGTTACTTCATTCTCTACCTCCTTCTTTCAAGAACTTTGGAGAGACGTTGATCTATAGTGATACTTCTCTAAAGTTGGAAGACGTCAAATCGGCGCTTTATTCGAAGGAGTTATTTGATAACCAGATGTCCAAAAACCAAGCAGATCATCCTGCTGAAGGTTTAGTGGTTAGAGGAAGACCCGAATCTAGAGAATCTGGTAAAAATCGCTCTAGATCAAAATCAAAGTCCAAGTATGTGGTTTGCCATTATTGTAAGAAGAAAGGACACATAAAAAAGGATTGTTGGACTCTTCAGAAAAAGAATAAAGAAAATAGTCAACAATCAGAGAAACCTCCAGAAGCCAGTGTTGTGCAAGATAAGGATGAAGACTGTGATGTCTACACAGTCATTGATGATAATACTAGATCTGATCAAGGGTGGATTCTTGATTCTGCGTGCTCATTCCATATCTGCCGGCAAAGAGAATGGTTCACTTCTTTCGAGGAATCCGAAAGAGGTGTTGTGTTAATGGGCAACGACTAACCTTGTAAAGTTTCTGGTATTGGTTCTGTGAAGATTAGGATGCATGACAGTGTGATTCCAACATTGGTAGACGTTCGGTATGTTCCTGATATTAAGAAAAACCTTATCTCATTATCTGGTTTAGATGATACTGGTTGCAAATTCACTGGTGAAGGTGGAGTTCTGAAGGATAGTAAAAGTGTGCTGGTAGTTATGAAAGCAAAGAAATTTGGTAGGCTGTATTATCTGATGGGGTCTACTGTTATGGGTTCCGCCTCTGTTTTTTCTATAAGCGAAACAGATACTACGAAGTTGTGGCATATGAGACTTGGACATATGAGTCAGAAAGGCATGACAATGCTGAGTAAGAGGGGTCTTTTGGGTGATCGGAATATATCCAATTTGGATTTTTGTGAGCATTCTGACTTCGGCAAACACAAACGAGTCAGCTTCAGCACTGGAATACACAAAACTAAAGGTACGTTGGATTATATTCACTCTGATCTTTGGGGACCATCACGTGTTGCATCAAAAGGTGGTTCAAGTTACATGATGACATTGATTGATGATTTTTCAAGAAAAGTCTGGGTCTATTTCTTGAAGAATAAGTCTGAAGCTTTTGAGACCTTCAGAGATTGGAAGGCATTGGTTGAAAAGTAGACTGGAAAGAAAGTTAAGCGCTTGAGAACTGATAATGGGTTGGAGTTCTGTAGTGGGGAATTTAATTCATTCTACAAGAAAGAGGGCATAGTGAGACATCTCACAGTTAGTGGGACACCCCAACAGAATGGCGTAGCCGAACGCATGGATAGAACCCTTTTAGAAAAGGTTCGTTGTCTGCTGAGTAATTCTGGATTGACGCAAGATTTTTGGGCAGAGGCTGCGGCGACAGCTTGTTACTTGGTGAATCGTTCTCCATCCGCATCAATCGAGTGTAAGACTCCTGAAGAGGTATGGTCTGGTAAATCTGCTAATTATTTTGAATTACGGATATTTGGATGTCCTGTCTATGTTCATTTGAACAATGGAAAGTTAGAACCTAGGTCAAAGAAGGGCATATTTTTGGGTTATCCGAATGGTGTGAAGGGATACAGAGTTTGGCTTACTGATCCAAAGACACCAAAATCCATAATTAGCAGACATTGCATCTTTGATGAGAATACCATGCTTCATCCAAATAAGAAAAGTGTTAGTTCTGACACTAAGGTGGAGAGTTCTGAGAAGGAGAACAAAGAGATGCAAGGTATTAGGGTGGAGTCTCCATCCGAAAATCATGAAAAGCCAAATGAGATAGAGACTGAAATCATTGCCAGAGGAAGACCCTTAAGAGAGAGACGAATGCCTTCGAGATTTGATGATTATGTTACCATAGCTTGTGTCGCTGCACAAGAAATCAAAGGATCTGATGACCCAGTCACATATAGTGAAGCCGTCTCGAGTGATGATTCTAGTAGGTGGTTGGTGGCTATGCAAGAAGAGGTGGAGTCTCTTTATAAAAATAAAACTTGGGAACTAGTAAAGCCTCCTATTGAAAAGAAGATTGTTGGATGTAGATGGGTTTACAAGAAAAAGGAAGGCATACCTGGGGTCGAGAAAGCAAGATACAAGACACGTTTGGTTGCAAAGGGCTATAGTCAGGTGCAAGGTGTTGATTTCAACGATGTTTTTTTACCTGTTGTTAAACATAGCTCTATTCGTGTTTTGCTTGGTTTAGTTGCTATTCATGATCTCGAGTTAGAGCAACTAGATGTGAAGACTGCGTTTATACATGGTGAACTTGAAGAGACCATATACATGTCTCAACCAGAAGGTTTTGAAGTTGAAGGAAAAGAAGACCATGTTTGTCTACTCAAGAAGTCATTATATGGCTTAAAGCAGTCACCTCGACAATGGTACAAGAAGTTCCACTCGTTTATGATGGTGCATAGTTTCACAAGGAGTCATTCTGATAGCTGTGTGTACTTCAAAAAGTTATCTGATGATTCATATATCTATCTACTCTTATATATCGATGACATGTTAATTGCTGCCAAGAATAAGTTTGAGATCAACAATTTGAAGAATCAGTTGAATGGTGAGTTTAAGATGAAAGATCTAGGAGGAGCAAAGAAAATTTTGGGAATGGAGATTAAGCGAGATAGAGATGCCGGTAAACTTTACTTAACTCAAAGAAGCTTCATAGAGAAAGTTGTTGAGCGTTTTGGGATGAAAGACGCAAAACCGGTAAGTACTCCATTAGCTTCTCATTTTAAGCTTTCTGCTGATTTGTCACCAAAAACTGATGAGGACATAGAATATATGTCACAAGTTCCCTACTCTAATGCTGTTGGTAGTATCATGTATGCAATGGTGTGTACTCGTCCCGATATCGCACATGCTATTAGTTTAGTTAGCCGTTATATGGCTAATCCTGGAAAACAACATTGGCAAGCTGTGAAGTGGATATTGAGATATTTGAAGGGTACTACTCATGTTTGCTTGGAGTTTGGTAAAGACAAAGGGAATGTTGTTGGTTAAGTTGATTCGGACTATGCCGGTGATCTTGACAAAAGAAGATCGATTACTGGATATGTCTTTACTCTTGGAGGTTGTGCAATTAGTTGGAAGGCTACTTTACAAGCGAATGTTGCTTTGTCAACAACAGAGGCCGAGTATATAGCCATGGTTAAGGCTGTAAAGGAAGCAATTTGGTTGAGAGGATTGGTTGGTGAACTCAGCGAAGATTTGAAGGTGACGACAGTCCATTGTGACAGTCATAGTGCGATTCATCTAGCAAAGGATCAAATGTTCCATGAACGCACTAAGCACATAGACGTCAAGTACCACTTTGTTCGAGATGTGATTTCTGAAGGTAATATTACGGTTCAGAAAATTGGTACTGAAAACAATCCTGCTGATATGATGACCAAGTCCTTATCTACAATCAAGTTCAAGCATTGTTTGAACTTGATTGAAATTTGTGATCGTTAAGATTTCCTTACGGGATACAAGGAAGAGGAAGACAATTCGAAGTCTGTTTATGGGTCCAGGTGAAGATATAATTGATAGTGATCAAAGAAAGAAGATTCAGAAAAGTTGAGGTGATTCAAGTCAAGGTGGAGATTTGTTAGGATGCCTTGAATCATAAGGAATCCTAAATTACTTGATTCACTAGGAATCCTTTTTGGAAGGAATTTCTATTTTGGTTTTTGGATCTATTTCCTATTTGCTAATTTTCCTAATTTGAGGAGATTTGTTTTTCCCAATTGTTATGGTTTACTTTTCCTTATTGGAAAGAAACTATTAGGAAAGTGGGTTTTGTGATCACTATAAATAGAGGCGTCTCACAAAGAAGAAAGCATCCAGTTCTAAAAAGAATTTCACATTGTGAGTGTGGGAAACACATTCGAGAGTTAGGGGTTTTAGTTTGGGTGCCTTGGGTTGTGAGATTTGAGTGTAGTCTTTTGTGGCTATTTTGTGTGATATCTTGTAATCCCTTTGATCATTATAGTGGATTGTTATTCTCTTCCTTCGTGGAGTAGGCACATTGCCGAACCACGTTAAATCTCTCGTGTCTCTTTCTACTTTCCATACTTTGTTGTTCTGTTTCTACTCTGGTTGGTGATATTCTGTCTCCTCTATTCCTAACAATATATATATATATATATTACCTAGAAAAAAATCACCTAAAACGACTATATTTTATTTTAATTTTTAAAGAAAAACCGGTTCTTTTATCAGTTCCAGTTTTGGTCCAGTTCCAGTCCGGTTCTAATCAAGAATCCGGAACCGGTACCAAAAAATATAATTTTCGGTACCAGTTCCGGTCCGGTTTCAAATAATCGGTTCTTTTTCGATTCCAGTTCAGTTTCCGGTTCTGGAGCGGTTTCAAAAGGAACCATGAACAACCCTAGTTAAAGCTATAATCCCAGTAAGATGTAAAATTTATTATTCAATATTTTCAAAATAGAATTCTCCTAAAAATCTTTTAATTCATTTATTAATCTTTTAGTTTGGTTGGGATGACTTGTACATATATACAAGTTATATAAATGTAATGTGATAAGAAAGATTTGTGAAGAGTTTGTATAAAAATATTGATTATTAATTGTTTGGGTTATTTCCAAAAACCACCCAATTTTTCAAACATTTTACTTCTGGCACCTGATTTTGCAAACTTATACTAAACTACCCCCAAAACCACCCAAAATTAAACCACTAATGGTTTTGATGAGGTGTGAGTGGTTTTTGTGTGATTGAGTGGTTTTTGTATTTTTGAGTGGTTTTGCAAATTATTTGATTTTAATAATTATTAAATTTTTGTTTGATAATTTAACTAAAATTTAAATATTTTATTAAATAATTTAAATATATTTTATTTTTTAAAAATTTTTTTTACTAAACTAAAATAAATTATTATATAGTTTAATACTTTTTAAATATTTGTTTAATGTTTTGTTTTTTTTAATAATTTTAGTTTTAATTTTTATTTTTAAAATTTACTAAATTAAAAAAATATATTATGCAGATTTAATCATTTAAAAAAAATATTTGGTTAAATTATCTTTAATAATTTTTTATTTAAATTTTTATTTTTTAATTTACTAAAACCTGCTGTGAGAGATTATTTAATTATAAGTGTTTGAAAATTTATTAAAAAAAATATATTATTATTATACTATAATTTTATAGGTTCTTAAAAATAAATATCAAAAAGTAAAAAATATTTAAAATTGAAAAATAATTAAAAAATATTGATATATTTAATAGTTATTTTATTTTTAAAAAATAAATATAAAAATAAAACACAATTTTTCATTAAAAACTATTTGAATTAGATAGTTTTTGGTTGTATGTATAGAATTAAAAATTAAAGGTTGAAAATAAAAATTATTAAAATTATTCAGCTAATTAAATAAAAGAATTAAAAATTTTGACAAATTATTGATACTAGTTGTAGTTTAGTAAAAATAAAAATAAGAAATTAAAACTATAAATTACTAAAGTTAATGAATTAAAAATTAAAATTTTCTTAAACTATAAAAAAAATTATTTAAATTATTTGATAAAATATTTAAAAAATTACTAAAATTTTTAAATAAAAAATTTAAAATTATTAAAACTAAATAATTAGTAAAACCACACAAAAATCAATTAAAAACACAAAAACCACCTGTACCTCACCAAAACCACTAGTAGTTTTAATTTTGGGTGGTTTTGGGGTGGTTTGGTATAAGTTTGCAAAACCGGGTGTCAGAAGTAAAATGTTTCAAAAATTGGATGGTTTTTGGAAATAACCCTTAATTGTTTTATATGTTAAAGTACAATGAGAAATGAGGAGACAATAAAATTATTTATAATAAAATTTTTTATATAGTAATTTTTTTATTATATCAATTAAGAGTATAGTTCTAATTTTTATTTGATTTTCCATATTCAACTACTATTATTCATATTTAATTTATTTTTAATATATTTTAGATATTTTATATTTATAATTTTTATTTTTTAATAATTTTATAAATAATATAAATATTAATGTCCAATGCATAAATAAAATGAATCTGTTTTTAACATAATACTATTATTATTATTATTATTATTATTATTATTATTATTATTATTATTATTATTTTATAAATGTTATTATTAAACCATTTTACTTTTTAAAAAATTATATAATTTTATAATAAAATCGTGCAAAGTGCAATAATATTTCCTAGGTAATAATAAAACTTTAATATTTTCTTTAATATTATATTTTCTTTTCGTCCCTCTTTTTTTTTTTTTAAAGTAGACCGTTATTGAAATTTCTCAAGTACTATAGCTAATATAAATCTTTTTAAATTATCCAGACATAAATATTATGAAGGTCATTTTTATTTTTACAACTTTCTGTCCAATTTTATGGCTTTTTATATTCAAAAATAAATATTTTTAACCAGTAAAATTGAGAGAAGACCTATATCTTTCTACAACTTTATTATTCGTCGGAAGCACTAACTCCATGTTCATTCCATTCATGACCCAGAAAACCAGATAAGAAGTGTCTCCCTTAAAGTCGAGGTGGTTCTTCTAATTGAAAATAAAAAAATTAATTTAAATAAAATTTTATAAAATAATTTTATTTATAAAATATATCAATTTTTGTAATTCTAATTTAATTATTCTTCGATGATAAATAATATGTTTTAATCTTCTTTATTTCTAGCTATCCACGAGCCATGGATATTAAAATCTTTATGATCTAGGTATTTACTTGGCACTGGACATTAATAAAGTTTAATGGGTGGTCATTCAATTACCAATCAAACAATCATGTCATCTGTGTCATCAGGTAGATGAATATCTCAGGTTTGTTTATGTCAGGTTTTTATCTCAAATTTTGTCGAGTATTTGGAAGAGGCAATATTATGAAAAAAAAATAAACTTTAAATAAAAATAAAATATTTTTAAGATATTATTAAATGATAAAATATAATTCACTAACTGATAAACTCCAACCATAGTCAAATTCTAATGTGAAGTCTGATGAGATGAGAAATCACTTAAATGGGTTAAACCCCTCTTTTTTTTTTCTTTTTTTTTTTAAATTTTATTTAATGTTGGAAAAAACACTGTATAAATATAAAACTTTAAAGATAGATTGATAGTAAGAGAAATAGTTCTTATTATATATTATATATGTTTAAATTAAAAGCTTGGACCATTTTTTATTTTTATTTTTTTATCTTAAATCAAAAAATTTCATTGTAGTAAATTAGAGATCAATTATTCTAATCCTCTATATATATATATATATATATATATATATATATATATATATATATATATTCAAACACAACTATCATCAAACCAACAAAACACTTCTTCAAATTTCTAAGCATTGAAATATTTACATGTTTCGGTTCGGTTTTAGTACAAATTCTAGTTTTCGGTCCAATTCCAACCAAGGAGTCGGAACCGGTTCCAATTAAGGAACCGGAACCGATACCTAAAAAATAAAATTTCAATATCGGTTCTGATATTTTTCGTCCGATTTTGGTCCAGTTCCAATCAAGAAATCGTAACCGATACCAAAAAAATATAAATTTCGATACCGGTTCTGATATGTTTCCAAAATGACGGGTTCTTTTACGGTCCGATCTGATTTTTAGTTCTAAAGCAGTTCTAGGAAGAACCTGTTAGGAGAAGCACACAATCAAACAAACAAAGGAAATCCTTTCTCCCTAAGATGAATACGATCTAATCAATTTAAGTGAAGCACACCAACAACCATGCTCACACAAATTATTTTATAAAATTTTATTTAAATTAAATTTTTTTATTTTCAATTAGAAGGACCACCTCGACTTTAAGGGAGACACTTCTTATCTGGTTTTCTGGGTCATGAATGGAATGAACATGGAGTTAGTGCTTCGATGATAAATAATATGTTTAATCTTCTTTATTTCTAGCTATCCACGAGCCATGGATATTAATTTTATGATCTAGGTATCTACTTGGCACTGGACATTAATAAAGTTTAATGGGTGGTCATTCAATTACCAATCAAACAATCATGTCATCTGTGTCATCAGTTAGATGAATATCTCAGGTTTGTTTATGTCAGGTTTTTATCTCAAATTTTGTCGAGTATTTGGAAGAGGCAATATTATGAAAAAAAATAAACTTTAAATAAAAATAAAATATTTTTAAGATATTATTAAACGATAAAATATAATTCACTAACCGATAAATTCCAACCATAGTCAAATTCTAATGTAAAATCTGATGAGATGAGAAATCACTTAAATGGGTTAAACCCCTCTTTTTTTTTTCTTCTTTTTTTTTTAAATTTTATTTAATGTTGGAAAAAACACCGTATAAATATAAAACTTTAAAGATAGATTGATAGTAAGAAAAATAGTTCTTATTATATATTATATATGTTTAAATTAAAAGCTTGGACCATTTTTTATTTTTATTTTTTTATCTTAAATCAAAAAATTTCATTGTAGTAAATTAGAGATCAATTATTCTAATCCTCTATATATATACATATATATATATATATATATTTATTCAAACACAAACTATCATCAAACCAACAAAACACTTCTTCGAATTTTCTAAGCATTGAAATCTTTACATGTTTCGGTTCGGTTTTAGTACAAATTCTAGTTTTCGGTCCAATTCCAACCAAGGAGTCGGAACCGGTTCCAATTAAGGAACCGGAACCGATACCTAAAAAATATAAATTTCAATATCGGTTCTGATATGTTTTCGTCCGATTTTGGTCCAGTTCCAATCAAGAAATCGTAACCGATACCAAAAAAATATAAATTTCGATACCGGTTCTGATATGTTTCCAAAATGACGGGTTCTTTTACGGTCCGATCTGATTTTTAGTTCTAAAGCAGTTCTAGGAAGAACCTGTTAGGAGAAGCACACAATCAAACAAACAAAGGAAATCCTTTCTCCCTAAGATGAATACGATCTAATCAATTTAAGTGAAGCACACCAACAACCATGCTCACACAAATTATTTTATAAAATTTTATTTAAATTAAATTTTTTTATTTTCAATTAGAAGGACCACCTCGACTTTAAGGGAGACACTTCTTATCTGGTTTTCTGGGTCATGAATGGAATGAACATGGAGTTAGTGCTTCGATGATAAATAATATGTTTTAATCTTCTTTATTTCTAGCTATCCACGAGCCATGGATATTAAAATCTTTATGATCTAGGTATCTACTTGGCACTGGACATTAATAAAGTTTAATGGGTGGTCATTCAATTACCAATCAAACAATCATGTCATCTGTGTCATCAGTTAGATGAATATCTCAGGTTTGTTTATGTCAGGTTTTTATCTCAAATTTTGTCGAGTATTTGGAAGAGGCAATATTATGAAAAAAAAATAAACTTTAAATAAAAATAAAATATTTTTAAGATATTATTAAACGATAAAATATAATTCACTAACCGATAAATTCCAACCATAGTCAAATTCTAATGTAAAATCTGATGAGATGAGAAATCACTTAAATGGGTTAAACCCCTCTTTTTTTTTTCTTCTTTTTTTTTTAAATTTTATTTAATGTTGGAAAAAACACCGTATAAATATAAAACTTTAAAGATAGATTGATAGTAAGAAAAATAGTTCTTATTATATATTATATATGTTTAAATTAAAAGCTTGGACCATTTTTTATTTTTATTTTTTTATCTTAAATCAAAAAATTTCATTGTAGTAAATTAGAGATCAATTATTCTAATCCTCTATATATATATACATATATATATATATATATTTATATTCAAACACAACTATCATCAAACCAACAAAACACTTCTTCGAATTTCTAAGCATTGAAATCTTTACATGTTTCGGTTCGGTTTTAGTACAAATTCTAGTTTTCGGTCCAATTCCAACCAAGGAGTCGGAACCGGTTCCAATTAAGGAACCGGAACCGATACCTAAAAAATATAAATTTCAATATCGGTTCTGATATGTTTTCGTCCGATTTTGGTCCAGTTCCAATCAAGAAATCGTAACCGATACCAAAAAAATATAAATTTCGATACCGATTCTGATATGTTTCCAAAATGACGGGTTCTTTTACGGTCCGATCTGATTTTTAGTTCTAAAGCAGTTCTAGGAAGAACCTGTTAGGAGAAGCACACAATCAAACAAACAAAGGAAATCCTTTCTCCCTAAGATGAATACGATCTAATCAATTTAAGTGAAGCACACCAACAACCATGCTCACACAAAGCAATATAAATAACACAAATAACACAAGCCGATTTTTACGTAGAAAACCTCCTCAATGTGAGAAGTAAAAACCACGGGACCGTAGTCCACCCCAAAACTCCACTATGATCAAAGAAAGAAAGATATTGCACAATGTTTTAACACCAAATATGGAACCAACAATAGCAGCAATCCAAACTTCTTCTTGAGGACTCCAATCGACGATCCCAACGGGCAATCTTCAGAACTATGTGTCTTCTATGTACTCTTAAAATTTGAGCACGATCCAACGGTTCGTTTAAGAGCCGTCGTCAAAACCCTCAGACTGCGCAGAAGAAGAACAACCAGTTTTCTTCTTTTCCTCTCAACCCTTTTTTCTCTTCTTTCGGTGGCTGCTCTCACTCTATTCTTTGATACCAATAAATCCTAAACTCCTTAGTTTTTATACTAGGGCTCCTTAGACTTGTTGGGCCTCACACATAAGAGGGAACCCAACCAAAAAAACCATGCACAACCCTAGTTTCAATCAAGTAATGTTGATATTAGGAATGACACTTTTTGCCCTAACGGAGGACCTAACCTGATTCATCCTGCCCCATATGTTAAATGAGTTAGGTATACGTTGCCCCGCCCTATCCACATGCAAGGAAAAATTCAAATTTAATAGATGTTTTGCCTCACCCTATCCTATCATATTGATTAATTTTTAATTTTTTATTTAAATTATTTTCTTTTTATTTCTATTTTTAAAAATAATTTTAACTTACTATCGGTATTGGACATAATATTACTATTTAAATAAATTTATTTTTCTTCAACTAAATAATAATAAAATTAATTATTTTTATTAAAATTGATAATATTTATGAAATTTTATTAAATAAAAAATATATAAATATTAAATAATATAAAATAATAATAATTATTAAATTAAATTAAATTAATAAATTCCAAACTCAAATACCATTATAAATTTAAATATGTTAAAAGTAATAGTTAAAAATTGAGATATGGTTTTTCAGGACGGCAAAAAATAGGACAGATTCCTGTGGAGTAAGTCACATGGCCAATATTTCTATCCTACACCACAGCACGGTGATTTCAGGTTTAGTAACAGGTAGGTTCACTATCTCAAGTTCCTTCTAACTAGTGTTAAATTCATTTCTAGAGATTCCATTTTTTAAAAAGTTAGTAATATTTTTAATTTTAAAATTTTAACATTTTTAAAATAATGGAAATATTCATTAGAATTTTCATAACTACCCTTTTATTTTTATTTTTTTATACTTCGAAAGTGGGCATTTGGGGATTATTCAAAATATAAAATAACAATGATAATTAAAAATAAATAAAAATTTATATGCCGGTTGATGCTCGTGGAATCTGATCCCTTTCATCTCGTACACTTTACCCACTCATAATTAAATTCCAATTTGATTCATTCAAAATTCTATGAATTCATCTACTTGATTCGCTTCTCTTCACCACTCGCATCCTCCCAGGTTAGTTTTGTTATCAGATCTCGCCCTCGCTTTCTTTTTAAACACCTTTTGGGTGTCTGCATGTGATGGTCGGTTGTGCTCATTTGTGAATTTGACTTCGATTCTGCCTGATTTATTCAATTTTGAGTTTGGCTGCAGTGGAATTATACTAGGGTTTGGTTTACCAGATAAGTGATATGCTTTTATGAGATTGATAGAATTGCTGTGTGGATAATTTCATTTGTGTTTGTTTGGTTAAATTCGGTAAATTGTTGTTAAGAGTGTTTGTTATTGTAGAGTTAGGGAGATTTATTCCGTTTTAGAGTTCAATTTTTGTTCATGTCCTTTTGGTTTATTCATATTAGGTTAACATTGATTGGCCTTGTCTAATTGAACCTTGTAATTCAGTGAGTCCCAATGTGATGATAAGCAAGTTATTGTTGTAATATATGATGCAATAGCACTTTCTAAAGAACATACTATTGAGATCTGCAGTGCCCAACTGATGGATGATATTGCTAACCTCTGTTTTCTTATTACCAATTGTAAGCATTATCCATGATGATTATGTGCACCTGCAGTTCGTGAAGTATGTTGAACAAAGTTAATCAGTAAATCGATATAACCAATTGCAATTCGTTTAAAATTATGTGTTTTTATTTTTTTTTCTTCTAGAAGATTTAGTTGTACCATCTGACAAGATTTAGATAATGTGCATATTTGTGCCAGGAAAGGCTGGGTAGGGGCTTAGTTAAGCTGTTCTCAATTTTAAAAATAGTCATACCATTTTCTTATTCTTATAAGAGGAGACAGATGTGTTTAATAGCAGTTTTAAATTTGATCAAGTGAGTCTTCATGTTTGTATGTTTTGCTTTGGAGAGAGAGCATTTTAATTGAAGTGAAAATCATTTATTATATTTTACTTTTTCCTCAGGTATAAAGTCTAAAACTCCTGCATAGCAATAATTTATATTCTTCACCATACATATGTTATCAAAACTAATGTTTGTTTAGTTTTTTTCATGATTTAATAACCACTCCCAAATTTTGATCTTAGAAGATGAAAACAAAAAGTTATCTGCTGTGAATAGTGTGTTTTCTTTTCATATTTTGCTTATCTGGTATCTTTATTCAGTAGCCAAAGAGGTATACATCTGCATTTCTGTTATACTTAATTACTTAAATTGTTTCACACCTAATACAATTTTGTTATTATGAGAAGGTTCACATTTTCAATTCATACATATTCATTCCATATAGAATATGATCATCTTTGATGTTGGATATTGGCTTGTCAATTACAGGAAAGAAGAAAAGAAACATTTGCAGTCATACACTGGGAAGACAAAAGTATGAGTCTAGCATGTCTTGTCTGTCATAGTGTAGAAAGTCCATCGCACTCTTTCAGGAGCTATTCCGTTTCAAGTTCAGACAATGAAGGAAGATGTTCCGCCATCTCTGGCTGCCTAGCTAGAAGATCATCTTTTCCAGCTCCAAGATCAACTTCTTCCATAGCATCAACATCAAAGGTAACTCCACAACCAAACATGCTTCCCACCGGCATGGGGTTAGATGGCGGCCCTCCAAGACTAGTCCGAAGTCGTGCAGTTAGAAGGGACATCGTTAGAGACTGGAATTTCAACGAGGTGGAAATGGAGCGATAGTGTTCTTCTCTCTGGGTTAAAAAGAAAATGTAGAGGTAGAAGAGTTCAGAATTCTCTGTTAAAGCTTGATATTTTATTTTTTTTCCGCTTCTCTTGTTAGATTCCGGTTTGTGGAGATTGGTGCTACTTAAGTCAGTGCATCTACAACCATTTCTGTAGAATTTTAGTGCAAATACATTGTTCATATCATCCCAGATTTTTTCCCTTCTTTTTCATTGCTTTCTGTTTGTTTTGTGGAATAGTGAATTTTGATGCTTAAAACCCAGCCGTTTTATAAAACCATTATTATATTTTTAAAATAAATTGAGTTGAAAATTTTTTTTAGTGCTTGTGCATGTTCAAAGATTGGGGACCAGGCCCAGGTCTGTATGAGCTTTATCTAATTTAAGGTTAAGTCCAACTACTTTAAAAAATTTAAAGAAATTTAGAATGTAAGTAGCAAAACAGAGAGCAGACATGAGATGGTCTCTTAGATCTTGTATGAGATGGTCTCTTAGATCTTGTTTGGATGACTGGCAGCTCTTAGATCTTGTTTGGATGACTGGCTGCGCTGTTTCATTAATGTATTATTAATGTATTGTTATGTTTTTCATTAATGTATTGTTATGTTTTATAATGTACTGAAAACATATTTGGATAAGTTGTACATTGCTGTATTGTATTGTATTGTATATTTTTGTATTTGGATTGATTGTATGGTAAACTATTAAATAACTATAATACTCTTGACTATATTTCCTAGTTCAATGTTTGAAAATTATCTATTTGTGCAAGTTAATCCTAGTTCAATGAATTTTTATTTCTATTTAATTTAAATTTTTTATGTATTATTTTCAGAAACAAAGATCATTATTAAATAATACAAAAATCATAAACCAAAATCTTTTACACTGATACATCAAATCTCTTGTATTCTAGAAAAAATATAACTAAGGCAATTTATCGAACGGATAAAGTACATAATAGATTCATTCAACAAAGATTAATCACTCGTCCGTGTAAAAACCCTTGTCTGTGCGAATGAAAAAAAAATATAATAAATTAATTTTAACAAAAGGTAGAATTGAAATACAAATAATATATAAAAAATTGATTTTAGCAAAGGATAAAATTGAAATACAAATAATATAATAAGGATAAATTAAAAAATATATATATATGAAACATTGTAAACACACCAATTTGGTTGTAGAAATAATGAGAAAAAATGGAGATTTTAAAACAACCCAAAATATTAATGAACAAAACAATAGAATTCAAATACACTAAACAAACATTTTTTAGGTTGTGATGAAACAAAACAACCCAAACCCATTAAACAAACAACGTTTTAGAAGGTTATCAGATGAAAAACTTAAGTGTAATCGTTACATTCTGCCTCCTAATTAAACTGATAAAATATCTGACTACAAATTCTTCAAGAGATGCTGCTGGAGATGGCCTGGACAGTAGCATTGGATTTGATTTGCTGGGATTACCAGAGGACTGCCTAGTAGACATTATATCTAAAACCAGTCCTCGAGACGCCTGTCGCTTGGCGTGTGTGTCAACCGCCGACAGATCCGCCGCTGACTCCGATTCGGTATGGAATCAGTTTATTCCCGGTGAGTATATAGCCCCAGCCTCAACCTTATCGTCTGAGCAGTTTAAGTCATTATCAGAGAAGGAGTTGGAGGTCCGAATTTCGCAGGGACCAGTTCACTTAATCGACAGCAGCAGCGACTTATCAATCTCCTCCTTATCCAAGAAGGAATTCTACTTCCGAGTTTGCACCATGCCTCTTCTGCTAAACAACGGATATCTGGTAACTTGTTCGCTAAGCTTCTTATTTTTAATTTTTAGGGTTAGGGTTAATTGATTTGTGAATTTGATTGAATAGAGTTTATGGTTGGAGAAGGCTACTGCGAAGAAATGTTACTTGTTATCTGCTTGGGAATTGGATGTCCAATTTATTGATACTTGGATACATGAGAAGAAGGAGAGGTATGTAACCAAAATGGGACTCAATATAACAATACAACGTAAACTTTTTGTTTGATTTTGATTATTAATGATACAGTTTTGCTACACTGGATTTGGACACGCATAGAGGAATTGACATCAAAGGGAATATCAGTAGCAGTATGCTGTCTCCATTAACAACTTATGAGTTCAACTTTATATTTGCTTCATCCCATTATTTTGGGTGCTGTGGATTTCATGATTATGTATTGGAAGTTACATTCAATGGTGAAACGCATACTGTTTTCTTCAGACTTTAAAATGTGCTGGTTCCGTGGAGAAGAAGTTGATCCTGATGCAGCTGTTGCCGATGACTGTGATGCTGTTGCGGAAGAGAGGAAGTTTGACAAAGAAGTAGAAGGCGGCTTTAATCATTAAGGAAATATCTCGACAAGTTTTCTGTGATGGAATTTAAATTGGGTGAATACTTTACTGGGGGTGGGGGAGGAGGAGGAGATGATGAAGTGTCGTTTAAGGTTGCTGATTCTCCGGCCAATTCTTTTTGGGAGTCCTACATAAGTTTGGTAGGTGTAGAAATGCGGCCGAAAAGAGAGAAGTGTTCATAGAAGGAGACTGGCTTTTCATTTTGTTTATGAGATTTCATTCCGTCACCATGGATCGAAATATCGAAATTATATTTCGGTTCGGTAGGATCGAATGAACACCCCTATTACTATTACTATTAGAAGATAGTATAGTTGTCTATTAGAAGATAGTATAGTTCATGTTTCAAGAAACATTTTCATCTTTTGATGTTTTTTGATCATTCTTCAAAGAGGTTATAGAAATGGCAGTACTAACTGTCTCATCCAATGAGGCTCACCATCAAATCTTTTTTCACCGGAAGAGAAGTTGTATTGTTGCATATGATGAACCAGAAATACCAACACTTACGAGAAGATTAGGCCATCTGGGCGTCGAAAACTAATTTTCACTCGAAACTACATTCAACGTTCTAAACTGATTGCAGCTGCTATGAGATATGTACATATTCTACCATTTTGTACTAAACTGTGAACACAAAAACATAATCAGTCATCCAAAATGCATACTCTCGTGCTTCATTTGTATTCCGCTTAGCTATACTCTCTATGATATTAGAGAGAAGGGACGTGAAGCAAAATATGCCCCGTAGAATACTAGAAGTGCCCCATACAATACTAGTATTGTGTAATCCCATATAGATTGACTAGTTATAAACATCTCATGGATTCTTAGTGTTTTTTTTTTTTTTCCTCGATATGAGTTAGATCGGAATATTAAAATATAAATAAGTGAATTTAAATTTAATTCAATTTTTCCTAATTTGAATCATATTTCTCCATCCCCACTCCTAATATATATATATATATATATATATATATATATATAAATTAATTTGTTTCATCTTATTTATTAATTTTATATATTTTCATGAATAATTATAATTGTATTCATAATTATAATAAATAGAAGTAAAAAATAAATTAATTATAATTATAATAAAAGAAGAAAATTAACATAGAACTTAATATTTGTAATATAAAATTAACAAATTCTTAATCTCAAATCAGTTGAGGTCGACTGTCTAAATAATCTAAATAATGAATTGTAATAAATAAAAGGATGTAGTCAGTCTAATTCTCCTGGTCGTTTCAATTAATAAATTTTCACATTTATAGCTTGAAGAGGTTTCCTTAACACATGCCCAAACTATCTAAGTCTATTTTTCCTAATTTTATCACTAGCTTCCGTTGCGAAACTTTTTGTCAAACTTTTTGTCAATTAAGATCATTTCTAATTTTGTCCAACCATGTATGTCCACACATCAGTATCAACATTTCATTTTCGCCTCATTCATTTAAGGAAGATATTGTTCCGTAAATACCCAACACTCACTCCCGTAGAGCATTGTTGGCCAGACAACTATCCTATGAAATTTACCTTTTAAATTTAGTAGTATTTTCTTATTGTGTAGAACTCTTGATGCTA
This sequence comes from Cardiospermum halicacabum, assembly GCA_031304145.1. Taxonomy (NCBI): domain Eukaryota; kingdom Viridiplantae; phylum Streptophyta; class Magnoliopsida; order Sapindales; family Sapindaceae; genus Cardiospermum; species Cardiospermum halicacabum. The sequence continues at coordinate 26,729,091 of CM062390.1, forward strand.
TCTTCCACTTCATCCATCCGACTTGAATTCTGTGCACAACATCATCATCCAATCGTCCATCATTCTGAAATAGAGAACCCAGATATTTAAACTGTTTAGTTCCTAGTACCAAAACCCCATCCAACTTCACCTCTTACTCTTTTTTCTTTCTCAGACTAAACTAGCAATGAATATATTCTATTTTGCTCTTACTTAACTTAAAACTTTTATCTTCAAGAGTTTTTTCTCTAACTTTCCAATTTATGATTAACTCCCGCACTAGTATCATCAATAAGTACAATGTTACCTGTGAATAACATGCACCAAATGTAAGCTCTCGTTCAGCTCATCTATAACTAGAGTAAACAAATACGGACTCATAGCTAAACATTGATGCAATTTGAATAGTAATAGAAAAAATCTCAGTGTTCCCACCTGTTCTTCTCAAAGTCGTTGATGCATCTTCATATATGTCCTTAATGATGTTGATATACTTTATATGAACTCATTTCCTCTGGCACGCAATCATATGCCTTTTTCAAGTCAATAAACACCATATGAAGATATTTCTTCTCCTCTTGATACAATTCCGTTAATCTTCATATAAGAGAAATGACTTTCCTAATAAATCTCCGTGGCATAAAATCAAATTGATTCTGAGACTTTCTTGTAGTCATCCTTAGTCTATACTCTTCCACTTTTTCCATATAACTTTATAATATGACTAATGAGTTTGATGCCCTAATAGTTCTTACCATTTTTAATATCTCCTTTATTATTAAATATTAGTATCAGAGTACTCTCTTTCTCTATTAGACATCTTACGCACTTTCAATATAGTATTAAAGAATTTTGTTAATCAGACAATTCCGACTCTCCAAAACTTTCTTAACATCTATAGAGATACCATGATGAGCACATGTCTTACAAATCTTCATATTTAATTAAAAAAACTAAAATTAAAAATAAAATAAATAAAAATTTAAAAATAAATCAATTAATAAATTAAATTAATTTAAATTTTAAAATAAATTTAAAAAATAATATTTTTGAAGAAATTATTACGTAAAGAATAGCATGCCTTTTAAAATCCATCTCATTCATACAGTATATTTAATGAAATACTTTTGATACCTCTAATAATATAGTTATAATTAAAATAAAAAATATACGATATTTTCCAAGTACAAGTAGTTGGTTGTTGTCTTTAATAATATTTTAACGACACGATCCAAAAACACAAAACAAAAGCAAGACACACACAGAGTTGAGTTGAGGTTTGGTTTGGGGGTTGGACTGGCAGGTGTAGTCAATCAAATCCAATTAACAACTGCACAATTTCGCAATCTGTTTTTGTCTTCTAACTACACAAAAGCAGCATCATCATCAACAACGACGAAGAACGTAGTTGAAAATTGAAATTACACAGTTTTATTTCATGAATTCATGTCCAATTAGTTCAATCCTCAAATGGCATCGTCACAGAATTCAATCTCCTCCTCGACTAACAACAACACCAATTTAACTGGCTTCATTCTTGCTTTCGCTTCAAGTGCCTTTATTGGCTCCAGCTTCATCATCAAGAAGATTGGTCTTCAACGTGCCGGTGCCTCTGGAACTCGAGCAAGTAAATTCAGTTTCTTTTTGCGTTTTGTTGCATCAATTCTCGGTTTTGATCGCACCCCAGATTTCAATTTTGGAAATTTAGTCTTGTTTTGAGGTTTAGGTTGGTAGATTTTGTGGTTTAGGTTTCTGGGTAGGTTTGATTGATGCAATTTCGTGGTTTGTGATTGGTATGTAGGTTCAGGTGGGTATGGGTATCTTCGAGAGCCGCTTTGGTGGGTTGGGATGGTAACTAGTAAGTACTGTATCTTTGTTTTTGCTGGTTTGGATTTTCATGGTTTGTGAAATGTTTTTGGTAAAATGTGGTGGGAATAGAATGTATCTTTGTTATAGTTGTTTCAATGGTGCAGTGATTGTTGGTGAATTTGCTAATTTTGTTGCCTACATTTATGCTCCTGCTGTGCTTGTTACACCACTCGGCGCATTGAGTATAATCGTCAGGTAAAATTGATTGTTTATCCTCCATAAGATGAATCATATAGTCTATTGTTACATGCTCGATTGCTTTCGATTACTTGTTATTTTGAATTGACACTTTATAAACTTGTTCAAGCTGATTTAGTTTCACGTGAGTATATAAGTATGCTGTTCCGATTATTTTCTTGTGATTTCCAGTGCTATTCTTGCACATTTCTTCTTGAAAGAAAAATTGCAGAAGATGGGTATTCTGGGCTGTGTTTTGTGTGTTGAAGGATCCATTTTGATTGTTCTTCATGCTCCTAGTGAACACAGTCTCAGTTCAATAGAAGAAATCTGGGAACTAGCAATTCAGCCAGGTTAGTGGTTTAATGTGGTTTTGTTTTTTTACTTCTGGTCTTAAATTTTTTTAGCCTGATTGTTTATGTTTTGATGGCCCAGCTTTTCTCTTGTATACGGCCTCGGCAATGGCTATTGTTTTGGTGCTGATCTTGTATTGTGAACCACGCTTTGGACTGACAAACATATTGGTTTATATTGGCATCTGTTCAATAGTTGGATCTTTAACGGTGAGTTCATATGACTTTCTCTTTTTAGGTGACGCAAATCTACATCTGTTTTTGAATGCATGTTTGCAAGTTGAGATTTTGAAAATGTCTAATACACAAAGTACATCCCTACATTGGTATTTAGCATATAAAGAACAGGCTTAAAACATTTTGTGGACTTAATTTTGTAGGTAATGAGCATTAAAGCAGTAGGCATTGCAATAAAACTCACACTTGAGGGTGCAAACCAAGCGACTGACTTCCGAACATGGGTCTTTGTTATGGTTTCAGTTACATGTATAATCACTCAATTAAATTATTTGAACAAGGTGAGAACTCTGCTAGACTATCACTTGTAATGCTTTGGACGTAACTATCTACTAGCAATTGAATAACTTTGAGTACTTTTCTTATTGTAATATGCTGTTTTCAATACTTTATCTAACCCAGGCTTTGGACACATTCAACGCAGCAGTTGTTTCTCCAATCTACTATGCTTTGTTTACGTCCCTCACCATCTTTGCTAGTGCCATAATGTTCAAGGTTATATGATCCCTATTCTAAAAATCTTGGTGTCATTGGTTTTATTTTTTCTCAATTTCGTTCTCTTTTGTCCTTGATTTCTATCTTGTTTTATACTTTTGTAGGACTGGTCCGGCCAAAGTGCTAGTAACATTGTATCTGTGCTCTGTGGCTTTACAACAGTGCTTTCTGGCACTTTGGTTTTGCATAGTACAAGAGAACCAGAATCACATCCTGTTTCAGGTACCACCACAAAATGACACTTCTAGTTTGCATCATAAGGAAAAAAACCAAGCTGTTTATATTTGTTTCTACGTTGATCTGTGCAGATATATACGCATCTCTATCCCCCCAAGTATCATGGTTTATCTATGCAAATGGCGAAACTCACAAGGAGAAAGATGACAATCTTCTATTACCCGATTTTGACACGATTCTGAAGCAGGACCATTTTAAATAAAACCAAATCATCATATCGTCATATATTTTTCAAGACAGGCTAGAACCACTGATGCGAAGAACATTAGAAGACCATATCTTGTAATCCAGAACTAGTTAATTCTTTAATGTGCAGCTCAAGCAACAGTTTCATGGTAATGATCAGCAAACTCACTGTTTCTTATCACAGAGTTCAAAACCTTGTAGCTGGCTGCACATTTCTTGCCTATACAGTATTATTATTTGTTTTGAATTGGTTTTTTACTGTAGGTCAGATCGTTTTCTGTTGTACAAAATCAGAGCACAGTGAGAAGAATGTTAGGATACCTATTGCCCATTTTGTGTTAGATAGAGATGTCAGATTCTTTACACTTGATCTTGTACAGCTTGACTCTGTGATCTTTTTGTTCAATTCTACAACTGGACACAATTTGTTTTCCATTATATTATCAGATCCTACCATGCAACAGTAGTATCTTCTTCCTCTCACACAGATATTTAATAAATGCTCTTCTATCTGATTGGTCTTTGCTACCAATAACATTTTTAGGTAGCCAATGTTGAAATTTCATGTTGACTTTTATGCACAAGGACTCGATCAATTTCATGTGTTGGACAAGGATCTTTCACCAGTTCTGATTTTTTTAATACCCACATGAATCAAAAAGCAAGCTGCTAACAACATACTCACTGCACTTCTCTTACAAAAACAGATGCAGAATTATACAACAATCAATTTGAGCTACAAAGAGGCATCTTTACAAATATATATAATCATGGTTATTAACCGTCTTGACCTAAGAATTTAATATTTGATGAAGAAGAAAGAACATTACCTCCTCCTATGAATGTTTCAGATGTTCATTTTTGTTCGGCTGAGGATTGCAGTAGAGAAGAAGAAACCTTCTCTGCTTGTGTGGATGAGGAGGAGGAGGGAGCTGGTGCAGAAGCAGCAAATGTTGAGAGAGCACTCACATTACTGCTCATATTGATGCTGCTTCCACCAACAGATCCTTCTGTAAATGCTTTTGGTGCTGGAGGTCTTTCAATCTCCATGATACCTTCTAGCATCTGAACCACTTTGCCCATCATTGGCCTCTGAGATGGTTGCTCTTGAATGCACCAAAAGCTCACTTGAATTGCTCTCATAGCTTGCTCCATATCAATATCATTACTACCAGTTAACCTTTTGTCTAGAATCGCCTCAATGTTACCCTTCTCAAACTCTTCAAAGGCCCATATAGAGAACTTTTTCCGATTAGTTTCTGCTGAGACCTCAAAGTTTCTTCTCCCGCTTATTATCTCCAATAGAACCATACCGTAACTGTAAACATCGGATTTCGATGTTATTGGAAGGTTTGCTAACCATTCTGGGGCTAAATATCCTCTTGTTCCCCTAACACTCGTCAATGTGCGGTACCTATGGTCCTTTGGATTGATGAGCTTTGCAAGACCGAAATCAGAGACTTTGGCGCTGAAAGACTCGTCTAAGAGGATGTTTTCTGGCTTTATATCGCAGTGAACAATGCAGTCTCGACACTCCTCGTGAAGATATGTCACTCCCCTAGCAGTACCAAGAGCGATATTGAATCTACATTGCCAATTCAACAGCTTCCCAGGCTGATCTTCAGTCGCGAAAAGCAAGTTATCAAGAGAACCATTTTTCATAAACTCATACACCAAAAGCCTATGCCTACCTTCAGAACAGAACCCAATCAACCTCACCAGATTCAAATGATGTGTGCTACTAATAGTAGCAACTTCCATTCGAAACTGTTTCTCACCTTGTTCAATTCCTTCAAGTTGCTTCACTGCAACAACCGTCTTATTCGCAAGAACACCTCTATAAACAGCTCCGAATCCACCAGCTCCAAGCTTCTCCTTAAACCCCTTAGTCGACCGCTGCAGCTCCTTATAAGAAAACTGCACAGGCGCACCAGATGCATACTCAAGAAGCGCATACTGAGCAGACAAACTCCCAAACTTACGACTATTTCTACAACACCAATACCACAAACCACCCTCCAAAGCAACCAAAACCAAAAGTGTAGCAAACACAGCAACTACAATAATCCAAACCCTCAACTTCCAACTCTCCTTATTCCTCACTTCCACCACAGCAGAAGGATTCAACACCACCGGTCCACAAACCTTAACGTAAGAAGTACTAGGAAGAGCCGGACTCTGATACCCAGTAACGAAATCCGGCGTCTTCAAATAACATAACCCAGTCCCATCCGACAATGAAGTAGAAGCAACACAAGAATCAGTAACCAGACAATTCAATCTACAAGCAGATATCCCAACAAAGAAAACCTGAGATGTCAACTCAGGCTGAAATGTCAAGAACTTAGTATGTTCCAACTCCAACATAGTCCCACTCCCAGGACAATCCGCAATCTCAACCTTCCTCTTACACCCTTTTCTACTATCACCCTCATCAACAAACTCGAAATTCCGGCTCGGACACCCGCAAATCGGTTCCGAATCCGTCTCATTATAACTACATATCCCCATATTCCCACAGTATCCAAACACTTGACATTGATCTTTCACGGCAGACCATCTTGTAGTATTAGTCCCACTATTCCTAGATGAACTAAAAATCCTTAAATTACCATCATTTCCCAACTTCAAATACCTCAAAACATCACTCCCTTCAGCATAATCACTACTATAAGCAAAAATAGCAGCACCAGGCAAAGTAACATCGGCTATAGACAAAATCCCAATCGGCTGCAATCTCAACACAGGAGAAGACAAATTCGTAATCGAAGAATTCAAACCTTCGTTCCAATACACAACGCTAGAATTCCATCTAAGACTCAAATTCCCTGATCTCAACAGCATGAATGAGTAAATCCCAGATTGAAGAGTTTTACCCAAAGCGAAATCTTGCGATGGCACGATCGTATCAGTTGGATTATCAAACGTAGACCAAACGGTTTCGGTCCCGTTACGAAGCGATAGGTTACCGGAATCGTCGATTGAAGCTGAAGACACGTTTTTGTTGTTGGTATTTGAGTCCCAGACGATATTTCCGGAGCCGTTTATTAGACGGAAAGTTCCGGTGGGGAGTAAACGAAATGAACCGCGTGAATCGACGGTTTTGGCTCCGTTGGCGCCGCCGGCTTCCCAGATTCTGACGTAGCCGCCGGCGTAGGTGATGGCGGCGACGAAAGTGGTGGGCGTGTGCTGGATGAAGGAGAGTGAGAAGGTTTTGTTTGGTGACGACCAGGATTGGTTGGGATTTGACGCGAAAAGTGTTGAACCTAGTGGGATATCTGTTGATGAAGATGTGAAGTGGAGTGTTGCGGTGAATAAGATTGTTATTATTAGTAGATAAAGATTTGTTCTTGAAGGCATTTTTTGTGTTGTGTTTGGTGTTTAGAGTGTTGTTTTTTATGGTGTTTGTTGCAGTTGTGAGCTTGTGAATTGGGGTGAGGAAGAAGAAGAAGGTTGACTTTGACTTTTGACGAATGTGGGTTTAGTTACAGGTTATTTACGGTGACGTGTCGTTTTCTTGACGTAATTGGAGTAAATATTTGACTTTTTCGTTTCTTTGTCCGAAAAAGTCACTAAACTATGGTGATTATTATTACTAGTATTCATGTTTGCCGGTAAGTTACTATTTAATCCAACTACTAGTATTAATTAATGAAGTTACTTACTAGTACTACTCCTACAAAATTTGACAAATTTAATTAGGTATATATAAAGTAGGAAAATCTACATTTTGATTAATAACATTTTGATTAACATTAACTTATTAATAGGTATAATGATTATATTCTTAAATTTTGGCTATTTTATTTTTAATTTGATTTTTGAATAATAAAATTTTAATTTACTATTTGAATTAATCATTTTTATTTATATATAGTAGATAATATAATATATGATTCAATTATAAATATATATATATATAACAATCTCATTCTATTAAATGGACAGATTAATACAATATTTAACGATAATTAAATTAAAATTTCGTATTATTTAACGCTCAAATTTAAAAAATTAGAACTAAGGGTTGAACTTAAAATATAAGTTATGGTATGTCTTACTTCCTTTCCTTTTTTTTTTTCACTTGCTACACTTTCTATTTACACGCACTCCAATAGTTAATTTTAACGGTAAATATTTTTAGTTATACATAATTAAAAATTATAATAATTCTAAATTTAAAAAATAGATAAATAGTAATTACTATATAAGTGTAGCAATTAAAAAAAAACAGAGGAAATATATAATAAATTTTTTAAAATGTGAATTTTAAAATAATATTTAACATATTCAATTCAACAGCTTTCTAATAAATAATATTTATTCAAAAATTAAATATATATTATTTTAAATAAAATATTAACTATATTTAATAATAATAAATACTTTAAATTATATAATTATATTAAATTTCTATTAATTTATACTGTTATTTAATTCGTTGGCAGGGATTGAGTACCTTAATTTCTATGGATTAGATGTTTACATGTATTAAACACTTCAAACAACCATGCAATATAACATTGTCTAGATACATTATAGAACTCAAGGCCCGTGAACCGGAGGAAATAAGTCATAGTACAATCTACATCTAAAGTCCATGGGCCGTGGGCTGGGCTTTGTAACAAGTAGGCCCAATACAAACATTAAGATTAATACTAATAAGTCAATTAATTAGGATAAATGGAAATTAAGTTTCTAAAGTTTAGCTAATTGATTGAGATTAATGGGATAAACCTCATTATTGAAATAAGAATCAAAAGCTTTGTTGGCAATGTGAACATTGACAGCTTCAGTTGGATGTAATCCATCGAAGTACACATGAAGATTTCTGTTCTCACAAACATTACCTCCTCTTTTGCATAGGACTCCATTTCTTGATGTTGCCACTTCACAACATGCATTGCTTGTGTCTTTGAACCCTACAAGATATTAATAGCACTTAAATCATGTTAATGAATATGTCATAATCAAGGAAAAGATTACTTTGGTCTCGGTGCAGTAGGTAAGATTTGAAGTCAGTCAATTTTATGATACACGGCTGATTTATAGTTTGGAATAATTCAAAATATTAATATTGTTTGAATTTCTTTTTCACTTTACCATTGCAGTTTCATTTTTCTCTATTTTACTAGCTCCGCAACCAAAAATGTTATAATATCTAAAATGACTTTTGGACTTCATATAAATTTATTAAATTTAATGGTGGTGGTCTATTTGCATTTGATGCACTTATAGAAAAAAAAGAAAAAATTACTTAGACCACCATAGTGAAACTCGATTATTCTGTCAAGTCAAAATTCCTTAAAAGATATTAACATTTTCAGTGTAATAAAATAAAAAATATATATATAACTGAAGTCGTAAACGGAAAAAACTCAAAACCTCCCTAAATATTTGAAATGATATATATATATATTTTAATTTTAACATGAAAGAAAGGGAAAAAAATTTACATACAATATTAAAAAAATCATATTTATTCTCTAATTAAATTAAAAATCATAAATATACATCATTCGATAATTAACTAGACTCAAATTTTGCGTGCTGTACCAAACCAGGCTAGTCTTTTCATATGATTAAATGCATGAATTACCTGTAGAGCTAGGGTTTCTGATAATATCTCTGATAATTTTGTAAGAGTTGACAAATACAAGAGTAGAGGCAGGTAATTGAGGTTGAATAACATCCACCATTGTCTTCAAATGAGTGTTGAAGAGATGAGCAGCTTGGTTTAAAGCTTGTACGCAACCTTCTCTTGTTGGTCTCCCTGCTTTCACCACCGGACTGCACCCTAATGGGTTCACTGACATCAACACAAATTTACGACCTCCCAATCCATACAGCTTCTGCATGTATAGGGTTATCAAAATTATTATCCATCATATTTTCACTAATTTACATTTAAAAAATAAAATAGAAATTGTGTTGAAAGTATTTATAAATGACCGATCAAAATTTGGTAGAACATTGAATTATACAAACAATTGCATTTATAAAAAGTATATTGAAAAGCTTAAAGTGGTAATTAAGATTGTGACATATTAAAAAAATAAATTAAAAAATAGAAAAATATACATACCTTGAGATGTTGAGACAATGAAGCTGTGAGGTTGAGAGTGAAAGATTGAAGATTGGTGAGATTTGATTTTGGATTTTTGAGAAAATAATTAAATGAATAATCATTTCCACCAGTTCCCACCACAAACAAGTAATTATGAAGTGAAATGCTGTCGTTTTGACCTAATTGAGATCTTAATTCCGGTAATGTCACCTCTTCAAAGTTCTTGATTTGTTGATTTAGATTAATCACATTTCCCTGTAAATATATGTTAGGTAGGTGTTATAAATGTAGTACTATATGTTCACAAGAAGCTTCAATGAATTCTAGAATTTAATACATTGAAGGTGACAAAAAGGGGTTTTGTATTATAAAAAATAAAATAAAACAAAAACTTTTAAAATTTTAAAATATATATTTTTAAATATCTATCAGCATACTTATGTAATATTTATTCGAATGACCCAAACTTTATATGTATAGTTCGAAAATTAAAAAAGAATTAGTGAAATTTATTATTATTAAACTCCACCTAAATATACATTTTGTTTACCATCTTACGTAATATCATTTTAAAAAAATATTACCACAAAATTACAATTTTAGTCATGGTAATCAACCATTATAATTCAATGGTAATATAAAATTTTCAAATAAATCCAAATATAAATTTTTTAATAAATTGATAATTCTCTATTTTAATAATTGATAATTTTATCTATTTAATAAAAATTTTAAATATATATTTAAAATATATAAATAAATTTGGTATTTTCAATTTTTTTTAAAAAAAGAATTTGAGATAAATAAACTTACAGCAATATAACCAGTATCATCAAGAATTCCAGAAGCAGCCGAGGCATAGTTAACACCATTTAGGATTCTACTCCCCTTGGTAGAAGGATTAGTAAAAGCCGGAATAGTAAAAGGAAACTTAAACTTTTCGCCCAACAGGTCTATCACATTTCTTCCGTTCGTAAATCTTCCGGACGGTCCGGCCGGAAAATCTAGACCATATGGTAAGAAATCAGCTTTAGCAAGTGAGTTTTGAAGGAAGTTGTTGTTTCCATTGTCAACCAACGAGCTTCCAAACACAAACATGCCCTTGATAGTTGCATGTTTTGGTGGTTTGGCTAGGCAATGTTGTTGAGATAGTAAAAGTATTGCAAATAAAACTACAAGTTTTGGAACCATGGTTGTGGATGGTTTGTGGAGGGTTTTTGAGGGTTTTGGAGAATTATTGTTGAATGGACTTGAGAGGTTTATTTATATGTACAAGTTGTGGTGTTTGCTTGATTGGTCATTGTTGGCTAATTCTAATTAATGGAATATTAATGAGTTTCTACTTTTTTTTATGTTTGTGTTTATTTGGCTCTTTTAATTCTGACCAAATAGGTATTTGAAAAAAATCCTCTCTTTGTAGTAGAGTAACATAGACAAGACATTTAACTAATTGGGAGTCATGACATCTATGCATTATTATTGGTCAAAATCAACTTAAGCATGCAAAAATAATCAAACAATCCACTTGCTATTTGAAATGATAAAACTAATAAGTAGTTTTCTATATAAAATAAAATTTTAACTTCGCATCAAAATAATTTATATTATTAAAAATAGTATAATCATACACATGAGAACAATCAATACGTAGAAATAAAGATGTTAAGAGTTCTGAATTTTTAAAAATTTTAAGTTAGTTATTAATTTTTAAAAGATTTGATTTATTCTCCCCATTTTTAAATAAAAAATTAACTACATCAATTTTGTTGATATAAAAATTAAACTAGCAGTAAAAATAATTAATTAAATTTTTCAAAAAATTTACCTAATATTTATAAATTAAAAAATAAATTATTATTTATAAAATTGAAGAACTAACTTCAAAAAATATATTAAAATTTAAAATAAATATATCCATTGATGTTTTTATTTAAAAAGTAAATTACTCTTTAAATAAAAATAGAGCATGTGTAATTAAGTTCTATTATATTATATGTATATATAGTTTATTATAATTTTTTTTATTAACTTAATAATATAACATCTCTTCTTATAATCATTCAACTTTTACATACCATTTCAGCTGTACCTGGAAAATACATGTTAATTTAAAGCTGGCATTATTTCCTATTTTCAAATAATTTTAATATATAAAGGGAGCAAAATGATATATTTCTACTAAAATATTTTTCATTTGACTATAAATGAAAATTATTCATCAGTCCATCTACCTTCCACTCAAGTTCCATTCAAAGGGTTTTGTGTCATTTACTCATCCAAAGAATGAAATTCCATGTCCCAACAAAACGTCAAACCCTAACCCTATCACCATTTTAGACAGATTCAAACCCTAACCATTCTAGAAACAATAATGACCCAATACTCTCCTCCATGGGAGAGGGAAGCTTCAATTATTGAAGATTTTAATCACTACCTAACACCATAAATAACAAGATCCGATCTCTATGCCTCCACATCTCCTATAACATAGGGAAACAGTTGATCAACATTCAACACAATCAAGACATAAATGGTAGTAAAGAACAGGTGAGATTTTTTAGGACATGTTAGGTTTTGTTATTTATGACTATATTTATTACATCACTCAATCTTATATTGACACTTGCATGGCTTCTGCTTCATATGTCAGACGACTTTTTATCTATGCATTTAATTTTGACCAATCTTATTGATTGTTTGCACTGGTTCACCAGTTTCTTGTGTTGAAAATTTTGGCTACAAGGACTTGGTTTCATTTACATTGTACTGTGTCCTTTGAGTCAGAAATATTTATAGATGATAGGGTTTGGATTTGAAGAGATTTGAAATGTGTTTGCATGGTTGTGAAATTTTTGTGAGGTGAGATGGAGTTATTGAAAATAATGCATGTAGAAGATGAGATAACACCTTTAGAGTGTGATGCCACCACGTAGGATTTATGACCATTAAATGATCTATGTATATCCATTTAGGAGACAGGACATATTTTATTTTTATTTTTATTTTTTATTAAATAATATATTTTAATTTTGTTATTTTTAATTAAAAATTAAAAATAAATATAAATTTATTTCATATATTTTTTAATTTAAAAAATAAAATAAAAAATTCATATTTATTTTAAATATTTTTATTAAAAATAATAAATTAAAACGTATTATTTAATTAAAAGTAAAATAGTTTTCTTTGTGCTTTTATTTTTATTAAAAATAACGTAATTTAATATTTGGTTAATAATGATGGTATAAATTAAATATTTAATGCAATTAATACAAAAATGTAGAAATAGAGTAAAACCATCCAACTTTTATCCAAAACCACTTTCCACATAAAAATGGGTCATGTTTCGAATTATTTTAAAAATGGATGGATTTCTGAATTACTTTTATAAAACGGGTGAAAAAATAAAAATATCCTAAATTTCTTTTAAAACATACCATTTGCCCTTTTTAATTTTTTTTTCCTTCCTAAAATTGGAAATGTCACCGACCTGTTTCCAAGGTGATTCCACAACGTCCCAGCACAGAAACATTTTGGGTACGGGAGACGGCAGTCAGGTGCCGTCCCCGTGCATCATAGAATCGGATCCATTTGGAACCGATCCGAACAATGTAATTGACCACCCTACTATCAAGTAACCAACATATATTAAAACCAAATCAATCAAACTAAACATGCAAAATTTACCATGTCACACACCCACCAGTCACTCACTCGTTTAGAATACCTCAACAAATATGAATCCAGAGACACCAATTAAATAGTTCACAGCAAAAGTTGAGACTAATTGCAGACATACACGAGCAGAAAAAGACAATAAAGAAAATTTCAGAGCAGTTCTATTAGCACCATAGAGATGCAACAACGAGTAGAGATATGATTCTGATAGAGACAATTACGTTGGGTAAAAAGACTGGCATGAATAAAAACAGTCAAATATCTAACTAAAAAGAGAGTCATTTGTATAGAATTTATCAAAATTAATAAAGGAAGAGACATAGCTTACTTTAAAAAAAAAAAAATTTATGAAAATAAAGTATTTTAATTGGTGGAAGAAATTAAAATCAAAACTTAGAAAATGGCAGTATAACATTCTTTAGAAAAGTAATTAAAAAAATCCTGCTATTTATATTAAATATTCTTTTCATAAAATTATTAATATTTAATTTTAAAAATCAAATAATTGTTTAAGTATCATATTTCCAATTCCATCCGAAGTTTCATTACTATATTTTTACCGGCATAAAAATATTTTATTGAAAATAAAATTTAATTTATATTGGAAAATAAATGGAATGCCACTGTAAAATGGAGAAGTTAAAGATTTTTAAAATAGGTACCATATAACTTTCAACATTGTGCAGGGAGCGACGTAAATAAAACCTATTATAGAGTAGCCACTAATTGTACACACGTACGAATCTACAGCTCGGGTTGAAGGTGTAGCACCTCAAATCAGTTCAGAGATTAGATTGAGGGTCGGTTGTTTGTTATCCTACAATAAATAAATATGGAAGTCGGAACACAGGTGTGGTGTTTACCGTTGGCACCCCGATTCTCAAGTCATAATTTCATTAGAAATATAGATAAAAAAATTAAAACACAACGTATTAAACTGGTAAACTTCGAGAATTGAATCTTTATAGAAATTTATAATGATTGAATTCGACTATGATGGGTTATTTATAAGTATAGGATGTTATTAGGTAGATCTCGAGATTCTAGTGTCCGAAAATCCGGAATTTTATCAGGATCAAATCAGCCTGACTAAACTACTTAGCCGTGCCAATCGTTCAAATTAGAGATGGATTTTTGAGCCTTAATGGGCCTGAGGCCTGTATAGTCTCCTATGGACTATATGGTATGTAGTAGATGGGTTTTGGACCTGGAAGTCTGTTTCAGTTTTAACTTGAATCACAAAGCCTTATCTGGAGCTGCAGGCACGTATGGTCACTGCACTAATAAAATAGTGAAGTAATAGCGGATTGAAGAAACAACTGCTGCGGCCAGTATATCACCACCATAGATCCAACCCAATGAAATCAGTCCAGCGTCCCATCACGTAACTACTTAAAAGTTTTGTTGTTTAGTCGATGGGAATCACACTTCTGGTATTCTATGGAGCACTGTGTCAACCTAATCGGAATACAAATGAGACAGGAGTGTATGCATTCTTGATGGGCTGATATGGTTTTATGTTCATGGTTCTAGTACAAATGGATGAATATGTTTCTTGAAGCATGTAACATATATCAAATAAGAAAGGGAAACACACACTTGGCTTAAAGCCAACCTCCTTCTATGCACCACTCTTCTCCCTTTTTGGCCGCATCTCTACACCTATCAAAATCATGTAGGAATCCCATAAATGTGGTGGAGAATAAACAATCTTAAATGACACCTCATCATCTCCTTCCCCAGTAAAGTATTCACCCAATTTAAATTCCGTCAATCTACCCCGGATGAGATATTTTCTTAATCGATTAAAGCCGCCTTCTCCTTCTATGCCAAACTTCCTCTCTTCCCCAACAGCATCACAATCGTCAACAACAGGTGCATCAGGGTCAACTTCTTCCCCAACGAACCAGCGCTTTTTAAAGTTCAAGAAAACAGTATGGGTTTCACTATTGAATGTAACTTCCAATGCATAATCATGAAATCCAGTTTCCATAAATCCGGATGGAGCAAATATAAAGTTGAACTCATAAGTTGTTAATGGTGACAGCATACTGGTACTGATCTTCCCTCTGATGTCAGATACTATATCGGGGTCCAAATATAGCAATGAAGCAAAACTGTATCATCAATAATCAAAATCAAACAAAAAAAAGTTGCGTTGTATTGTTCTATTGAGTCCGATTTGGTTACATACCTCTCCTTCTCATGTGTCCCAGTATCAATAAATCGGACATCCAATTCCCAAGCAGATAAAAAGTAACATTTCTTCGCAGTAGCCTTGTCCAACCATAAACTCTATTCAATCGAATTCACAAATCAATTAACCATAACCCTAAAAATTAAAAATAAGAAGCTTAGCGAACAAGTTACCAGATATCCGTTGTTTAGCAGAAGAGGCATGGTGCAAATTCGGAAGTAGAATTCCTTCTTGGATAAGGAGGAGATTGATAAGTCGGTGCTGTCGATTAAGTGAACGGGTCCCTGCGAAATTCGGACCTCCAATTCCTCCTCTGATAATGACTTAAACTCCTCAGACGATAAGGTTGAGGCTGGGGGCTATATACTCGCCGGGAATGAACTGATTCCATACTGAATCGGAGTCAGCGGCGGATCTGTAGGCGGTTGACGCACACGCCAAGCGACAGGCGTCTCGAGGACTGGTTTTAGATATAGTGTTTACTAGGCAGTCCTCTGGTAATCCCAGCAAATCAAATCCAATCCTGCTGTCCAGGCCATCCCCAGCAGCATCTCCTGGAGAATCTCTGGTCAAATATTTTATCAGTTTAATTAGGAGGCAGAATGTAATGATTACACTTAAGTTTTTCATCGGAGAACCTTCTAAGAGACCCTGAGATGATCTCATGTCTGCTCTCTGTTTTGCTACATTACATTCTAAATTTCTTTTTAAATAGCAGTGTTTGCTTGCTATCGTAGTTGGGTTTGACCTTAAATTAGTTAAAGCCCATACAGATACCAGAACCTTGGCTTGGTCCACAAGCTCAGACGACAAAATTTTCAAAATTTATTTTAACAATATATTAATGATAAGGGGTCGTGCCTTTAAAATTTGGATTTCAAATATAGGCCCATTTTTAGGAAGTTTGGTTTTCATATATATATATATATAGAGAGAGGTAGTTAGACGGACGCTATTGTGCTTATTTTGGGCTTTTGGGTAGAATTTATTAGGGAGGATTTTTATTTTTTTTAAATATTCCTTTGATTTTTGAGAAAAATTGTATTTTATTATTTTTTAATATCAAATTTTTGGGATTTTGAAATCATGTGAAATATGTATTTTTTTTATTATTTTTTTATTTTACTGAGGGCACTTTCTGTTTTCATTTTTTTTACTGTTTAGATGTAATGTTAAATATTTTTAATTATATTAAATTAAAAATTATAATAATTTTATATTTAAAAAATAGATATTAAAATAAATAAAATAATATTTTATTTAATTATATTTTTCTTTATACAAAATAACTACGTGTAGCAATTAAAAACAATGGAGGAAATATAAATTAAAAAAATTTAAAATTTCTTTAAATTTTCTACTTTTTATTTTGAAGTCTGCTTAGTTATTTGCAGTCACTAAATAATTATTTTTTATATAAAAAATTTATGATTATAATTTATTAAATCATTTTTAGGGTTTCAATAGTAACTATGATTTGTAAATCAATTTTTTAAGATTTTTTTTTAATTAAGATCAATTTTTTTATTTGGAAAAATTATTAGTGTTTCCTTAAACATTCCAAAAGTTGAATTCTAAACCGTGACTCATTTATTACTTCTTGATATAATTTTTGATGACCTTATGACTCTTCACTTTCTAAATCTTTTACATGTTCTTCTATATAATTCTTTTTTTCCAAGAATACATTCTTCAAAATATTGTATCAAATGTTTTAAATCATATGTTATTTTAATGAAATTATACAAAGTTTATAATAACAGAGGTTCGTAAAAACTCATGACTTATAAATGTGTTTGAACATATGATCTCAAATTACTAATATGTTTTGAAATTATTTGAAACTAAAATTTAGGATTAGAAGAGAGATATCAATCTTCATTCTTCTTAGATGTTGAGGCTTTAGAAAAACTTTCCATGAGAGTATTTTTAGGGAGAAGTTTTTCTTCTTGAACAATATTAGTTGTCTGTATAAATCAAGACTTTGTCGCCCTTTTCTCTAAGGAATTTCCTTTAATAGATTCACTCTGAATTAGCAAACATAGAATGTTGGCTATTACTTAATGGAAAACTAAAAGCATATGTAATACTAAAAAAAAATTGTCGTTCTTATATTAGTAATAAGATTTTCTAATTTAAGAGGAATAAGATATCCGGATGAACTTTAAACTTTAGTTGTTGGACAATTAAGTTTCTTGTGACAATTTACAATTATTGGTATTTGGATCTTGAATTCTTCCATCTCTAATAACAGTAGACACATGAGAGTCAATATCCTTGGAACAAGTGGATTTTGTGATTTTCTGAAGAAAGCCTAAATGGATCCAATACATCTGAAGTTGTTCATGATACTTGCATTTTTTCAAGAGCTTTTTCAATCTTTAGTTTGCTAAATTAAAGAAATGGATTTGATTGCGTGAGATTATTTTTATTGATATTTCAATGGCAATCGTTGTCTTCTCCATTATGATAAAATCTGGTTTAGCATGGACATACTGTTTGATCCTATTGTGGCCAGTAGTGAAACCTATGAGAAAGTGTTGCAATATATGGAAGAGCAACCTGATTTAAAGATGGGAGGCAATTCAGTTGGAGAAAATGGGGCCCATCGGAGTAATTCCAGAGATAAGGGTTTCATCCCTAATAGGGACTTGGTGGGGTTGAAGATGGAGATGAAGAAGAAAGTGAGCATTAAAAGGAGATATAAGGAGACGGATATACCTTTCTGCTGATATGGAGGGCGTTTTGAACTTAACATTTTCTTGTTGCAGGTCAGCCTTCACATAAGTAAAATGGCTTAATTGACCCATCATTTGGAAGTTGAGGGGTTAAATTGGCTCTGCGTAAAGTTTGAGGACTAACTTGAACAATATAGTCAAGTTTAGAGACTCCTAAGAGCTTTATGCCTTATTCAAATTATATTTTATAAATATTTTTAGTAAATAAATTATCTAGTAAAAAATATTACATAACATATTATATTGTCGTATTTAATTAAATTACTTTATACAATAAATACATACCATTCTCACATTAATATAAAAAAATAATAATAAAAATCAGGGATGATTTCATTTTTAATGGTTTGAAATTTTAAATTAAATTAGTAGATCATTCAAATTTTATTTAAAATTTATAAATTTTTTGAAAGTTTAAGTGTATATTTGGCACTAGATGTTACATTAGATGTTGAATTAGCTGTTAAAGTAGTGATGAGCTGTTAAATTAGATGTTGAAGTAGCGATTTGGCATGGGCGTTTGGAAATAACAATTAGATGTTAAAGTAGCTATTAGATGTAAAATTACGTAAATAATATAATATGTTATTTTTTTTACCTTGCAATGTAATTTACTTATTTTTATAATGTTAATATTCATTTTTAAATAATTTTTTCTTTTAGAATTTTTAATTTAAAACTTAAACTCCTTTAGTTATCAACTAATTAAAAAATAAATAAAATATACTCTAACTAAAAAAGTTATTTAAAGATTTTTAATCATATTTAATAAATAAAAATATTATTAAATTAACCTAATTTAGTACAAATAGAAGCTTTTAATATTATTAAGGGTATTTTAGTAATACTCATAAATTGATAAGGGTAAAATAGGAGCTTTTTGATTAGCGATTCGTAGAAAGCTACATGAAGTAGCGTTCTGAAAATCGCTAATTAAAAATCTAATTGCTAATCAAAAAGTTTCTCCCAAACGATTAAATTGACAAATCGTTAATGAAAAATCTAATCGCTACTTAAAAATCTACATATCAAACATACACTAAAACTTAAAAAATGAATCAAATTAACCAACATACTCTTGTAAATCCGCTTCACAACTTCATCCACTAATTCACCTAAGGCCGGCGAAGTCTTGGAGCGTGTCTTTGAGAATATATTATCAAATTTAATTATTTTTTGAAATTATAACTTTCAAAACTTTATAAACTTAAATAAAATTTGGATGATTTATTTATTTAAAATTAAAATTTTAAAAATTAATATTTTATAATTTTTTTAATTAAAATATACAGAAAATCAAATAAATGATCTATATATATATAGAATGATCCTTAAAGGTCCTCATAAGCCACTATTTAGAATAATTGACTATAGAAACAATTAAATATAGTTTGTGGGGGGAATAATAATAATATATGATTAAAGCATGATTAACTTTTCTGTTTATTTGATTATTAAAAAAAAAAATTAATTAATTAATTTTGGAATATATAAATATATAGAGAAGGACAATGAGGACAAAGTTTGATAGTTACTTTTAGTTCTTTTGAATGCACTAATACTTGTAATCCACTGAACTTGATTTAGTATTTAGATATACAGACTTGTTCTTTGTATTGTTTTTGGCATATGTTCCAATTCTCTATTATGCCTAACTAAGACTTTTTGTTGATTTGTTTGTTTATTTTCATAAAAATTATTCTGATTTTTTTATAGAGGATTTGAAATATTTCAATGTCTTGGATTATAAATGTTACACTTGTAATTGTATTGTTAATTGTGGAATGCAGCTCTTATGTAATAGTGATGATGATTTATTCCATTTGGAATAGACATGTAAACTTTTGGGAGAATATTATTGTTTAAATTATAATAAAATTATGATATATAAAAAAAAATTTAAAGTATAAAATATACCAACTTTTCACTAGTTTAGTTATATTAAAAGTTTATACAAAAAATTATAATCATTTATAGTTTTTTTATTAAATATTCATAAATAATTTTAAATAACAAATACTTAAAATGTATATGCTATTTTATATGGTTTACAACTTGAATATGGTAACTAACAAAATTTATATAAACTCAAATTTAAATATTTTGTTAATTCATTTTGAATTGAATATAGTATTCATTAAAAAAAATTTAGTGCATTATTGTGAAGAATTTTTCCATGCATAATATTTGTTTAAAAATAATAAAATTAAAAAAATAATTTATAATTTTATAAATATTTGAAATTTATTTATCAAAATTATTTTTTTTTACAAAATTAAATTTTTTAAAATTGAGAAGTTGAAAAAAAAAGTAAAACACAATTATTACAAATTGAATTAATGTAAATTTTAATGATTAATTTTGAGAATTTAATATCAAAATAATTTTTTAAAAAATATTTTAATTTTAATATATAAAATAAAAATTAAACTATATTATTTATTTTGATTAGTTTAAAAAATAAAAAACAACAAATAAATTAAAAATTTTCAAAATCAGCAAGTAACTCTTCACCTTTGTGAAATACTCAATCAAATGTGCACAACCAAAAAATAAATAAAGAGAAAAAAAAAAACACACACACAAATACATTACACATAAACCAACTTTTACCATGTTCCCTCCTCTCTCTTCTCCTCATATTATAATATAAAAATAAACATTATTATTATTATTTTATCACATTTCTAAGTTAAAAAAAACCTCCATTATAATACTCATTCATCTCCCTCACCTTCTCACTTCTGTTTCGCCGCTACTCTAAACACTCTCTCTGTCTCTAGCAATTATTACCTCTATACTCTCTCTTCCTTTTCATCTCCCATAACATCACTATCAATGTTTATTCTCCTTCATCTACTACCCATTTCATCTTCTTGATTTCCTCTTCCATTTCCATCGACGCCATGTCTCATTCAATCGACTCCGATTTCCGTAAACCATCCTCTGTTTCTCAGGTACTAAAACAAATCACAGTAAAATCAGAAAAAACAAAATAGGTCCAAACATATTAACATTACGTTTCTATGTGTACACAGGTAATAGAAGAACTAAAGGAGCTATGGAGCATGGTGATACCAATAACAGCAATGAACATGTTAGTATTCGTTCGAGCAGTAGTCTCCGTCCTCTTCCTAGGCCATCTCGGAAGTTTAGAACTCGCCGGCGGAGCATTATCAATCGGATTCACAAACATAACAGGGTACTCTGTTCTCGTCGGTTTAGCTTCCGGTCTCGAGCCAGTCTGCAGCCAAGCATACGGAAGCAAAAACTGGGACCTACTTTCCCTCTCCTTACAACGCATGATAATCATCCTCTTCATCGCAATAATACCCATCTCTCTCCTCTGGATAAACCTCTCGCCAATCATGACCCTCATGGGCCAAAACAGAGACATAACATCAATGGCAGCGATTTACACTCTCTACTCTCTCCCAGACCTTTTAACGAACACTTTGTTGCAACCTTTGCGAGTCTTTCTCCGATCGCAGAAGGTCACTAAACCGATGATGTGGTGTTCGTTAATAGCCGTTACTTTTCATATTCCGTTGAATTATTTACTTGTGGTGAAACTGGGCCTTGGTGTTGCCGGTGTGGCGATGGCGTCTGTGGTTTGTAATATGAATATGGTGGTTTTGATGGTGGGGTATTTGTGGGTTGTGAGTGAGAGAGTGGAGATGATGAAGTGGGAGATTGTTGGTGACGGTGGTTTTAGAGGCTTGTTTGGTGGGTTGGGTTCGTTGTTGAAAGTTGCTGTGCCGAGTTGTTTGGGGATTTGTTTGGAATGGTGGTGGTATGAGATTGTGATAGTGTTGGCTGGGTATTTGGAGAATCCGACGGCGGCTGTGGCGGCTACTGGTGTTATTATTCAGACCACTAGTATGATGTATACGCTTCCAATGGCCCTCGCCGGCTGCGTCTCTGCTCGGGTATGCACTTTTTATTTATTTATTTAAATTTATTTTTATTAAATTTTAAATTGGAAAAAATTAAAATATTTAAAATTTAATTAATAATAATTTTTATTTAAGTAAATTTAAGAATTTAAAATATATAAATATTAAATTAATTTTGCATTTGAATATTTATTTAAAATAAAGTAGAATAAATATTATTAAAAACTAATTAAAATGTGATGAATTAAGTATTGAATAGCGCATGGAAAATGTTGGAAGTAAAATGAACAGTAATATTAATTAGGTTAGAAATGAATTAGAATGCTATTAGAAAATTTTAATAATTTAATTTAAAATTTTTATAATTTTAAAATTTAGTTGAATTAGTACAGATTAATGAATGTCAGAATATATAATTAATTTTAAATTTGTAAGGTTAGACTAATTTCTAATAAATTAAATTAATTTTTATTTTATTTTTATCGGTTGGAAAATGAGTTTGAGTATATAATTTTATTTAAAATTTTAAAGTTGAACTAATTCTTAATAAAATTAATTTTAATTTTATTTTCAGTGGTTTGAAATGAAATAAAAGATAGTTTTATATAATTTAATTTTATATTTGAATTTTCGGTTTGTATAAATGAATTAAGATTTTCTGTGCTTATATGAAATAACCAATTTTAATTTTTGATTTTTGAAAACTGGTTTGAATGGCATTTCAGTGACTCCCACACTTAAAGAAAAAAAAAAAAGTACAATTTTTTTAAAAGTATTTGGAACGTTTTCAATTTTAAATTTAATTTTTTTTAAAAAAAATTAAATATTTTTAATTTAAATTAATTTTAAATTTTTTATTTGAGGTCGGAAACGAACTCGGAGCCGGGAAACCATACAAAGCAAAACTAGCAACAATTGTGGCCTTAGGATGCGCGATCGTAATAGGTATAATAAACGTTACATGGACGATAATACTAAGAGACAGATGGGCAAGTTTATTCACAAAAGACAAACTAGTTCAAGATTTAGTATCACTAGTGTTACCAATAATCGGACTATGCGAGTTAGGCAACTGTCCGCAAACAACCGGTTGCGGCATTTTACGCGGAACAGCGAGGCCAGTGATCGGCGCACGCATTAACCTAGGCTCATTTTACATGGTCGGAACCCCAGTCGCTGTTGGATTAGCATTCGGATTCAAATTCGGATTCAGTGGACTATGGTTCGGATTACTATCCGCTCAAGTCGCATGTGCGATTTCGATTTTGTATGTGATATTGGTGTGTACCGATTGGGAAAATGAGGGCTTGAAGGCTATGAAATTGACGAGCTTGGAAGTGGAGATGGGAATGAATGGTGGTGGTGATGAAGATGGTTTGTTGTTGAGTGGTGATGGAGATGAGGATGGGGATTTTGATGACATTTTGTGAAAAGTGTACTTTTGGGGGGGAGTTTGGTGGAATTTGATTTGTTGTTAGTGTTGGTGTTTTAGGTGTTGGAGGGAATCTGAGTCATACTTTGAAGTTGTGTTTTGTGTTGTTTTTTTTTTTTTTTTTTAATTTTATTTTTAAGGATGGGTTTATTGCGTATTGTATATTGTGGAGTGGGGAGATGTTGACAAAGAAGTGTGTGTAAATGGGGTTTCTAGTAGGACCGTTTTTTTTTTGTTTGGTTGAGTATGTCATTCTCCATAACTTAGATGACGTTATTGTGTTTTGTGTTTATTCTATCGGTAATGCTGGGTAATTGTAAAATAATTGAATTTGAGTTTAAATTAGAATATTAGAAACTTTGACTATGTTTCCGATTATAATCGGCAGTAATTTCGAAAATCTATTAAAGTAACTAATCAACTACCGATGTTAATAATTGCAATGTAATGATATTATACGAAATATTTGTTTAGAATTATAATCCCAAGTTTTTGACTACTTTTTTTCAATTTGACTCTTTAATTATATAAGAAATCAATTTAATCTCCCTTTGACCATTTTTTATATGTGGTAGATTATGGTGGTAGGTAGATGATTTAAAATAAAAATATATATAATAATCTTGTCATATTAATACATGTTAAAAAAGTCAAATTGACCCAATATTAGATGGTTGATAAATTGAATTGAAATTTAAGTAAATTGAAAATATGAATCCAAAAGGTTTAGGTAATTATGCCTACTTTCATATTACAGTTTTTGGAGGCTGAATTCTCAAAAATCTAAATAAAACTGGGTAAAAGTAAAGGATTCAAGATGATACAACTTACAAGGTTTAGAAATGTATCATCTCTAGAAAGGAATAATGAAAAGAAGTGTAAAAAGTTGATGTTACCAAGTAAGCTAAAAACATGTAAACATGAAGATTGAAATGGGAAGATAAATAGCAAAGCAAAAGCTGGCTTTTGGGCCCAATAATGTGAGTGGCCTACATCTCAATGGATTCTACAAATCTTTGCTTTTTTACTAAAGCTACCCCACTCTCATTCACACCCAATTGCTTCTCACAATTCAAAGTTTATTAAAAGGTTTAAAATGTTCTCTGATGATATCTCTTTCACCAATTTGGCTTGTTTTTGTGATTGAAATGTGTGGCAACACCTTTCAATTTCACTCTTCTTTTACACAAGTGTTCTAGCTTCCTTAACAAATACAAACTCTCTAGTTATCAACTTGATAACTTTAATAATAATTTAGATAACAATGGAGTAATGTATCCAATGATAACATCTGGGTATGAACTGATATTTTCAAAATCCAAACCAAAGGCTTACATAGTATATATCAAACTGTCACCTAGTACACTAGATAAAGAGAAATAGACTACAATGCAGAAACTTGCAATCATGAATTGATGAGTTGGGTAAAGTAAAAAAGACAGGGCTTGTAAAAGCAACTTTAAACTAAGCAGAAAATAAAAGTAGTGGATGGGGGATGATCATGATATTGTATTTTATCAGAAAATGTATGACATCAGACCTCATTCATTCTCTCTGCTACTGCTCAACTTATTTGGCTGTATCTTCTTTAATGTTTTCAATTTGATACATCTGTGTATGTACTCTTTACTACATCAGTGTCAAATTCTTCTTTTCTTCACTAGACTTCTGATTCTGGTGTCTTGCTTTCTGGATATCAGTAGGATTCTACAGACAGTGAAATCTATTATTCATAATATGTACTGTCAAAATTTTGCCTGTCATCATATGTAACTACAGGTTTTTGTTACATGAAATGATTAAACTTTATATATAGATTTTTTGTTACATGAAGGGACATTGATTGATATGAAAAAAGATGAGCAAAAGATGATGAATGAAATGAAAGTATGGTTAGATTATTACTCTGGTAGTTAATATAAAACAATAATGATTGATTTTTGTTTTATTACTCTTTGGTTCCACCATGAGGAGAGATATCTAGTAATCTCACATGGCATTGGCTCTTAAAGCTTCAACATGGAAACTCTTTTGCTGTTAACTTTCTTTTTTTACAAAAGAACAAATAATTTCTCAACATGATCTAAAAGAAGGAACAAATAGTTTCTCAACATAATATATCATCTATAATGACATGAACGATAAATTATGAGTAATATCCCGAACATATGAATAAACAATAAAAGTTGTACGTAAAAGTAGGCTATAAAGCATTACTCATAGATGATTGCACACCAGTTGGTCTAGGTAAAAGAGGATTTGGATACCCTTTGATAGGGTTTGAAATCAAATTTCAATGATGCAAAATTATATTATCATTCAGGCTTACAAATCTTAAAACACTTGCAAAACATTATCTATTTTTTCCTATGAAAATCAATAATAGTTTATCCATATGATAGGTAATGCATTTTATATTTACCTCAATTATGCTACAGAAGCCCAGTCTCCTGGTCCAGTTCTGGAAAACTAATCAGGCTTCCTGTTAGCGTCCCAAGTTGTGGACAATCTCTGCTGCAAGAATGTGTTGCCAGGTAACTATCAGAACAACTTGTGCTACAAACAGCTGCAATAGGGATTTCCAAAAAGTGAGGGATGGCCCTGAGCTTCAGTGCCGCTTACCCGCCTAGAAGTAAGAAGACAGGCTGCTCTGGTTGTCTTTTGAACTGTATGACTTGTTTGATTCTGCTCATTATCCCAATGAACATGGAAAAGAATCAGAAGTTGAACATCCAATTTGCAAGTCATGTGAAATTATTGGAAAAATAAAGGTCACAGAAGAAGAGCCCTATTGATAAAGACGATTGGAAACAGTTAAAGCCCATATAAATTCGCAATAAAGTACCCTGCAGAAACAATTTGAAAAGAGGATTGCTGTAGATACAGGACACAAGTTTAATGGTGCAGAAGGCGTCGTGGTGGGTTGATTGATTTATAAAATGAAATGTCATTCGATATTGGAAAAAAATAAAATTCTATGAATATGTATGCAGGGGTTGAATTATAACATAGAGGCCTTGTGTGAGATGTGTGCAAGAAAAGTTGACTTGGAAGAAGTCATCTAACAATAAAACATCATCAAGAACTTGCATATAAGAACTCTCCCACCAAACTACAAACTCATATCAAGCATTGACTACCGATGCTTGAAATCAACTATGTTCAACACTGGAAACCTTTGAAGTAGAATAGCAAGTGTAAGATGAAAACTGCTAACCTGATAATTATGGTAAACTATCAGTGTTAAAGATGCAGGACAATTTGTCATATTCAACAAAATGCCTGTACTAGATCAATTTAAGGATATCAAAAATAGAATCAAATTAATAAGCAGAAAAAGTATTCGAAAAAAAGGACTGACCTTGTTTATTGTATCTAAACAGATAATTTCTTATCTGAGAAATCCCTTCTTCTCCTATTCGAATTCAACTTCTCTCCTGCATAGTCATGTGCATTATTTTCAACCCGCCTTTCTCTTCTTCTCGGATAACTTTCATTAAAATGGGCTTTATTCTGATCATGCCTTTCTCTTCTTCTAGGATAACTTTCATTAGCATAGGCTCTATTCTCATCTCGCCTTTCCCTTCTTCTCGGATAACTTTCATTAGCATATGCGTTATTCTCACTACGCCATTCTCTTCTTCTGGGATAACTTTCATTAACATAGGCATTATTCTCATCCCGCCTTTCTCTTCTTCTCGGATAACTTTCATTAGTATAGGTGTTATTATCACCCCGGCTTTCTTTTCTTCTAGGATAACTTTCATCCGCATTGGGATTATTCGCAGACTGTCTTCCCCTTCTTCTCTGATAATCTACCTCACTTCTTGCATAAGCATTTTCACGGACATTATTATTGTCAACACGTCTTTCCCTTCTTCTTGGATAACTTACTGCACCTTCTTCCTTAGCATGTTCACCATATCTTTCCCTTTTTCTCAAATTTTTCCACATTGCTTCTTCCTTTGTACTTTCATGAGGTTCACCTCTTAACTTCCCTCTTCCTCTCCTGATTGAACCATTTCTACCAGCACCTCTCCTTTGCATACTCTCTTCCTCTTCGTCATCATCATCACTCACATCCTCTTCTTCCCCACCGGACAAGTCATTCAATTCAACACCATCGTCTTCCACAACCTCCCCACCAACCACCTCTCCATCACCATTCGACTCATCCGACACTCCTTTCTCCTGCTGCTTGCTTCCACTCTGCAAAGCAACCACTTTCTTCTCCTCTATCACTTTATTCATCAAGTGAATGTATTGACTCCTAACATTCATCAACGGATCACTCTCAATCACAGTCCCCCTTTTATAACCATCCCTCAACACCACAGTATAAGTTCCAATCTTACTCGACAAGTAAAATATACCCGGATATCCAACCAAAACCCTCTTAAACCTCGACCTAATACCTAAATACTCACCTAAACACAACACATTATCCCTCTCCACCTTCTTCCCACCAAAAAGATTAATCACCTCATGCAAAACCGCCGCAGCCCACCTATCCGATTCATCACTATTAACCAAAAGATTACTAGCATTCTCATAAGGAGAAACATAAGGCAATTTCTGCCAATCATCCAACTCTTTCTTCAACTTCTTATCCACCTTAACTCCAGTCGAAAACTTCATAGGAAAGACAACATTCTCCCTATCCACAGCCTTCTTCTCCAGAACCGAAACCGCCAATTCACTACTCCAACAAACCAGCTCCAATTTCCCTCCAACAATTCGAAAACAATCCGGAAACTCAGGAACAATAGTTTCAGCATAATCACAAGGAAGACCAAGATCCCATTTCAATATTTCAATAACCCGAAGAGGGATTTCATTAATTTTCATAATCATAAGCAGTTTCACTAACCTGTCAGCAACAAGTTGCTTGTAAGCATTGCTTTGATAAACAAGCTGCTCTTCCGCGTCAATGTTGAGCACCTCCGGTGTAAGCTTGATGTGAGGCTGAATGCCGATGTTACCAGGGAGAAACTCATGGAAGATAGAAGGGTATCGACGGATGAAATCAATTGGACGGATTGGAATCTTCAGAGACTCCTTCTGCTGAGCGATGATGTTAATCGGAAGCGACTTTGACGGCTCTAATTTTATGAGGTTTTTGATGTTGACAAGAGGTTTCAAATTCTTTTCCCTCTCGACAGCGTGGTCGAGTCCCCGGTCTCGTACCAATTTCGTCGTCGTCTCCGCCAAGCTACGGTGACAGTATCGCCGTCGGAAAATTAACTGCATTTTGAGGTGAGAGTGATACAGCAGTGTTCTCCAAAACGAGGGTTTTTGCAGGGTTTTGGATTCTGTACATTTTCCAAATTTACCCCTTTATTTTCCTTGATTTATTTATTTTAGATAGTTTATACTCTTTTCAACAAAAAAATCCTCTTTTTTCTTCCATCGCTACTATTTATGGATTTGGGCCTGAAATTGATGGTATTGGGCCGTTTACAAGCCCAATTCAATAATCATTTTAGATACTTGATAGAGATATTTGCACTAATAATTTGTTAGTCAATTCATATCAATAATCATCATTACAGTAGTTAAAACAGTGATCAAATCATGAAACTTGTAAATTCGACTATAATTACTGTAAAATCATTACCATTAAAAAGCGACTATAACTAGGAACACGAAAATGATGATTTAACGGAATTGGATAAAAATTCAAACCGTCTTATACACGCGCTCGCGTAAAATCCGCACAAAATCCTCATAAAACCCCTCCACACTTCACTGCTGCAAAATCATCAACAACAACACAGCTGGGAAACCTCATCTCCAAACGCTCCCGGACGCGCTCGCGCACGCGCCGGACAACATTGATGGCGGCATCTTCAGCTGGTAGTCCAAATCCGACTCGGTTCGACTTCTCGTCATTATCTGCAGTAACCGATTATCCTCCCAGCATGTCTCTAACCGCCGATCAGCTCACGCGTTGCTCCGAGGCTTTGAGTTTCTTCAAACAGAAACTTCACAAGTCGCCGCAACAGATCGATGCGGAGTTCGCTCAACTTCAGGCGAAGCGATTGCGGTCGTCGGAAATAGCGAGGAGCTGTACGGTCGCACTCGACGGTGTTAACTTGAGCAAAAATCGATACACTGATATCTTGCCTTGTGAGCTCTTCGATTTCACTGCTCATTTACTTACTCTTATATGTTTGTTATTAATTATTTTTTGTTTTTTTTTTTAATTTTTTTTTTAAAATTTCAGTTGATAATAATAGGATTGTTTTGGAGCAATGCAAGGATTATAGACCGGCGGCTAAAGGATATATAAATGCTAGCATGATTACGGTATTTCGAATATTGATCTCGGTTTTGGTTGAGATTAGGTTGATTGATTGTTTTCTTGTTTGTTGGGTTGAGGAATTGTTGTTGTTTGAATGTTAGACATCTTCGTCGGAGAGTGTTTCGAAGTTCATTGCTACGCAAGGTCCAATGCCCCACACTTATGAGGACTTTTGGGAGATGGTTATCCAGTACCGATGCCCTGTCATTGTGATGCTCACTCGATTGGTTGACAATTACAAGGTCAATCTATGCTGCTTATCTAATCTAATTGCATGTGGTTGTAATGATAGGATGTTTAACTTTGATTATAGTATTGGTATCTGTTGTACACTCTTGGCTGTAAAAAATGTTGTGGCAAATTAAGTAGTCTTGATTTGTGTTTTCATACTATGTGTGATGTGTAGCAGTTTAGTTTTATATTTGAAAACTGAACATTTACTGGAACCGTGTAAGAATAACCTGAAATGCCTATAACAAATTGGTTTAATTTAAGCATGTGAAAAAATAATTCTGAAAACAGAACACTGTGTTATTTGTGAGCTTTTGATTTGATGCCATTCTTGGTGGTATCTGTGCTCAGGTGTTATAGTCAATAGTCTTGCCCGTTATGGTTCAGATAACTTTATTGAATTGGGTGGTTGTTTGCTCAAATTTGTCTTTTCCTTTCTTACTTCAATAGTTCTTTGTTCGATTAGCCAACGTAGTATATTTCATTTGTTGCGTTGATTGTTACTTATTCCGAATGCAATGTGCAGACAATAAAATGTGGAGATTACTTTCAAGCTGAAGATGGACCTCGGGATTTTGGTAATATATGCATTCAGACGAAGTGGATAAGATCTACCCAAACTTCATTAGTGTTGCGCAACCTGGAGGTGAATTACAAAGAGGTATAATGTCTTTATTATCTGTAGGGACTAGGAAGCAGAAAAAAGGGGTTTGCTTGGTTTGTTTGGGTAGAAACAAAGTGCCTTGTATACACAAACATGAATTTTTTTGGGGTAATGAGAAATTATGAGTCTTATTGCAAAGGGAACAGCATATTATGTTAGGCTATGAAGTGATGTTATTGTGGTTGGAATGTCTTCCCAAATTAACTTTTAGAGAAAATTCTTGGACAATGAAAACGGAACAATTGCTTGAAACTAGATTATGTACTTGAACAATTGTATCTAGAAAATTTATTCTTTTATTTTCATTTCCCGTTTACTCAACAAGGTCGAATGTTGATTGAAAGCTATGATATAGGAAGTCAGGTATAATTCTAGGCATAGACACAGAAACCTAACTCTTGAAAGTGTCATACAAGTTGTGCTCAACCGGTTGATGAGTATATGAGTTGGTTGGAAATTACATCAATCTTTTTCAAATTTGGATCAAGTTTTGTTCCATCAAAATGATGAATATACACTCATTTTTTATTGGTCATTTTTTCGCTGCAGTCTGAGGAACCTCCAATTTCAGTTTTGCTTATCCAGTATCCTGAATGGCCCGACCATGGGGTTCCCCGGGACACGATTGCAGTTCGAGAAATATTAAAACGAATATATCATATGCCACCTAATCTCGGCCCCATAGTGGTTCACTGCAGGTTGGTATCATGTCTGTTACATTTATGTCCCTCGAGTCCTCGACTTATTTCATTTTCATTTCAAATGAGTTAGTGTCTTTCACTTACAGTGCAGGTATTGGGAGAACTGGGACATACTGTGCTATTCATAATACAATTCAGAGAATCCTTATTGGGGACATGACTGCTGTAAATATTGCTGATACAGTATCAGTATTTAGGTCCCAACGTATCGGAATGGTTCAAACCATGGTATGATCTTATTTCAAAGTGTCATGTTTCACATTTTTGTTTGTGTTGGCATCTTACAGTTGGAGATTAAAGTTGGAAGTTGAGATAGTTATGAACCTAACTAATGATGTTGTTAAGTAGGTTGTTGACAATTCTACAAAGAATTTTAAAATAATGTAACATTTCCTCTAGACAAATGATAGATGATAGAGCATATGTTTACTAACTGTTTTTTTTTTTTTTCATCTTCATTGAAAAATGAAGATATTTTCTAAATTTTCTATTGGATTGCTAATTCAAATTGCTATTCTGAAAAATATTTTAAATGGGTGATCATGATTTTCATATTTATAATTTATTTTAGTATTTTTTTTTTATTGTCAAATTCATTCTACAAATAAACATATTCATCAATTATGTGTCTATAATTTCAAGTAGCTCTATCTATCTTTTCCAAATTAATTACTTGGACTGAGTGCAATTTTTTCCTTTCAAACAATGTTCTTTGATCCATCATAGACTTTGATGACCCAATTTTGGCATAAAACACCTCCTATGTCAAATGAGTGTGCTGGCAGTGCATTTATTTACCCAGTTTAGCTATCTGGTATCCACATAGTTAGATCTATAACAGACATCTTAAGTTTCTTTCCATAAAATGTTGGGGAAGAATGAACTGGTGTTGAGTTCTGTCGTGACTGTATATACGTGTTTTGTAGAATGGGCTACTAACTTTCACCACTAATTGCTCTTCCTATGCTAATGGAAATAAAAAAGTAATATTATGGAACAATATGGTTTTAGCAAATACTATATATTTCCTTTTGCATTATGTCTTCCTCTCAGTGGACTTTCACCTAACACAGTTTGTCAAAATGGAATCAGGAGCAATATCTGTTCTGTTACAAAGCAATCGTAGATGAATTGGAAGACCTAATCTCAGACTCGAACAAGGAAACAAGCTCAAAGTGGTAAGACCTTTCTTCCATTGGTTTCTCAAAGATTCAATAGATGTATGGATGTTAGAGAGAGTACAAATGCAAGCTGTCAGTCATAAGATTTGACATACGTCCATGGTCATACAGTTTTTAAGTAGAATACAAAATTCATTTCTGCAATTCCGTTCACGTTGGCAGCTTAACCAAAGATATGCTCTGATTAAATCCAATGCATATTTGCCCATTTTACCTGAAGTCTTGGCTACGCAATCTTCGTTACTCTATGTACCTTTTGTGACTGACTGCGTATGATACTGCTGAAGCTTAAGTTAGATCATGTGCAGTTGACGCCATCTCAACTTCTGGATTAGAAGCAGAAAGCAAGCGATCACAGGTTCAACCCTCTTCTTTCCTAGTGTCAATATTTTCCTACTGTATTTTAACACTTTCAAATTTGTATTAGTTTTTGTTTGGGGGTCATTGATACACATTAAAACTGACTATTATTGACCGGTTTATTGGTCTCATGAGAATCAACTTTGAAATTGCTTAATCACCTCTAAGGATTGTCATCTATCAGCATTGTCTGTTTTGGAATTAGAGGAGACATCAATATAGATTTTGGTAGTAGTTTATCTTTCAAGTCACGTATATATGCACATTCCAATCATCCCAACTTCCAAGTTATTTTCTTTGATTTGACTCTGACTAGTACATGTATGTAAGTATTAATAATTTTCAATTTCATTTTGCTATCTCATGAACTAAGTTTTCTAATTCTTCTTTACAAAAGTAAGAGGAACATTTCTTTTATTTTCTCTTTTCCTTTTTGAAAAAGAAAAATAAGTCTTACTTCATGTTTGTGACACACATTATATGCATATTTTTTTATTTAGAAAAATATGCTGTATATCATGTTGATTGATTGAGATTAGTGGGTACACGATTTGAATTAATGACATGTGATTCTCTTTATGACTTGCTGATATGTACAATTTGTCTGTATAGTTTGTTAGCTATTCAAAAGCATCATGTTTGATATATTGGTTATGTTATGAGCTTGGAATACATATATGTATGAACAAGTCAATGAGGGAGTTGTACATAGTTGAAAAAAAATTATGAAAGTGGAAGCGAAGTTGTGAATATTTAATTGTAATAGAGAGAATGAGAAGAAAAACGTGACTGAGGCTGACCTGCAATTTGTTGCTTGTTTTAAGTCTCGAATCTCCTCCCATTAAACCGTTCCATTTTCGAAAGAGACTGACTCAATGGCTCACTGTTCCTCCACGAGCGTCAAGTTCACTCTCCTTATTTTCATTTTTAAAAAATAAAAAATAAAAAAATCAGAAATATCATTTAAATTAAAATTGGCATGAATAGAGAGATTAATTATTCCATCAGAAAAGTTAAATAATACTAGTAACAAATAATAATAATAATAAACAAAATCCAAATTGGAAGGTTCAGATTAATTTTAATTGAAAAAGAATAGTAAAGGCGGCGCGTATTTTGACGCGCTATTGTTGAGGGTGAAAGATTTAGAATCAGCATTAGCCATCAAGTGAAGTGGTTTCAGTTTGAAAAAAAAAAAAAAACAAGTCAAGGTTCCAAGTAGTTGTACAAGTGTGTTTATGTTATGAATACGCAAAGAACCAATCAAACTTAATAATATTATCATCATCATCATTAATTATCATTTTTTTAATATTTTTTACAAATTTAAATTAAATAAATTCAGTTAGATTACTGGTTTTTTTATTTTTTATTTTTAAATTAAATTACAAATAATTTTAAATAAAATTTAAAATTAAAAAGACGAGAATTACCAATAGATACCTTATTGAAATTTACAGATCAGTTACCTTATTTTGTTACTTTTTGCTGCTCCACGACAATTAGAGTTCAAAATGTATATCTCATAGGACTAAATAGTAAATAGAGGATGAAAATGAGATTTGAATTGGGGGACTCCAGAAATAAATCCCTAATTAATCAAGGACATATTAATAAAAAGAATAAATCATACAAATAAATATTTAAATTAAAAAAAAATAGTTTTGGTGCGAGTTTTGGTGTTTTGACCATGTCTTTGATGAGAGGAGTGTTAATTGGGTTTTGGCAGTGTTTCAGAGGCTGACAGAACCAAAGTCTCCTCTTACTGCTTCCTCTCCTTCAACTCCATCTCTCCTCCCTCCTTCTTCTTCTCTGGTTTGTGCTTCTTTCTTTGATCTCTACAAGTTTTTGTTTACTCTTTTCGTCTGTCTGCTAAGACTAACCTAGAACTGATTCTCTCTTTTGCAGATCCATTTGTCTGCTTCTCTCTATACTTGGTGAGTGTTTCTTTCTTGATTATCGTTAATTTTTGTGTTTTGATATTTAAAACAAGGGTTGTTGAATCTGCTTCAGTGAACTGATCTTGGGGTTTTGTGGAATTTGTAAGTTTTGTTGACTGTTTGTGTGTCTTTCTGGGGTTGTGCAAGTGGAGTTTACTGGAGTTGTAGTGTGGTGATTGTATGTGTAATAGTTCCGTTGATGGTGCTCGAGCTTGTTTGTGATTCTAATTTTGAGTTGACTGCTTGAGATATTTTTGTATACGACTGTTGATTGTTGATTTGGTGTTGATTGACAGGAACTTCAGTGGGTAGAGTGGTTAGTCTAGGTTTAGACTCCTGTGTTCGATTGTCTGCATTTGGGGAAGCTTCGATTGAGTACAGTTGATGTTTTAGTTCGGTAGGCGATTTTTGGAAGAGGGGTTGTTTCGTGTTGTGTGTATATATTTCAGCTGTTTGGCTGTTGTATGGAAATTTGGATAAGATTGAGGTATAAGTAGTTGCTGATCAACTCAATGGGAGGGCTTTGCTCGAGGAGTGCCAATGTAGATAATGCTCCCGGTGGAAGCTTTCCAGTTGTTAATGGTCATGTGGCTCCCATGGTTTATCAGACTCGTGAATTGAAGACAAATGTTCATTCAGCTCCTCCTCCTGTTGGGGTGAATGTGGAGGATAAGCAATTGCATGATCCCATTTCAGTCCCAGGATTGAATACAATGCCATATCCAAGTAATGAAGATGATGTCATGAATGATGGCATTCCCCGCTTGGCAAGGGTGCTATCGCAGAAATCTAGGTCTACCAAGTCTAAGCCGGCGGCTGTTGTGAAGGTGCATTGAATCTTGTCATCTTTGGTTATATATCTTAACTTTTGAGTGTGCTTTTTTTCACTTTGCTTTCCTTTGTTGTGCTACATTGCTTCAATTATTACAGCTTTGATTATCTCTCACATCATCTGTGCTGGTTTGTTCAAGCTTAGTTTTTTTGTTTTTATTCATTCTTTCTGTGTCATTAATGACTATTGATGATTTGTCCTGCCCTGATCTTGAATTGACTGGATAATTGCTTGAGCCTTGTTGTTATAGAGAGAGGCAATCATTGGTATTATGATGGTTAAGATATGAAACTAGGGACTGGGGGCATCAATTTAAGATTATGCTTATTTCTCCATGTTGATTTCGGATTCAGTTTAATATTAAGTGATTAAATTTTAAATTCGTAAAAGATTGTGATTGTTGATTAAGCTGGATGTGGATGGATATCCATAGATGTACTTACCATTCTGGACATAAAATGGAGATTAGATTCCATTTTTGGCTTTGATGTAATTATATCATTTCCTTTCAAAATGAATCCTTATAGATGTGCATATGAGTGGATTATCCTGTCATCCATAAGTGCAATTCTATGAAAAACTATATTCTTGTGAATGAGGCCAATTCAGGGAGAGTTTTGTCCGATGACTTCTTAATTGAAAATTCAAAGGCATTAAATATTTTAGGTATTGGCTGAAGTTATAACTTTGCGGTTGTAGCTAACATATAGTTCTCTTATATTGAGATGAAGTTTCAATTAGTTAGGATTTTAGAACAAGCCGCCAAACTGTGCTGGACTCATTAACATCAGTTAAAACTCCTTATTGTTCTGTGGTTTGGTTTGCAGTCCCTTGGCAAGTTGGTTTCTTTTTATTGATCTAGGATTACTTGGACTCAAAAGACACTGAAATCATATATACAGTTCTTGGGTGGGGTTAGCTAGTCACAAATATGTGGGAATTATACAATCTTAATGGTTATTTGAGCAAGCTGGTAGAGAAAAGTAGTTTAAAGGTTTTGTATTTTCTATATTTCTTTTGGGGAATGGATGAATGCAAGTGTTCTTTTCTATAATAGTTTGTGGAAGATTAATTTAAAATCAGGAATGTAGGTTATGCTATGTTTCACATGTCCCTTTTATATCTTGTATAAACCAACTTGTTTCTTTTGGTTGTTATAGGTTTCTGAAGTGAGCTCTCTTTTGGGCAGAGCTGGTACTGCTGGGTTTGGAAAGGCAAAGGATGTTTTAGACACTCTTGGTAGTAGCATGACCAACTTGAATGCGGGTAGTGGATTTAACTCGGGGGTTACAACAAAAGGGAATAAAATTTCTATTTTGGCTTTTGAAGTGGCAAATACAATAGTCAAGGGTAACAATCTAATGCAATCTCTTTCAAAGGAGAACATAAAACATTTGAGAGAGGTGGTGCTTCCTTCCGAAGGTGTACAAAATCTAGTATCCAGAGATATGGATGAACTCCTAAGAATAGCTGCTGCTGATAAGAGGTGAATCACACGATATAAGGCCTAACTAGTTTTGAAATAAATGATTTCTTCTGCAATGAATTCATCCTCTGTTTATTTTATTTGCAAGGTTAGAAATTAATAATTTGGTTCTCTATCCTGACAGAGAGGAACTGAAAATATTTTCTGGAGAAGTGGTACGGTTCGGTAATCGTTGTAAAGATCATCAGTTGCACAACTTGAATCGTTATTTTGAAAAGTAACTAAAGTAACATGTTCTGAATTGTTATTCAAAATTCTTTGTATTTGTGCTTAAATTGCTTTCTTCATTCTTCTGATTTTAGGCTTAGTTCAGAACTTGCGCCACAAAAACATCTGAAGGAAGAAGCGAAGGCTGTGATGGATGAGTTAATGGTTCTGGTTCAGTATACAGCTGTAAGTATTCTGCTAGACTGCTTCACATCAAAGTGGCTTCTCTAAGTTGCCTAGACATATGATTATCTTTAATGTTCCCATATATGTTCAACATTGAGTTCTTGTTAAGGAGAACTGGAAATTTCTGTTGCAGGAGTTGTATCATGAGTTTCATGCCTTGGACAGATTTGAGCAAGATTACCGACGGAAGCTTCAAGAGGAGGATAATTCTAATGCTGCACAAAGAGGTAAATTGGGCCTGTAATCTGTGCTACCATGGTTTTTTACTACATAAAGGTGACTTTGATTCTGCGAATTTATTTGCCATACATTTCCTTAAAATATGGGGTGGAGAGATTGATTTCTCATAAATGACGATAACACATTCGACATAAGCACAATTTTGAAATAAAAGCAGAAGTTGATGATTCAACATATTATGATAAAGCATTGCTATTGGAGCAAATAATGGTGCCATTATATTACATGAACTAGTAAATGAAATGAACTTAGAATTCAAGTGAAGAATGATGAGAAGTACAAAATATCTTAAAATGATTTGTTCATGTATTAAAATTTACTTTGTTTGACAAGGTGGAAACCTACCTAGACAGTACTCTTTTTAACCTTTGACCAAGTTTTAATCCTTTGTGGGTTATCTTTTATTGGTATAATCAAGGGGTGTATGGTGTACGGGTGGATTTCCACCTTATTAAGCAATGTAATATTCTAATATATGTGAAACGGTGGATTGGCTATAAATCAAAGTGTAGGTATAGGTCATTTGGAGCCTTTTGTACCTTTCCCTCATTCTGCATGTTGATAAGATAAGTAATATGATATTTTCGCTCCTTTTCTACGTTTTTCTTCTTGCTTATATCCTGAAGTTCCTGTGTGTATTAGTTTCATTATTTCTTTCACTTGTATTCTTCTTCTAACTATTTGATAATGTTTGCACACATCTGTACCTCATTTGGGTTCTATTTTCATTATTTGAATATTGTAGGTGACAGTCTGGCTATCCTGAGAGCAGAGTTAAAGAGTCAGAAGAAGCATGTTAGAAGCTTGCAAAAGAAATCTCTTTGGTCCAAGATTTTGGAAGAGGTGTGTATCGTCAAACTGCTTTGCTTATCTTGTAGACTGGCCATCAATTCTATTGATGTCAACAACAAATCTCCTTGTTGCATTAGTCTACCTATTTTAATACATTCTGGATTTTGATATGATGGGGCCATTTGGTAATGCATTATGAGAAATGTTCTTTAACGATAACTCTGTCTTCATCTGGCAGGCATTGGTTGTTATATTTTCTGTATTTGTCTTGTATGGAGAGGTATATAAGATGTTCCTTTGGTATTTTCTATGGTAGGTTATAGAGAAGCTTGTAGACATTGTACATTTCTTGCATTTGGAAATTCATGAAGCCTTTGGCATTGCTGGTAAGAAATCTAAACACTAGCTTTCTGAAATTGGCTGAATAATAATTTTCTTCATTTTTCACATTTTATTTTCTTGGGATCATATGAGTGAAGAAGAAAGATGACTTAGGTGCTTTTTATTTTTAATTTATAGGCTGTCCAGTAGACCTGATAAATGAATTAGGGCACATGAAAAAATGTTGGACTTAGTGCATGCTTGTTTTTTCAACACTTAATGTCATTAATTTAATACGTTTTACTCATGAAATTGATCAAATTAAGTGGCATTAAGTGTTAATGTTTAGCATTATATAACTGTGCTTTCATGTAGCTATCCCGTTTACTAGGAGCACGAGCACTAAGGCTTAAAAATTCTTGTGAACAGCAGAAATATTAAATTAATATTTAACTAGGGCTTAGTTGGTTGAGGAGTGAGGAGGAGTTCTAGTATTCTCGGTTGTAACTTGCATGAGTATTTTCATTATCATAATATTGGAGGTCAATTAATCTTGTTAAGATAAAGATTTAGGGGTTTGTATGAAATATTTTCTTAAGTTCTCATACAATATTTGCATTCTTGGACAAGGTAAGACTTTGAAATTGAGGCTAGGTGAAGAATTTGAGTTCTTCACCTTTATTCAATAAGCATTAGTGTTTTTTCCCCCACCCCTGCGCTTTAGTGTGACCAAAGTCCAATTATCAACTTTTTTTCTCATGTGAAATAAAAAAAATATATATATATATATATATATATATATATATATATATATATATTTGAACTTCCATGTATTCAGATGCCATATCTGAGACTTCAATTCAACAACCTCTTTAAAGCATTAGCAATTTAGAATTCCAGTGCAAGCTGTTTATTTGATTTACTAATTGAATGGTGTTTTGTGTTGATGTTTTTCTTGTGACTATCCAGATGGTGATAAACCTGTAAAATCTCTGAACAGTCATAAGAAGTTGGGGTCTGCTGGTCTCGCGTTGCATTATGCAAATATTATCACTCAGGTTGATACCCTGGTGAGTAATTATGAACATGCGAAGTCCTTATTTTATTGATTTGTTTTGGTTGTTTCGGATAATTATGTCTCAGCAGAATCTTTAGTTGATGTAGACTGAGGATAGAGAATTGAGTGAGACTTAAAAGGACTTGTATGTTAGATGGGTAACTTTTGTGGTGCCGAAAAATGATTTGGATAAATGTAGTTAGATGTGATTTTTAGGATCTAAGACTTAGATAAGATTTATTTAAAAATAGAATTGAGTAAAAGCGGAGAATTCATGTAGAGAACCCAGTTGAATGGGAACTAAGGCTGGTATATTTTGTTGCCGTCATCTTCAGAGGTAGTTCTACTTCTACCTTAAAAGTTGTGTCTCAACATGAAATCATAGAACTATTCTTCCAGTTTAATAATAAAATAAGCTTTTCCCTTGAAAAGCTAGTTTAACGTCACTGATGGAACCACCATATTGTTTGGCCATTCTCTTTGTGTTTTTGATTGTCGATAGTCCACAAGTGTCGTCATTATTAAAGTTCCTATATGCATCTATGATAGTTAATAAAGCCAGCATCTGTAGTAGATAAATTATTGGATATCTCCTTAAGAGGGATGCAAAGAAACTTGGATTCTGATGTTTGGTCTACATGTAATCATTAGTGGAAGGTTTATTGATTTGCTTAACAATAGAGTGAAGACAGTGGCTTGAGTAATTTTCTAAATTTGAATGTAATTAGGTGTCTCGGTCAAGTTCTGTGCCACCAAATACAAGGGATGCCTTATACCAGGGGTTGCCTCCTAATATAAAGGCTGCACTGCGCACTAAAGTACACTCCTTCCAGCTTAAGGAAGAGGTATCTTGTTGAATATTTTAGCACTTGCAATTTCAGTTGGCTTATAAGGAGCCTTTTATTTTTATTTGTAAATCTTGAACACATGCTAAGATCTTTATCTTCATTTGTTTGTTCTTTAGCTTACCATCCCACAAATAAAAGCTGAAATGGAGAAAACTTTGCAGTGGCTTGTTCCTATTGCTGCTAACACAACCAAGTAAGATTGTCCATTGCTCTATGTAATTCTCTTCGACACCTTCGGGTTGCTGCCAGGAAAATTGACATCAAATGAAGTTTGTTTTCTATTACTTATTGATATGTTTTATCCGCTATTTTCTTTTCGATTTATCTTCCAGGGCTCATCATGGATTCGGTTGGGTTGGAGAATGGGCTAACACAGGGTAAGTAGTCGAGCAGCTTTGTAGTATGCATACACAGTATGTTATTACCCATTTCACTTCAGCTATTCTCATCCGTGTTTTTCAGCTCTGAGGTGAATCGAAAACCTACCGGTCACAATGACTTACTAAGGATAGAGACACTACACCATGCAGACAAGGACAAAACCGAAGCATGCATTCTCGAACTGGTTGTATGGCTTCACCATCTTGTCAGCCAAGCAAGGGCCGCCAATGGTGGACTAAGGTCTCCAGTCAAGTCCCCAATTCGGTCCCCCAACCAAAAAGGTATCCAGTTATCAACCAACAAGGTCCACCCCCCATCTCCCTTATTAACCATTGAAGATCAAGAGATGCTTCGCGACGTCAGTAAACGAAAGAAAACACCAGGAATAAGCAAGAGTCAGGAATTCGACACAGCGAAAACCAGGTTAAGTAAGCACCATAGGTTGACAAAGAGTAACAGCCACTCTCCAATGACAGAAACCAAGAAAGATCCTTTCCCAATTCGTCGGCCTTCTTCAGTTCCGGTCATAGACTTCGATATCGACCGAATCAAAGCCTTGGATGTCATTGATCGTGTGGACACCATTCGAAGCTTTAACTGATAGGGATGTCGAAAAGGGGAGGGTATAAATATCAGCTGCAATGCAATTTTCCTTGGAGTGATGATGGTAAGTGATAAAATGTCAATTTGTATTTGTTTTTCTTTTTTTTGTTGTATGAGGAAATTGAAGGTAAAAAGAATGAATGGGCAAGCAAGCAAGCAAAGTCTCCAATGGATATGAGTAATCAATCAATCAATGAGGGCATAGTTTTTATGTTTAGTGTTAGTTCTGTTATATTATGTACAGAGAACTTTTCATGTTTCTTTTTTATAATAATTTAAAGCCGTCCATATTTCTCTTCCTCTGATTACATAGATTTTGATTAAAAGTTTCTTTTGGTATTTGGAATATTATTTTAATATAATTTTGGTAAAAATATAGTATAATATAGTGGACTTGTGATTTTTGAACCCGAGCGAGTGAAGCTTGAATCCATTTTTAGACGTGTAGTGTTTCTTTCGTATTTCTCTGATCTCTCTTATGTAGTGACAAACGTGAAACGGGCCTGTCCAGTTCGGCCCATTACGGATACCGGGTCTAAAAAGGCCCGTCAGTCTACAGGCTCAAGTCCGTACTACAGACAAGACTATGGACTGGGTTGAAAAGAGGAAACTAACAAACAAGTAGTATTGTGAAACGGGCCTGTTCAGTTCGGCCCATTACGGATACCGGGTCTAAAAAGGCCCGGGCCCGTCAGAACTTGAGAAAAATAAAATAAAAAATTTCACAGATTGATTTTTATTTTATTTTATTTTATTTTTAAATTATCCCCATGAGATAGGAATATCTTAACTCCTTAGAACTTGGAAGTTGACCTCTTATAGCTATATTGGCGTCAATGAAAATGTCATATAATTATCATTGAAAAAACTGTCAAATCAAGAAGCATGAGAACCATATAACCAAATTATCATAAGTTGGAAAATCTTATCACATATACATACATTGCATAGTCTACCAAATAGATGATAACGCTTCTCTTATTTTCTTCATTTTCAATCATCATGCTTGCCGCCCATTGAAGAAAGTTGTGGTTTGTAAAATTGACTC
The DNA here is from genome assembly GCA_031304145.1 of Cardiospermum halicacabum. Classification (NCBI taxonomy): domain Eukaryota; kingdom Viridiplantae; phylum Streptophyta; class Magnoliopsida; order Sapindales; family Sapindaceae; genus Cardiospermum; species Cardiospermum halicacabum. Next base: position 26,772,014 of record CM062390.1, read on the forward strand.
TCTTATTGTACAATTCCATTATTGATACTTCTTTACCACACACAAATTAATGTTGGTCTATAACTAAAAGTCATCCACCAATTTATGGTGTGTATTAGATTGTACTAAAGTATTGGAAGGGTTTGCACAGCATAAAATCCAATCAGAAATCGTTCTAAATAAATCATTTATTATTAGCTTGAGGATATCAAGAACCTCCAAACTTGAGTATAATTCATTTATTATTAGCATAAAGATGTCAGGAACTTCCAAACTTGATTATATTTTTTAAGTTAACCCTCAAATTTGATGAAAAATCGATTTAAGGAAACGATATTTTAGAAAAAGAGTAGGTTGTCGCAAATATTTCTATCCCTCAACTTCTAAATGATGGGTCAATTAAACCCTTTTACTAATGTGGAGGATGATCTGACAATAAAAATGTTGACTTTAAAATGTCAATTAAGTCATCCACATAAGCAAACATGACTTATTCAACACGAATTTTGGAAATTAAAGGGTCAAACTGATCCTTCATAAAATTGGATGACTAACTTGAAAAATATAGTCAAAACTCACAAATTTCTAAGACGCTTATGTCTTTATTATTTATTTAAACTTACATAAAATGGTATAAAAAGAGAATTACGAATCGAACAATTTTAAAAATATGATTGGATTAGCAATGAAAATTTGTTCTAAATAATTTAGAATTTATCAATTGGTGGTTAAATTAGTATTTTTATTTTATTTAAATTTTTAAAATTTTATTTACAACAATTATTTTTATTTTATTTATCAATTTTTTTAATTTTAATTCTTAATATTAATTTTCAATTTTTATTATTTATTCTTTAAATTAAAATTTTGATCATCCACGATCCAAAAATTCATAGCATATTCGTTTTTGTTTGGTCCAGTTACCTTATTAATGCCAAGACTGTATGGTCTTTATCATGTAGTCATAAGTGTTGTTTTCTCTAATACTACAATTATTATAGCTTTGAATTTGTATTAGATTCCTTTTGAGCCCTTTTTGGATTTTATTAAGATAGATACTATAAATATCAAATCTAAAATGTCTTAATTAAGTTTAGTGAGACTTATGAGATCGTTAAAAACTCACCTAATAAAATGAACCTTATTTTATTAAGTGAAAGGGTTTAAGTTGATGACAACACAAAAGGACTTTAAATGATTACTTGACCTAACTGAACCTTCTAGTGTTTTGGTAGTCTGGTTAGATGTATTGAGTTGAGTTGAGTTTGTGGTTGGTTTGTTAGGTAACTCTGCTAAGAAAAGAATCACGACTCAACTTGTTTTGGTTTTAAAAATTACTTGTAATGTGTGCAGTTTATCACCAACATTGTATTTCAGGAATCCGAACCTGTTTGATCTAGAACAATTTTTCAGATATTAGTTTTCGAAAAAAATTATTTAAAATATATTTAAATCTTTAAAATTTCGGTAAGATGTTTTCCGGAAATATATAAATTATAAGATAAAATATATTTAAAAAATTATAATAATAATTTAAAACATTAATATATAAAAATTATTTTAATAAATTTTTTAAAGCTCAAAATATAAGACCTTGAAAAATATATTTTTTTTAAAAAAAAATTAATTTGGTTTTCACTTTAAGTTTTTAAAAATATTTTTAAATTTTTGTAATTTGCGGTTACAAAATGACCTATAAAGTGAAAATTAAAGTTTAAATTTACAATTTTTTTAAATAAGTCTATAATTATATATTAAGCTTTTAGTATAATATTGTCCCTTAAACTAGATCAAGTTTATACAGATTTATTTTTTTATATTACTACATTAGATTATATCATTTTACATTAGTATAATTATACTTTTAAACTAAAGTCTAACTTATACAGATTTATTTTGAATGTTTGAATACCATATTAGTAATGTTAAAAATATTAATATTTAAATAAATTCATTAATATTAAATATTTGGAATAATAATACTCGAAATAAATTTATTCGAATTGATGGGGGACAAAATGTTATTATTATTATTATTATTATTATTATTATTATTATTATTATTATTATTATTATTATTATTATTATTATTATTATTATTATTATTATTAAAAACCATCCCAAACCAACTCACTATATGGTCAAAAGCTCATCTACTTTATCCACCAAATATTCCTCTACAGTACCTTTCGGCTCCAAACTCAAATTGAACACTATTCCACTTCCAAAAATCAATCTTCATCAAATCAATTTTTCTATGTACCTATCTCCATATCGAACCTATTTTCATAAAAATAAAATTAAAAGAACTACAAATGTCCTCTAAAAATAATATTTCTTAGATAGATTATAATACAAAAACAATAATACCCAACTAGTTAGGAGAGTGTTATGATATTTTTAACCAAAAAAAAAAATTAATTTAATTTTAATTAATCAAACAACATGTTGTAAACTAAAGTTCAATGAACGAAATCCTACCATAATCAAATAAAGTGGTCGGTTCAAAAATTAATTAAAATCAAATGAGGCTGTTAAAGTGATTTTATAAATAAATAATTTATTTATACCTGTTGCAAATTTTAAATCATCACACTAAACTCCAAAATTCATGTAACGATCAAGAATCAAATTCTCTTTTTTCATTATTTTATTAATTAATTTCAACTAGTTTGGTATTGTTTGTTTGTATAAATTAATTTTAAAATTAAAAAAATACTAATTAATTAATTGTCTGAAAATGGATATAAGGGTATATGTAAGTTGATAGGAATTTATTCAAAAATAGACAACAAAAAATTCTTTTCTTCACTACATAGCGTAGCATCTAAGAAAATAATTTGAAGAATCTCATATATCAGCCATATTTTTATATTTATTTTTTAAAATATTTGAAAAGAGAATAATATTTTTATTGAGAGACTATATATATTATTTGTTGTGTGGTCAATTTGATTTTTAGATTGACAGGATTGATACTAAATTACAGCACCTGATCATTTTCCTATAGACTTGGATGATTTTAAAAAAAAAAAATTAAAAAAAATAAATAAATAAGATCTTCAAAATTTTCATCTTTCAATTCATTTTATATTTGAAGAATGGGAATATCATGTCGCCATTATACAATTTTATTATTTATTTATTTATTAATATAAGAAGATAGTGCATGAAAAAGTATATGTATATATACTAATTTCAATTTTATTATTATTTAAAAGAAATTATTTTAATCCAAAAATCTTCAGTATAAAAATTATAAGTAGTTTTTTCTTTAATAGAATTTTTCGCGCGTAATTCAATTTTTATACCGTCCAAAAATAGATTATTTAAATTTTTACTATTTTAAATTAAATTAAATTAATAAATTTTTTTAATTATATTTTAAATTTATATATATTAATAAATTAAAAAATTAATAAATTTACCAATTCAATTTTAAAAACGTGTTTATATTTTTTTTTTCCATCAGTAAAGTGATTAGCTAATTTTCCGTTTAATATATTATTATAGTAATGAAGTGTGAATGTATTAGTAAATTTAATTAGTTAAAATTTTTAATATTTTAATTTTAAAATTTTTATAAATTTAAAATAAAATTAAAATGGTTTATTAGCTAATGTTGGAAATTTACTAATTTTTAGTGAAAATTTATGTAAACCACAATAAATTTGGATTTTATTTAGATAATAAACTAGGACCACCACCAAAGCTCTTTAAAAATGATTAATTTAAGTAAATGGGTCGTGCATGCAAATATATTTAAATAAATCGAGTGATGTGAGCATTGAAACTTAGTCGAGTTTTGAGTCAAGACTTCACAAATCATAATAAGGTTAAAAATTTGGTCAACAAATATGATTCATAGTGACTCAGATTACTACTAACTCAATAATTTGTATGTTTTAATTTTGATTTTGATAATGATGATGTTCAGATTTAAGTAATTGTATTGGTTTATTTTTAATATTTAATTTTGATTTCAATTCAACCTCCACCGTTCAATGTTGCTTTGTAGTGGATATAAAAGCTTTGCTTTGTTTTTAATTTAATTAATTAGAAACAAAGTGAAGTGATGATGATTATGATCTTCTTTATGGGGTTTTCTGTATACATGTTGGGTGATATATGCTCAACTCAACTCATTAAAATAAATTAAGTTGTAAGTACTTTTTATTATTAAATTTTAGTTGTATTTAATTAAAAAAATTGCAACTGTTAATTTTAATTAATAGTTAATGATGTCGCAATCATTCTCAATTACTTTTCATCGTATATTTGATTATCTAACATTTTTAAAATTATTATATTTTAATTTTAAAATTATTAATTTTATTTTCTGAAATTATAATTTTAAAAATTGTGTAGCATTAAATTAGTATGTTTATATAATAAAAAAAATATGAAGGATTTTATTTTTATTATTTTAGGATAAAAATTGAATTAAATTAATAAATTATTTAAATTTTATTTTAAATTTACAAATTGTTAAAGTTAAAATTCTAAAAACAAAAATAAACATACTTATCATTTATCAATATATTATTTTACAGATATTTTATAATTCTTCAGTAACCCTATTTCTACATATATTTTATAGACCCCCTCAAACTCTGCAAAAGTTTAAAAAACTATATATAAAATATAAAAATATAAAGCTGTGAGATAATATATATTTTGATAATTTTTATTTATTTTTTAAAATAAAATTATTTTTTTAATTTAAAATAAAATTTTAATAGATTTTTTTAATGTGAAGTTTGTAATTTTTTAAATATTTTTTTAAAAATAAAAAGCCAATATTAATGTACATTAAATACTTGTTGAGCTAGGATAAATTTTAACTATTATTTCGTTAAAATAATTACTAAATTATAAATATCATAAATTAACATATAGTTTTTAACAAATAATTTTTAAAAGCAAAGATAGGATGATATGATTCCTATGACACTCAATTGTTGGTATTAAATCAAAATTAAAATATAGATAATGTATGGGCAGTTTAGGTGGTTTGAAATTCAATGTAACATAGATAGATATGCAGATATGTGAGAATAAGAATATGTTACCAGTTATCTATCGGCTCAATTATCCATAGCGGTTTATAAATAAATAATTCCATAATTTAATATTATTTGTATTCTTTTCATACAATTTTTATCAATTTTTATATTGATAATAGAATAATACACCATGTATTTTATGCATCACATCATTCGTATTTTCTTTTTTATATAATATACATAAAAGTATACTTACAAAATTCTTTAAAAGGTCATAGTGGACATTTTTTAAATCAAATTAATTTAATAATAATTAGTTAACACTACCAAACTCCTTTTGAATTTACCTACATCATCTACACTTTTACTCCATATAATAAAGCCTTGTTTTGCTTTTGACTTTTCAAAATATTTTCAACTCCTTTTATTTTATATATAATTTTCTTTTTAAATTATTGTTCATGTTGCAATTTGTTTTTAATTTTAAAATAGAACTATCTTATCATTGAATTATAATTTTAAAGAAATATATAAAAATGATTCTTTTAAATTTTTACTTTTTTCTTAAAAAAAAATTGATTACACTTATTAAAAATATTCATATTGCATATTATATACAATATAAGATAATTTTTAATAAATTAGTTTTATTTATTTTGATTTTTTTTTTATTTTCTACACATAGAATTAAACTATATATCTATTATTTTTTTATTTAATGAACTTTGTTCAATCTAATTAAAAATATAAACATAATTTCCAACAAAATTTCACTCAAATGAAGATAAATATTTTAGATATCTCTAAAAATATGAAAAATTATTATTATTAATACAAATTTTAAGAGATTTTTTGAATTTATTTTTAAAAAATATATAAATATCTTTTTTATCAAAATTTTCATATTAAAGGGTAATTTCATCTCGACGTATTTTAATTGGAAATGAATTTTCCGATACTTTTTTCCTTTTATAGATTTTAAATCAGTCTGAGAATAATTACTATATTGGATTGGATTTAGGGTTGGAGTTAGCAGGAGAATAAATATTATCTTAGATTATTTTTAAAAAATAATAATAAATTATAAGCATTTGTTGAGTACACTAAACACTTAGAATCAAAGTGTGAACAACCAAACATGATTACCATTCCTCTCATACTAAAAACAACCTATTGTCTTCTCAACTTGACCCCCATAATATTCCTCTCTAAACCAAATAGCAGACTAAAGAGACTGATATTTTTCAAAACATTTGACTTAACAAAATCGACACAATGCAAGTTGCAAGACATGTCACATTCTCATGGCCCGTGATAGCAATTCTCTGATAAAAACTACAAATCTCATGTTGTTTTTTAGCTTACGATTCAACCAATAAGACAATCTCAGTTTTATTGTTTAATTAAGCTTGTCTTCTACTTCTTCCATGGCCCCTACTTTATCACCACATTATTTGGTCGTTTTGGTTTACAAGTCAACTTTCGAATCTTTCTTCATGTGAATGTGAATTCGGAATAGTGTTGGAGTAGGGTTAGGTTGGATTTGAGTTCGATGGGATTGGATTAGATTAGAAGGGTTAGGAAGATGACGTTTTATCTTAATAATAGTTTTTAGATGATGATAAATTATTAATTAGTAGTGAGTTTTTATTAAATTATGCATGTCTAAGTTTACGTTAAATTTAGTGAAAATTTTTTTAAATGGGCTTTTTAAAATTCAAAATATAATTATAGGTCTATTTTGAAAAACATATAAAAATAGGTCAAGTTTCCTAAAATACCCCTAAATCTTTACCATTCATATATGCTGTAAATTACGATCACAGTATGTGAATGGCCTATAGAGTGAAAATCAAACTTTAATTTTGCAAACTTTACAAAAAGTGGCCTATACTAGTTTTTATGGGTTGTAAAAAAAAAAATTCCCTTAAAATTATATAAAGTGTTAACGGGATATGTTTTTAATAATGTTGTGGCTGATTTGATGGTGTTAGGCCAATGTATTAAGTGACTAGATGGTTACATACGACTGGGTTTGACATGTATACATTTAACTGAGGTTAAATGATTTAACGTTATTTTATTAATTTTAATATTTTTAAAATCCATAAGTGTTTTATGTGAAATTTATAAAAACTTATTTGTGAGTATAGTTTTACAAAAAAATTTATTAGTGTATCGTGCAATTTCTTGTTTATGAGTATAAATGTATTTTCATCCACTATTTAATTTATACGAAATTTTCATATGTTTTGAACTATCAACTTTATAATTTTTCATGATATTTTTTTAAAAAAAAGAAAACATTTTATCAGGAGGTATACTATATTTATAATATAAAAGAATAATACTTTATTTATATACACATAACTCTGTGAGATGTTTTGTCATGAAACTGTTTCTATAAACTTTTAACAATTGATTTTACAATTTCACATAAATTTTAAAATTTTTTTAAAAAAAATTATTCTACTGCAACTTTCTTTTCCAAATGCTATTTTAAGCCTCAGACGAACAACAAACAAATAAATTAAAATTTTCTATTTCAAATTTACCTCAGATTCAAATTCTCCAAATACACTACTACAATCTATTAGCACATAGTTCGGCACATAAATCCTTCTTAGGCTTAAATAGGTGTATTATAGACTTGATTTTCCAATTTCAACCACAAGAGCTATACTAATTATGTAACTTATTCCAAATGAATTTGAGATTAAAACTCTATACAATTATGGATGTGTATCTTAATCATTATTCTATAATTAGTCAATAATTATCAAAATTATCGTGAAGAATAATAATTGTACGGACTTGTGGATGAGTATGAATAAGAGCCAATAAAATAACATATCATGAGAGGAATATATAAAAAGAAATGAAATGTGGTGAATATTTGATATTCTTTTTTTCTTATTGTGTGCTATCAATATACATATATTCTACTTGACCAATGATTGCAAATAAATATAATTATAATGGTATTAATTCATCAACAAAAGAATAACAAAAGAATAAAATGGTATTTATGCCAATAAAGAAGAAATTGAAATAAATGGATATAGTTCAATTAACATGCTAAAATTTTAATGATTGATAATTATTTGTATCATGTGTATAACTTCGATCATTGGTTTTAGATATTATTCAATATATGACTTGACTGAATATAATTAAATTTTGCTCATGTCAATTAATATAAAATAAAATTTTAATTTTATATCAATTTTAAAATTATATATATTACTGATTTTTTTATTTTGGTAATGGATATTTAAAATTTCAATTTATAAAAAATAAATTAATATAGAGAAAAATATAAATATATTATTAAATATCAAATAAAGAATGTATAGCTGATTCTCTCTATATATAATTATTTTTAATTAAAAAATTATAATTAATTTGATGTTTTGTTGTTTTTTTAACCAAAAAAATTTTAATTTTAACCAAAATTTAGTTAGATTTATATTTGATAATTTTTAAATTATATATCAAATAAATTTTTAAAAATAATTTAATCCAAACTATGGATATTCTTTACAATCTATTTTATTTTTATTTCGATTTATTCATTTATATATTTAATATATTATAAAAATTATTTTTTTAACTAACTATACATTTCATATATTATAAATTTTATTTTTTAAACTAATTTGGCTATTTATATTTAATGTTTATGATTAGTCGATATTATTCTCTTTAATTTTCTATTTAGTTTTTTTAAAAAAAAAAAAAAAAAAAAAAAAAAAAAAAAACTTTATAAACTTTTATTCGGTGGATTCCGATTCATGATTAGACTAAACTTAAGGTAGTATTCCACTCAAAATTATTCATTCCACTCATTCACGTTTTAACTCTATTCATTCCACTCATTCACGTTTTAACTGTATACATAATTGTCATTCCAAATTTATTGTGTCAATTTTTCAGAAACTACTTAATAATAATGAGAGAATTTATTCTCGAACATTATGATAAGTAGTTATTGGAATTAAATAGTTGATTTAAAATGTTTTAAGTGGTTATGACTATGAATGTGGTTTAGTAAACTTAATAGTAAAAAGGTAATTTAAAGTTAATCACACTTATTTAGATTCTACAAAACGTGTCTACACACAATTTAATATTCATTTACTATTGAATTTGAATCATATATTCCATTGTGATTTTATTATGAATTGTTCATGAAGATTTACTCAAAATTAACAAAGTTTGTACTTTATAAATTCAAATACTTCTAGAATAATAGAATTTAAAAAATTATTTTTAAATTTTAAATTTTTATTATATATAAATAAAGAATTATGGTATTTATTCAGAGAGAATTTTGAATTCATGTTAACTCATATCACAGAATATATTTGATTTTTTATTTTAAATTGAGTATTTAAATTAATTTTTTTATTAATAAATAATATAGGTTAAAATCTTATAACTTTGTTTCCATCATTTAAGTTTTCAAAAAAAATAAATAAATAATTCATGTTAGATACTAATTAAAATAATCAAATTTTAATACTAATTCGAAATTAATTCTCTTATTATTTATATAAAATATACAAAACATGCAAAAAAAAAAAAAAAAAAAAAAAAACTTTATTATAATGTTTTTAGTTCTATAAAATGAGAATAATTCCACTAAATATCATTGACTTATTAATCACATCAATCAAATCTTAATCATATATACATATTATGTCAAAATTGTATTGTTCAAGAATTTTTCTTTTGAAGAAAAAGTTATATAGCATATATGCAAAGCAAACAAACGGTGGTCACTTGGTATGCCAAAATTACTTGTCAAAAAGTGCATATTTTCTCATGATTTCATATCCCAAGTGTCAAATAATTATTCCTTAATATATGAATAAATAAAATCCGATTAATTTATAACTAGCAATTTCTAATTTTTATTTTCTCTACTATTTTAGTCAAAATTCTTGGAATAAAACATTTTCCAAAATCAATACAAATTTTAGCTTACTTATCACATTAAATTAGAAAGTGGGCATACTTATTTTAGTAGTGAATTTTCCTTTATATTAAAATATTGATCATTATTTTAAAAAAAATCTAATTAATTAAGTTGACTAATAAGTTGGTAGTATATTTGACAGGGGTGATATTGCATTGGATTACACTTAGCATATGAATATATAAATCATTTTAAGATAATTTGAAAAGAAATTAAAATATTAATTTAGAATTCCTTTAAAATTTTATAATAATTTTTCGGAGAAAATTGTAAGTAGTATAATTTTTTTAAATATAACAGAATGTAAAAGGCCGCATTTAACAATTTTAATATTTATATATATATATATATTATTAAAATTGACTTTTTTTTTATTTTTTTTTATATTTTGTTTAAAGAAATTTTTTTTTTTTTTACTATAAAAAATGTTATTTCATTTTGAATATTACCGAGTAATAATATTAGCTTTTAAATTAAGATGTGACTTTATTGTTTCCTACTATAAGAGGTTAGCACCATCCTGATCAAACGGAATTAATTATTCAAAACTCGACCAACTCTAAATAATTGTTTTTTATTTCAATTCTGACTCGACCAACTCTAAACAATCTTTTTTTTTATTATTATAATTTTGTGTAAATATTAATTTATTTCGTTAGTCCTTACACGACTCGATCTAATTACTGATTAATAATTATATTTATATCAATCATATAAAATTTAATAAAATCCACTAAAACTTTTTTTTAATATTCAATTTAAATTATATTCACTTGACTCATTAATTTTTTAATTTTTTATACTACTTTTATTTTGAAGATAAATTCTAATCCTACCAGAATTAATTTAAATGCAATAAATATTTACATGTATATTACATAAATATGACATAATATTTTTTTAAAAATCCAAATTATTTTTTCAAGTGGATATAATGTTGGAATAGTAATTGAAAATCACACTAAAATAGAATCAATTTTGGTGGCTATAAGAAATTCGATTGCAAATCGAACAAATAAGTCACCAAGAATAATTATGTGTCCCTACCAGATAATGACAATCGAATAAGAAATTTATCACCACCTTATTTAAAATTAACATGTGTCACCACTACAATTAATTAAATTTAAACCTATAGTGTACTAAAACGTGTAATTAATTAAATTTGAACACATAAGTATGACGTGTCGGTGTAACATAAATTGAAATTTTGCACCTAATGTTTCATATTGTGTCCTACATGATCGCAGAATCAAGACTCGGAAAGTCAAAAAAGATTTATATATATATATATATATATATATATATATATATATATATATATATATATAACGAAAGTCTTTGTGGTTTCTTGTGTCACATTTATTTATATGGTTAGTTGACTGACAATTGAATTGAATTGTCATTGTTAGCTTTTAGAGTGACATTGAATTGTTTTGGGTTTTTAGAGTGAATAGTATGGGTTTTCACATTGAACTTCTTAAAGAAATAAATATATAATTAAATAAATAAATTTGGATAATTATTTTGACTTTAAAAAAAAAAAAAAATTAAAGTTGTTTTTGGAAGGAAGATATTTTAAAAGAAATAATAAGTTTAAAATTATATATATAAATATATATATTCATTAAAATTTAAAATTGGATGTAATTTAAAATATATTTCAATAACTATGAGAAATTTTTTTAATATTTAAAAAATAATTTTATTTGAAATTAGAATATTATTATTATTAAAATATATTGTATTTTTATTATTTTAGTATAGTGAACCATTTATTTTATTTTTTAATAAAATATTATTGATTGCAATTATTTAAATATGATACAAATAATTTAATTTTTGATAGAAATGTTTAAATAAGTTATTATCAAAAATTAAAACATCCGTAGTGTAATGTCGGAAATGTATTTTATTTTAATTTGCTTAAAAATTTTCATTTGAAATTTGCCATTATTGACAAATTTTTGATTTGTCATTTTCATGTCGGAAATTAAATTTATGAATTGTGAAATTAGAGGTCCACTTAAAATTCATAATTAATATAAAAAATTCAATTTATTTTTATTTGTTAGAAAATCAATTGTAAACTTTTATTTTTATCCAAATAATTATACATAATATAGTGCAATGATATATAATCTTTTTATAAAATAATATTAATTAAAAAGTCGGTAGTAATTTTAAAAATATATATTAATATAAAAAATAAAATCAAACACTTACTTGACATTGATATAGATAATATATAGTGTGAAAATAAATGGTCGGTCATTAATATCAAAAGAACTCACTAGAAAAATCTATTAAGTTGACTTGTCAAACCATTTGAATTTTCCACATTTTCAATTTATCACCATAAAAACCTAAAACATCAAAACCAGTCAACTTCTTTTTTCAAGAAAAGTTGTCATCAATCAATTTAATTTCCTCAACTCTTCTACACATAAAAACCATTTTGTCAAACACGTGATTCAGTGTATCTATCTAATTATTTTTTTTTTTACCTAATTATTCTGGTTAAGATTATGTAAAAATTATAAAAAGAGACGTGTGGTTTACAAAGTTGTCAAATCTATCTATCTCTATCGAAATTAATTGCATGGTATGGGGTTTTTAAATAAATAAATAAAATATGTCAACTTTGTAAAATTCATAAATTCAATTTATTGAATGTAGAAGCCACTTGTAAATTGTATTGTAGGTTGGATTTTCGTTTTCAATGGACCAAAATGAGTGTTATTGTTATCTTATCTTATAATATATAGACCATTTTACAGTTATGTAGGGTCATATATGTTGGAAGTTGATTATGTGTACGTGTGTATTTATAATAAGATGTGTAACTAACATTGTTCAAGTGATTTCCATATCAAATTCTGTTCAACTGTCCATTTCATCAATCTCTCCGATTTTAAATTAGAATAATAATAAAAAGGGTTAATAGTAGAGTTAAAGTTTTTAATCGAAATAAAATTCTATTTATATATAAAAAAAATGATATATATTTTGTTTAGAATATTATATTTCAAATCTGAAAAATATAACTTTTAAAAAATAAAATATAAAAATTATATGAACTTATGGTATCTGAAGTATAATAATTTGATAACTAAAAATATATATTATTTGAAATATAATGATTTATAACTGGAGATATATAACTCAGTAACATACAGATATTTAAATGATGTTTAGTTAAATTTTAGATGACTATCAGATTTTACTGTAAAAAAAATAAAAAATAAAAAATAAAAATAAAAATTAATTTTTGAAATTATGATTTAAATATCTTTATAATCTAATTATTTTTACTTATTTTAATATATTTATAATCATTTTATTTCCTCTCACTCCAAGTAGTTAAAAGAAGTCAAACAATTGAAAAAAAAAATAAAATTGAAACAATAACAAAATAATATATTTTAAATCTCCAAACAGATCTAGTATTTTCCTTCTGTTGTCTTCAAATAGTCATACGACACATTGTCCATATACACAATAAATGTCGAAACAACATTTCAAATTTCAATTCAACTTTGAAAAAAAAAAATATTTTACTTATATTTTTATTTTAAAAAAATATATTTCACTCATTAAACGCATTGTAGTACAGATTTCAACATAAAGTACCCACAATGTACTTAATCAGAAGACCAAAAGTTGACAAAACACTTAATGATTTCTCTGAAACCCTAAACACATTAACTACTTCAACATGTCAATAGATTCTGCTCAAACTTCGACACGAATGGATAATGTCAAACTTATTACACCCGTTGACTTTTTTTAACTTTAGATAGAAAATTTAATGATTTTAGATCATAGATTAAATTTTTTTGAGCTTTTTTAGTATTTTTTTATTATTATTTTTACATTGAATTTATTGAAAATTGAATTGATATTGTGTAGTCAAAAGCCTTACAAATTACTGACATCAGGTCTCTCTCTTTTTCGCATTAAATTTTGGTTCGTGGTATCCATCCTTCTCATTTATTATTATCATAGTTTTTTAAAATATAAATAATAATATTTATTAATTTAAATATACATAATATTCTTACAATTATTGGACGGAAAATATCTATATTTTAAAATTATTTTTTCAGGTTAGATATTATTAAGACAGAATATAACAAAAATGTACGTTAAATAGTATGAATTATTAGATGAGATTCTTTCAGGACAAAGAAAAATAGTAAATTTGAATATTTTATATTTTTTTTATTATAAAAATAAATAAAATAAGACGTACTAACTGATAATAATGGACCACGGAATTGGAATATGGTTATTTAAAAATAATTTTATGATTTGAAAAATTGTTTTTATATATTTACGTAACATAAACACTTTCTCTATACACATCACGTGACCGTCACGTGACAAGGACAACAGCACCGTTATCGACGTCGACAAAAGTCGTATTTGTAGTAAATTATCGACGTCGACAAAAGTCGTAATTGTAGTAAATTATTCACCGCGAAAATTAAATAAATATTTAAAAAGCCACGTGGAAGAAAAAAAAACTTTTTGGATTCCAAAGTAAATTAAATAACACAATCCGGACAAAGTAGATAAGATAGTAAAATAATAAAATAAAAATAAAATTAAATAAACGAATTTTATTCACTCTACTTCAGGCTATAAATATAACCAACTTAAAACCAAACCACATCTCATCTTCACTCAAACAGACACACATTTTCAGGCATGGAGGTCGAACGTAACATGGTGTCACCGGCGGACGAAGCATCTCCGATGCGAAAACTAATCTCCGTCGCATCAATCGCCGCCGGATTACAATTCGGGTGGGCATTACAGCTTTCACTCTTAACACCTTATGTTCAACTATTAGGTATTCCGCACAAATGGGCCTCACTCATCTGGCTATGTGGGCCCATATCTGGGATGATAGTCCAACCAATCGTCGGTTTCCATTCCGACAGATGCACCTCCCGTTTCGGCCGTCGTAAGCCGTTCATTGCCGGTGGGACCGCTTTGGTCGCCGTAGCGGTTTTTCTAATCGGGTATGCGGCGGATTTGGGTCGGGCATTGGGTGACCCGTTGGGTAAAAATATAATAAAAACCCGGGCGATCGGGTTGTTTGTATTCGGATTCTGGATCTTAGACGTGGCTAATAACACTCTCCAAGGCCCATGTCGTGCTTTATTAGCTGACCTGGCCGGGTCGGATTATGCAAAGACCCGAACATCGAACGCGTTTTTCTCTTTCTTCATGGCGGTCGGAAACGTGTTGGGCTACGCAGCTGGGTCCTACACCCATCTATACCACATCGTCGGATTTACCCACACCGTCGCTTGCGACGTCTACTGCGCAAATCTCAAAACTTGTTTTTTCATCTCCATAACTCTCCTCCTCTCACTAACAATAATCGCTCTTTGTTACGTCAAAGAAAAGCCTTACACACCCGAAGACCTCGACGCCGATGAGAAAACCGGCGCGGCTAATGCCGCGCCGCATTGCTCATTCATTTTCGAAATAGCCGGTGCGTTTAAAAACTTAGAGAAGCCGATGTGGATTCTGTTACTAGTAACTGCCCTCAACTGGGTGGCGTGGTTTCCTTTCTTGTTGTTCGACACTGATTGGATGGGGAGAGAAGTGTACGGTGGGGACGCAAGTGGGACAGCAGAGCAACTTAGGATGTATAACAACGGTGTTCACGTGGGTGCTTTGGGTTTGATGTTAAACTCTGTCGTTTTGGGTGTCATGTCGTTAGGTATTGAAACCGTTGGTCGTTGGGTTGGTGGTGTTAAAAGATTATGGGGTATTGTTAATTTTATTTTAGCGATTTGTTTGGCTATGACTCTTGTTGTTACTAAAGTCGCTCACTCGGAATTCAAAACCGTCACCGGAGCTAACGGTGAGGTTCATATCTTGCCGCCGTCCGGCGCTGTTAAAGGCGGCGCGTTAGCCATTTTCTCCGTCATGGGAATCCCTCAAGCCGTAAGTTTAATTTTAATTTAATATTTCAAGTTCGTAAATATTATTTATTACACATTTTTGAGATTTGAGCGGGAGTTATTATACACGTGTGGGTCTATTTAGTAAATAGTATAAAAAATAGGGGTAAATTTATAAATTTAATTTCTAAATAAATGTTTGACAGTTAGATTTTTTTTTTAATATTTAATTCATAATTAAAATTTGATTAATAATTTGAAATTTAATTAATAGAAAATTTGACTAATTAGTCAAGATGGAATTACCAATAGATGGTGAACCTAATTAATCAAGATTGGATTCAATGATTCATGGTTGAAGTAGGTTTGATTTTATTTTTATTTTTTTAATAATTAATTAGACCCATATCTTGGGACAAAATTGTGGGGCTAAATGCATGTTTGATGTTTGAATAAACTTTATGAGTATGGACCTATGGTGTTGTTTTTGTGTCTTATAATAGCAAGGTTGGTAGGTGACAGTGGGTGAAAAGCACTTTTTAGTTTAGAAAAAAAATCTGATTTTTTAAGAATAAATTTCTACAACTTACGTGGAAGTTGATATTAAAAAAATTGTTTCATGTGTTTTTTAATTTATCTTTTGTTTTCAAGTAATTATTTCTTCAAATTGACAATTTGTTTCTTTTAATTATTTTTTTACCAAAAGATTCAATACATATGGACCTACATGATATTTTCTAGTTGTATTTTGTTTGTTTACGTAATATTTAAATTACCTTTTCATGTTCAAAAGCATCTTATCATTCTTATTCCTGTCTAAAGTATAAATACTTTTATCTAACTTTCCACATGGTATTCTTATATTACATTATCGGTATTTGGATTCTTCTTATCAGAATAATTTTATTTTATTATCTAATTAATTAAAAAATATATTCTCTCAGTCACGGATATTTGTCTGATTTCTATTATTTTAGCTATTCATTTAAATGTCTAAATTGTTAAATATTTATTTATTGTTTTTTCAGGTTACATTTAGTGTCCCCTTTGCTCTTGCATCAATATTCTGTAAATCTTCCGGTGATAAATCCACTGCTGGTCAAGGTAATTTTTTGCAAATCAATTTTAAAAATATATATTTTATTATTTATAAATATTTGATATAATATTTACTAATTTTTGTAATTTTTTTTAATCAACCAGGGCTTTCTTTGGGTGTGTTGAATCTTGCCATTGTCATTCCTCAGGTAACTACAAATTAAATTAAATTATAAATTTATTAAAAAATAAATAAATATTTTTTTATTTAATTAATTTTTATTATATAATGTAGATGTTTGTGTCATCGGTATCGGGACCATTTGACGATGCATTTGGAGGAGGAAACATACCGGCATTTTTGGCCGGAGCGGTGGCGGCGGCGGTTAGTGGAGTGGTGGTGATGATATGGTTGCCATCACCGCCGGCCGGTGTATCGACGAAAACCGTAGCCGGAGGATTCCATTGATTATAATCGAAAGTGGAATTCGAGTTTAAATTTTAGTTTGTTTTTATTTTCTCTTTTTTGGTTTTGGTACCACGTTCTTACGTTGGTTTTATATTTCCTTGAATGGGAGATAAAGACTTTGTTTGATGTAAATTTGTGTTCGCTTGGAAATATAATAACTTGTAAGGATGCTTTAATTTCAAGTTCCAATTAACTGACCATTAAAATAAATGATAAAGGTTTTAACACAATTTCCAAATTGTTTCATTTTGCTATATGTTTGTTGTGTTTATTTGGAGATGTTATGTATATAAAAATAAGTTCATTATAATATTATTTTATGGTATTTACTAAATCTAGTCCTCTTATATCTATGCATAAACTCAATGACACTATTTCAATCTCTAAATAAAACGTTAATAAATTTATATATTTAATATTCTATCCAATTCTGATCTATTAAAAAATTAAAAAAAATTCGTATTTTTAAAAATAGTAGATAAACTATTTGGAAAGTCGGTGTGAGAATTTTATATTTCACTTTGATAAAAAAAAAAAAAAAAAAAAAAAAAATTCAAATCTCATTGTGGAGAAATTTCCTAATCTTCTATAAATCCATAGCGTGTATTTATTATCTTTTCAATTTGACACTTAGTGCCACTTGATTTAATATATTTTACCAGTGAAATTAATAGAATTAAATGCCATTCATGATGAAATTAAGTAAATTGAATGTTTAGGAAAGAAAAATAAACCAGCAGTTGAATTTTTAAAGTTTATTAACTTTTAGTTTGAACGTTAATAATATTCAATAAATATATATATATTTTTAAAAATATATATATATTTTAGAGTACTTTGACATTACATGAATATTTTTTTATTTTAGAATTTTAAAATTTTAGCCGATAAAAATCCTACATCCTTAAAAAGACCAGCCTTCCATGTGAACTCCCTCATCAACCTCAAAATAAAACAAATCCAAATCAATCATACTCCAAACCAAAACAATACCTAAATGAATCAACCCTATATTAACCACAATAGTTGGAGAACCCAAAAAGCAAAATGAGAACTTCCTAGATACAAAACCATACAAGTACTTTCAAAACAATTGTGGTTGTGAAGCATTTGGTGCATCACAATTGGTCTACAAAATGGCTATGCAATCGTGTGTTCCCAATAACCACATAGAGTGAATGTGAGTCGGTAGTTGCTGCTTCTATAATTCCAATTCTCTTTACCAAAAGCTGCAAGCAAAGCCAAAACCCACTCCATCAATTGAAAGCTACACTCTCACTTGTTTGGTTTTTTCTCATCTAAAGTTACTAAAATGTTCACAAGTTATTTGTTGATTTGGACACTTTAGTGCATGCGTAGAGAACAGTGAACAATCATAAGACGAAAAGCAAACTCGTTTTTGTCACTGTTGTATGTGCTTTGCTCACTTACTTATACAGAATGTGTGAAAGTGATATCATATCAGTCTCCATTGATAAAGCAATGTGTACATCTTAGTTTGTCAATTGCACCTTTTCTCTTTCCGTTTTTCAGTTTTCTTTATAATAAAAAAATGTTATTTAGGTTTTCTAATACTAAGTTAGTAGAGGTGGGTATGGTTAGTTGGGTTTAGTTTAATTCAAAATATATTTTCAGAAGTTGTCAAGTGATTAACTAGAATATGTTTTATAATTTAATATAATGATTAGTCGATTTTTTAAAAATTTTGGATAAAAAAATTAAAATTTTTAAAACGATTTATATTAAAAATACAATGATTAGTCAAACTCTTTACATATGTTAAATATGTAAAAGAACTTTATAAATTTACAGATAAAAATATCTGTATTAAAAGAATTTGGTATATATTATATATAAAAGCTTTTAAAACTAAATTTTTTTAAAATAAATTAAAATAATTTATATATATTTTTTATTTATAATTTTATAAATTTTGTTCCGACATGCATTTTGTAAAATAATTTTAAAAACTGTAAAACTCATTAAAAAAATATCAAAATTAGGAAGGAAAATATATCTATCAATTAAATTATTTTTAAAAATTTAAAATTAAAATAAAATTTAAATTAATAGTTAATTGATATAAAAATTTTTCATTTACCTAAATTTAAAGTAAACTAAATCAATAAAAATTCTCACAACAAAACCTTACATATTGTTATTCATATATTCAAGCCAACAAAAATTTACACCGAACACGTACTTACAACAATAAGTTGTTGTCTTAACATCAATCCAAACCGGTGCTTAAAAGAAAAATAAAAAGAAAAACAATATAATAAAAGTTGTTGTTGTTCTACTAAGATTACAACTAATGGAACCCACCGGCTACAGGTTTCATTGCTTCACCGGCCGGAGGTGTCGGAAGCCAAACCAACGCCACGACTCCACTGACCACCGCCGCCACCGCTCCGGCCATGAATGCCGGCATGTTTCCTCCTCCGAATAGTGCATCAAATGGACCTGCCGCCGTTGATACAATCATCTGTATATAATAATTTAATGTATGGTTAGATATAATTATAAATTAATTTAATTTTGTAAAAATGTAATTAGAATTATGTTTATTTACCTGAGGAATGCAAATTGCTAGATTCAATACACCCAATGAAAGACCTGTCGAATCATAAAATATTAATTTATCAACGACATATATATTAAAATAAAATATAAGGCCCAATGGGCTTATTGTCCAACAAAACTCAAGTTAATATTCATGTCCCAATAAGTTATGAAACCCAACAAAGCTAAAGTTAGGCCCATTTGTCTTCATTTATTATTTTTATTTTCATTTTTTTAAAAGTAAAAGAAAAAGAAGATTGGTTCTTTTCTTTTTCCTTTTATTTTATATTTTTTAAATTAAAAAGTAATTTTAGATTTTGAATTAAATGTGCAAATATTTACCTTGGCCCGCAGTGGATTTATCACTAGAGGATTTACAGAATATTGATGCAAGAGCAAAAGGTACACTGAATGTGACCTGGAAAGATAAAGCAAAAAGGTTAATGATATATAGTAATACAATTGAATATAAAGTAATTAAGCAATTTAGTCAAATTTGGCAGTCAAATAATGTTAAGATTAAGGGGGAAAAAATCAAAATCAAACAAATCTGTGAGTGACAGATATATTTCCATTAAAAAAAATAATTATCAAAATTACTCTGATAAGAAGAATATGAAAAAAAAATGAAAAATAATTATTAAAATAGAAAAATATAGATTTTAATGAAAAAACCTAGAAAGAATATATTCTCTGAAAATCAAATTGTTTCAAAACTTTTTCAACTATCACCAACCACCACCTACCTACCAACCTTCCTATTAAAACGTTCATAGTAAAGTTTATGAACATCATATATGGAAGAAACCCCGCAACAATATCCAAAAATAAAAATTAATCTCACACAATAATAACAATCATACCTTCTATAAATATAATTAAAAATAATAATAAAATAACAAAATAAATAAATATATGAATTAAATTATCTTACTTTAAGGAAATCCACAGCACAGATTATAATGTAAAATCTCATGAAATTAATTACGTAAAAAGTAAAACTCACGGCTAAGGGGATTCCGAGGAGAGAGAAAACCGACAAAGCGAAGGCTTTAACTCCGGCGGACGGCGGCAAAATATGAACCGAACCGTTATCTCCGACCACCGTCTTGAAATTTGCATGAGCGACTTTAGAAACAACAAGTGTCAAAACCAAACCAATCGCTAAAATAAAATTAACAATACCCCATAATCTCTTAACACCACCGACCCAACGACTAACGGTTTCGATACTCAACGACACAACACCCAAAACGACAGAGTTTAACATCAACCCGATAGAACCCGCATGAACGCCAGCGTTGTACACTCTATGTTGCTCCGCTGTCCCACTCGCGTCCCCACCGTAGACTTCTCTTCCCATCCAATCAGTGTCGAATAAAATAAACGGAAACCACGCCACCCAATTAAGGCACGTGACTAGTAACAATATCCACATAGGTCTCTCCAAGTGTCGGAACGCGCCACATATTTCAAACACGAACGCGCATGCTTTGGGTTCGGACTCGGGTTCGGATTTCGGATCCGGTTCGGGTTCGGATACGTAGTATAAAGCGATTATGGTGAGAGAGAGAAGGAGAAAAATGGAAATGAAAAAACAGGTTTTGAGATTGGCACAGTAGCGGTCACAAGCCGGGGTTGTTGTGAAGCTCGCGATGTGGTATAGATTGTTGTAGGCCCCAGCGGCGTAGCCCAACACGTTTCCGACACCCATGAAGAAAGAGAAAAACGTGTTGGAGAGTCGGGTTTTTTTATAATCCGACCCGGATAGATCCGCCAACAAAGCTCTACATGGGCCTTGTAGAGTGTTATTAGCCACGTCAAGTATCCAAAACCCGAGAACGAAAAAACCAATCGCTTTCGTTTTAATTACGTTCGTACCCAACGGGTCGCCGATTGAATGGCCTATGTCGGCGGCGTAGCCGATGAGTAAAACGGCTACGGCGACTAAGGCGGTTCCGACGGCGATGAAGGGCTTGCGACGGCCGAATCGGGAGGTGAGACGGTCGGAATGGTAGCCGACGATTGGTTGGACTATTAGACCCGATATGGGCCCACAGAGCCAGATGAGTGAGGCCCATTTGTGTGGGATGCCGAGAAGTTGAACGTATGGTGTTAGGAGTGAGAGCTGTAATGCCCACCCGAATTGTACGCCGGCGGCGATTGACGCGACGGAGATGAGTTTTTTCGTCGGTGAAGCGTCGGAGGGAGATGAATGTGTGGGGTGATCGACTTCCATAATTGAAGAAAATGGTGTATGTGTGTAGTGAACATGTGTTGTCACTTGGTTGTTATTTATAGTGTAAATAGAGTGGAAAAAACAGTGGTTTTATTTATTTATTTATTTATTTTTAAAAATAATAATTTTGATTTATTTTTTTAATTTGTCCGGACTGGATTGGGTGGGTTATTTACTCGCGAATCAGAAGAGGTTTGGTTTGGTTTTCCACGTGGTTTTTCACTAATGATTTTTTTTTCTTCAAATTTATAATTATTTTTCTTAAGAAAAAAATACAATGGATAATTAAGTGGTATACACTATTTGTCTACGTGGCATAGTAAGAAAAATGCGTACTTATCGTATAACATATTATTTCAAGGGTGTGTCACGCGTGTTTTATTTTTATAATTGTGTTTATTATCGAATAAAAGCGATATTGTATGATTTTTTGGATAATAATATACTTTATTTTTAGTTGTTATAATCCTAAATTTTTTTATTAAGATTTTATTCACATGTTTATATACTTTATTTATTTATATATTTTTTTTAAAAAATAAATAAATATAGTCCAATAAAAATATATAAAATTAAATTTTAATTATAAAATCTTAATCAAAATAGATTTTTCTTAAATTATTTAAAATAATAATAAAAATAATAATGTTGAAATATTTCTTTGAAAATCATATAAATTTGTTTTAGCTTGTTTAGTATTACTTTCTATTTGTTTTTATCTAAATAAATCATTAGGTTGTATCCTATTGATAGCTTACCAAAAATAATGAAATGTTTTCATTTGTAGAATTTTAACATTTTGCATCATGGTTTACATTATTTTAGATTGCAATTTTTGATAATGTATCTAACCATGTTTATCTATCAACAATTAGTGCAAAATAATATTTATTTATCATTTTATTTTTTAGTTAATGTAAAATGTCTTTTTAATTTATTGAAATGATTTCACTAACCTTCTAAAATGTTGGTAAAAAATATTTAGATATACTAAATAATTCGCATTTTATTATAGAAAAATTGCATATACTATATATATATAAATTTATAAAGTTATCTACCTACCTACATTGTTATGTGATAATATTGGCTCGGATGTGAATTTTAATAGTAAATCTACTATTTTATTGCCATATGAGGAAAATTGTTCCAATTAAGAAATAAAAAATATTATTGCTCTTATTTTTTCTATTTTTAAAATTATTCCAGTAGGTATTTCTTAACTCATATATTTTGGATTATTTTATTCTTGATTATATTAAAATGTATATTGTATTTTAAATAAAGTTAATGCATTATTTCATAATTTATTTAATTTTATAAAAGTTTAATTTACACCCTCTGAACGATGAAAAATTATACATATATGAATATTTTGGTATTAATATATAATTACACCAATTCTCTTCATAAAATTAAGTGAAAATACAAAATAAAATTAATTTTAAATGAATATTACATCGTAGAGATGTATTTAGAATTACAAACTTAATTGTTATACTAATAAATTTATTAATTAAATAACATTTTTATTATTAGGTAAGGGGATTTAGTGTTTGTAAATATCAAAATATTTATTTCTGTAATTTACTATCATTTAGAGGTTGTGAGTGCAATTGACTCTTTTTAAAAATAGGCAACTTATTTAAAATAATTAAAAAGTTAGCAACCCATTAAATTAAATAATCATTTAATTTAATATGAAATGAGAAAACATAATAAATAAATAATTATATTATTTATTCAAGTAATTTTTTACATCTTTCTAATATATATTAATTATTTAATAGTCATAAATTTGATACTAAATATATATATGATTTAAACATCCTAATCATAATCCCAAGTATCTTAAAATATAATTTATGTACATATTTTATCATATCTTACATACTTTATTCAACTGTTAATTCTCATCATGTATAGATTTGTTAATGAAATTAATACAGTATTTCATTATGTAAAATAATAAATATAATTTAGTGAGTTAGTTACAAATTATGAATTTTATATTCACGTCCAATTATAACAATTATAAATAAAACAAAAATATATCTATAAAAGGTCAAATTAATTTAAATAAAATTTATTAAAATAGTTATAAATAGACCTCATTTTAATCTGACAAATACCTGTCATATTAACTTTGACAACAATTTAATAATAATTTTATTTTCCATTACTAATTTTTAATAATTAATATTTATCATATTTGGAAATAAAATATCTATCTCATATAACACTCTAATATATTGATCATCTTCAACGCCAGCAGTTAAAATCAACCGTTAGAATAGTATTTTAAATAGTTATAGTGGTTAGTATTTTAAATAGTTACGATAGTTAAGAGTTTGAAACAGTGGTTAGAATAATTGCTAAAATAGTGGTTTTGATATAAAACTCTCAAATAAATTTGATGTAATTATTTAACTAGTATTTACAATGAAAATGGAATAATATTTTAATAGTTTTAAAATAGCGATTTAAATAAAAAAAAATTGAGTAGTATTTATCAAACCGACTGCTACTTAAATCACTCGATACTACTCTAAAGTATTACCGTCAAATATCTAACTCTTATAAACCGCTATTAAATTTATTATTTAAAATTAAGTGAATGTCAAACACATTATTTTATTTTTCAAATTCAGCAAATTCTAAAATTATTGATTTTTTTCTTTTTTTTCTTTTTCAAATCAATAGTATATAATATTTTCTAATTCATCATTAACTACACTTAAATGAAAAGATTTTAAGTCAAAAGATGTGGCGAATTGAGGATGGATGGTTATCTTATCCAATCTCATCAGATTTAGATATGGTAAAATCAAAAGTAAAAAAAGTCAACAGAGATGGAGTGTGTAATAAGTTCGACATTATCCATTTACGTTGAAGTTTGAGCAAATCTAATGACTTTACGTTGAACTTACTTCGGTTTCAATAAATCATTTACTCATTCACTCAGGATTTTCTGGTCATCAGGATTTTGTGGTCACCAGGATTTTGCATTGCAGTGTCTGACTCAGATCCAGATACACCAGTGATACTATTGGTCGTGTAATTAATCATTGTTGGTACTCATAAAAAAACCGTACTGTACCCACTTTTAATTGAATACTGTATATTAATATTAATAGTATATTTTACTTTTATTTATTTGCTTTTTAATTGGTTTGATTAGGTCGCATTTGACTAGTTTTTGTTTTCTTCTTCACTTTCTGTCATGGTGAGGTAAACACTTTACTTTACAAACTCATATGAATTTTATTAAAAATAATTGAAACACAAATCATGGGCATTTTTATTTTATTTAAATTTTAAAATTTTTTAAAAATACTCCCACCGTTTGAAAATATAATTTTTTTTTTATATTTTAAAATATAAATCGTTTGGAATTTTTAAGGTATAAATGTGATATATCTTCCAAAAATTATCCTTACTTTTATTTTGAAATAAAAGAAATAATAGGTGAATTGAAGAGAGATAGAAAGAGATATGAAGGTAAATAAGATTTTTTATATATCTTCTTAATAAGTGTGCCCAAGTCTAAAACGTCTTATATTTAGAAACGGAGAAAATGTCAATTTGCCAATGTATGTTTATTAAAATTTTTATAAATTCATAAGTTGTATGAATTTATACACTTTATATGTTTGTAAAAATCGTAAAGGATAATATATTATTTTTTTTAAAAGTTATAAATTTAAATAAGTTTAGTGATTTATTGATTTAATTAAAATTTTTAAATGATAAAAAATAAAATTATTTTTTAATCAATGAATATCTTATTTTATTTGAATTATAATTTTAAATAAATATATCAACTTCTCTTACATACCTAAAATTTTCTATAATTTTAAGTTTATAACTAATTTTTTTATTAAACAAAAACCTTTCAAGAAACAAAATTTCCCACTACATATAGAGAAATATATGTCAAAATATATAAGATATATTAACATTAAGTTTTATTTTTTTAAAAAAAATATTTTTAAAATTGAGAATTCATTTTATAAATTACAATGTAAAAATACTAAAAATAAACTTGTAATATAAAATTAATTTTGAAAATAAATGGTTAAAATAGTAATTTAAATTAATTATTAAAATAATTAATGTCACTATTTTTAAAAACTATTCTCGTTAAATATCACTTTAGAACTTGTGGCCAAAATTATCCCTAATAAACATGGCCATGGATTTATACTAATTATTTCTCAGTGTAAATAATAGTAGAAAACCCCAATATTATAAAATTAATAATGGGACGTGTTTGGTGCCCAATCCTAACAAAACTTCTAGACAAGTGAATCGGATTATTATTCATTATGTTTTGAAAATTCCAAAATCCCACTAATGTTAAAGTAGTACCCACAATCAACTCACAAAACACTTTATTCCTCTTAAACCGAAAGTTAACGGTGGTTGGTGTGGTAACATCTAGAAGGAATAAATTTAAATGTTTTTGATGTCCCCATATGAATACATATAGTAATATACAAGAATTTTAAAGTCATGGTATCTTTAATTAGCATGAGTGAGACTTTACATGGAAATTAAGTATTGATGGCTTATTTGGATAGAGGATTAAGGAACAATTAAAGAAATGTATAGGATTATGTGAAGAAAAGGAATTTTGTATTGTTTGTGATTTTTAAAATATTATTGTTTTGTTCATTATTTAGGAAGAAAACATATATTCTTCCTTACTATTGTTTTTGATAACATTATCTGAATTATAGGTTCCATCTAAACTTTATTAGAGAATATAGGTAAAAAGGTGATGAGATTGTATAAGCTGGAGATAATGTGATAATACATTCGAATAAAAATAATTTATTTATAATATATAACTATTTAAGGTTTATTAATGTTCCATATTATGTGGGTTTGTTTAATAGTATTATTTTATATAATAATTAAATTACTTTTGGATTATTGGTTTTTATAATAAGTTTTTATTTATAAATTTTATTATATTTAAAGTAATTAAATATTAGTATTTTTAAATAATTGAACTAATAAAAATAGATTATGTAGAATATTTTTATAATATAAAAAATATTAAAAATAATTTTAAAATTTAAAATTAAAATAATAAAATATTCATTCTTAAAACCCGCTAAAATACATTAAAATTAAATAAAATTATACATTAATCTATTCGGAATATTGTATGAGTGAATAAAAATATAATGGTATCAGATTAAAATATTATAATCCATAATTATAATATGGCAGTAGGTTTAGCCCACTTATAAGTATTTGGTTTCAGCCCAAATCAACCATAAGTCCAATGAATGTCAATACACATAAAATTCAGTGGAATCCACCGGCTACATCTTTAGTTGAGACCTCAGCCGGCAGAGGTGGAAGCAAAAATATAGCAACAACACCGCTAAGGGTGGCCGCCACCGCCGCCAGAATAAACGCAGGCTCGTTTCCTCCTCCGAATGCGGAGTCTAGAGGCCCAGCAATTGAAGACACTAGTAACTGTACATGTAAAACCAATTCACTAATTATTAACTTTGAAACCTTTTAGCAAATAAAAGATTGAAATGTACATGTATATACCTGTGGGATAACAATTGATAAATTCAAAACTCCCAAAGACAGACCTGAAGATTTAAAAAATAAATATTTAATTTCTAATTTAATCTATATTTTGTAATTTATATATTTATTACAAAAAATAAATATTATTGAAAGAAAATTTACCTTGACCAGCCGATTTGTTATTGGAACTCTTACAAAAGATTGATGCCAAAGCAAACGGAACACTGAAGGTAACCTATCATCAAAAACAATGACTGTTAATTATATATATATATATATATATATATATATATAATAAAATAAAATTACGTTCAAAAGATTCCAATTTAATCAACTGTAACAAACAAAATCAAACAAACACAACTTACAGCTAAAGGAATACCAAGGCCGGCAAAAATAAAAAAAGCACCGGCCTTTACTCCGGCAGACGGCGGCAAGATACGTACCTCACCGTTATCTCCGGTAACGGTCGTGAATTCCGAGTGAGCGATTTTGGAAACAACAAGAGTCATAGCCAAACAAATGGCTAAAATAAAATTAACAATACCCCATAGTCTCTTAACACCACCAACAAAACGACCAATTGTTTCGATACTTAACGACGTTATCCCTAAAACGACAGCGTTTAACATCAAAGCCAACGCGCCTGCGTGTACACCGTTGTTGTACACTCGCACTTCTTCAGGGTTTTGACTACTCGGTTTACCGCCATACACTTCGCGTCCCATCCAGTCTGTGTCGAATAGTAGAAATGGGTACCAGCCAATCCAGTTGAGACACGTCACCAAGAAGAGAATCCACATCGGTTTTTCTAAATGGAGAAGTACGTGGAATATTCCGACAATGAAATTGTTTCCTTTTTTGGAAACGTTGGTATTTTCCGTTTCGGGTTCTTTTTTTGACTCCGGTTCTTTGATAGTGTAAAGAGCGAAGATTGATAAGGTGAATAGTAGGGTTATGGAGAGAAAAAAACATGTTTTGAGATTGGCACAATAGATATCACATGAGGATGTTTTTGTAAAAGGAAATATAAGGTAAAGTTTTGAGATTGATCCGGCACCGTATCCTAGAATATTACCTATGGAAATAAAAAACGAAAACAATGCATTTGCTATTCTCATGTTTTTGTAATTGTTACCCGATAGATCGGCTAAGAGGGCACGACATGGTCCTTGAAGTGTGTTGTTTGCCACGTCGAGTACCCAAAAGCCTAACACGAATAGTACTATAGCTCTTGGTTTGATTGTATTTTTTTTTATTGGTATCTCCTAGTAGATGACCGAAATCGGCTGCGTAGCCTATAAGGATGACTGCGAATGCGACGAGGATTGTTCCGGCGAGGATGAAGGGTTTGCGGCGGCCGAAGCGGGAGGTACACCTGTCGCTATAGTAGCCGGCGATTGGCTGGACGATTAGACCGGAGATGGGCCCACATAGCCAAATGAGTGATGACCATTTGTGGGGTATGCCGAGTAGTTGAACGTAGGGTGTGAGAAGTGAGAGTTGTAATGCCCAGCCGAATTGGACTCCGGTTGCTATTGAAGCTACTGTGATTATCTTCTTCAATGGTGAACCATTGTCTTCTAAAATTGATGATGATGGTGGTGATGGTGGTTCTATGTCCATTCGAGTAGTGTTTGGTATGATTTGTTTCGTGAATGTTTTAGCTATGTACTAATGTATATGTGTCACAGTTTGGGTTCGGACACTTTTTATAATCTGAATTTCCTAGATTCCTCTCCTTATTTTTAATGCATATAATAAACTAGACAAACGGATTTTTTAATTTGAAAATTATTTTAAAAAAATGAAAAATTGTACTTAATGTTATGTAGTTGAACAATTATGAACACTTTCCAAAAGTCACGACATAGGTGGAGATACTTGTTCATATTTTGAACAGAGAGTTTATATATAGTCAAACATAGGTAAAACTAAAAAGATGTACACCTATATATATATATATATATATATATATATATATATATATATATATATATATATATATATAAAATTTCAATGGAATCCACCGGGTACATCTTTGGTTGAGACCTCAGCTGGCGGCGATGGAAGGAGAAATATGGCAGCAACGCCGCTTAGGGTGGCCGCCACCGCTGCCAGAATAAACGCAGCCTCGTTTCCTCCTCCGAATGCGGCGTCCAGAGGCCCCGCAATTGAAGACACTAGTATCTACATGTATAAACAAATTAATTATTAATGATATCAATTACAATTACGAACCAACTTATTGAATTGATTTTTTTAATTATCTTTTGTGGGTAAGAAAATGTTATTGAAATGCGTGTATATGTATATATACCTGTGGGAGGACGATTGATAGATTCAAAACTCCCAAAGAAAGCCCTGATTCATAAAACCATAACACGATTAATAATCAACATAGGTTTCAAAGATTCCACTAAATTGCCTTTCACAAATGTCATTTTACATTCATTTAGTTAATTAATTATTTATTTATTTAGCAATAAAATTTACCTTGACCAGCGGATTTGTGACTGGCACTCTTACAAAAGATAGATGCCAAAGCAAATGGAACACTGAGAGTAACCTGTATACATCATCATCAAAACAATAATTAATTATTTTTTAAAAAATAAATAAAAACAATGTCATACAACATAATCAAATATGACTTACAGCAAAAGGGATTCCAAGGCCGGCAAAGATCACCAGCGCACCAGCCTTAACTCCGGCAGACGGCGGCAATATCCTCGCCGCACCGTCATCTCCACCAACAGTCCTAAAATTCGCCTCCGCCACCTTAGTCACCACAACAGTCATAGCCAAACAAGTCGCCAAAATAAAATTAACAATACCCCACAATCTCTTAACACCACCAACCAAACGACCAACACTTTCAATACCCAACGAAGTAATCCCCAAAACGACAGCGTTTAACATCAACCCCAACGCGCCTGCATGTACACCGTTATTATACACTCGCACTTCCTCCGGATTTTCACTACTCGCTTTACCTCCATACACTTCGCGTCCCATCCAATCAGTATCAAACAGTAAAAACGGAAACCAACCAATCCAGTTGAGACACGTCACTAAAAACAGAATCCACATCGACTTATCCAAGTGGATAAACGCAGTAAATATTCCCAAAATAAAATTACCTTTACTCTTATTCACCTCTTCCATTTCCAATTCTTGTTTTTTCAATGGTTGTTCTTTAACAGTATATAAAGCGAGGATTGATAAGGTGATTAGTATTGTAATAGAGAGGAAAAAACATGTTTTCAAATTCGCGCAATAAACATCACACGACGACGTTTTAGTAAATGGCGCGATGTGGTATAGTCCCGATATGGACCCCGCCGCGTAACCTAAAATGTTACCAATAGCTAGAAAAAACGAAAACAAAGCATTGGCGACTCTTGTTTTTTTATAATCATTGCCCGATAAATCAGCCAAGAGAGCCCGACATGGTCCTTGAAGTGTGTTATTAGCCACGTCAAGTATCCAAAAACCTAGGACAAACAATATTATCGCCTTAGGTTTCATCGAATCTTTTTTATCACTATCGCCCAACAAATGTCCGAAATCAGCAGCATAACCTATAAGTATCACGGCTAATGCGACTAGGATTGTTCCGGCGAAGATGAAGGGCTTGCGGCGGCCAAATCGGGAGGTACACCTGTCGCTATAGTAGCCGGCGATTGGCTGGACGATGAGGCCCGAGATGGGCCCACAAAGCCAAATGAGTGACGACCATTTGTGGGGTATGCCGAGTAGTTGGACGTAGGGTGTGAGAAGTGAGAGTTGTAGGGCCCAGCCGAATTGAACTCCGGTTGCTATTGATGCTACTGTGATTATTTTCTTTAGCGGTGAACCGTTGTCTGATGGTTGTTGTGGTGCTTCCATTTTGGTTGGAGATTTTGTGGTGATTGGATTTTGGTGTGTGGGGTTTGTTTTATAGTAGTTTTCAACTGTCTGGCTTTTTCATGAATGTTTTTAGTTAAGTTGACAAGTGGTGTCTGTCACAGTTTATAATGTGATTTTCTCAGATTTCTCTTGTTATTTTAAATTTATTATTGGTTTTTAAAGTAGAATGCATTTTTCTTTTTGAAAAATAAGATTATCTTTTATAAGATAAGATAAGGGTGCATGCGAATCGGATCGTATCCATGTGTGTAGGTTCTAATCATGTGTACTAGTTTCACAAAATTCAGATTTATTTTTGATATTAAGAACAACAAGTTTTTATCCTAATAAAGTTTTTCTAATATTTTATATGTAAAATATTATTCAATTTTATTATTAATGTGATATTTAGTATGGTATTCATCATTTTATATTATTTTAGACAATTTGAACAGAGCTTATAAAATTTAAGGTTGGTTTATTTAATATATTAAATAAATATGAAAATTTTGTTTTAATTTAAATTAAAATTAATTTAATTCATTTTAAATTGGCTAGTAAGTTCACTATACTGGTTTTCAGGGTAAGTAAAGCCATACAACATACTCCAATACAGTGCAAATTGGTGCCACGAAACACCATGCAATTACACCAGTGCACCTTTAATGATGTTAATCTGTTTTCCACATAAATGATCATTTATACAAGTGATAGTAAGTTGAGATCTAGTGGTGTTAAAAAGTGTCGGTCTATCTGTCTGTCTTATCCAAACATTATCCGGACTTACAAATGGTGTGTGAACAAACATGTGAACTCTGTTAAAACTCATAGACACGTGACTGTAAACCTAACAAGTTAAATTAAAGCAGATCTGTAATAAATATATGTGGCCCAAAATCGTCCATACATCGACTAAACCACACTGACCAATGTTGAGATTTTGAGTGACGATAACTCACTGGATTGATATCAAAAAGTGAAGAAGCAAAGCGATCTTTCTTTTTAACTTTTAAGTACTTTAACATATGTACTTTATGTTTCTAGTGGCCAATGTTAATTCATGTAATATACAAGTCGGTTACTCACGAGAAGGATGGTAGTCTCATTCTTTATGGTTGCTGTCTCTGGAGGTATTGAGAGAGAACATAATGAAACCATGGGGATTGATATCTCAGGTTCATGAAATTTTGTGGACAAATTTTGTGGATAAAGTTTTATGAGGTGGACAATTCGATCTACGTGATTGAAAGTTTTATTTTAATTTTTATAAAAATAATAAAAAATAATAAAAAATCAAATAATCCGAATGAATAAATCAGTTCTAAATGAAGTATAACATCAGATCTAAAAAGCAGTTTTGAAATTCTATCATACTTTTAAATTCATTAAACTATTCAAACTATCAAATTATTCAGCCCATTAAATTATTTTATTATAAAATTGATCTTCAACCTATCAAATTGTTCGGCCATAAAATTCTTCAATTTATCAAATTATTTTGCCATCAAACCATTCAGCCCATCTAACTCCTTAGTCCATAAAATATTTTCGGCCCAGTCCTATCCATCCCAACCCGCCATAAAAATCGTTTATCTCAGTCGCTGAATTATAAGAAAAAAATAATATGGATTTGAGTTAGTTTGATCTGATGGGCCAGCCCAGGCCCATATAACTCCAAGTGGGCCACGTGCCCATTTCATGAATTCAGAAAACGGTTAAAACAATATGCACATAACAAATATAAAAAAGGTAGATTTGGCGCTACGTGAAACTATTCACAAAAATCAGAGACAGACGACTCAGTCCACATCGTCTCTTTCAAAATCCATGACGCAACTACAACAATCCTCACATATTATTGGAGCCGCTACAGCAGCAACAACAACCACCACCAGTGGACGACAACACTAGCAGCGCTAACAAACTCCATAACCACCACACCTCCGTCATTTTCCACAAAAATGTCACAACAACAACAACAAAACTCCTCTTCTTCAACTTCCGTCAACGACGCCTACACGCTTCTCTTCGAATCTCTATCTCTAATCCCTACCTCTCACTACATCATCGCTCTATGTATCTGTCTCCTCACGTTTCTCTACACTTTTCTCGAATTCCACTTCCTCCACGACTTCTTCACCGGATTCAGAGGCTCTGCTGTTCAATTGACGTTCAATTCGTCACCATTTGGTCTCTACAACCGCGTCGTCTCCAAATGCGGTGTTCTACACTCCAGGTTATACTTTATAGCGTTGATTTGACGATGTTTTGGCTTTGATTTGTGTTTTTGTGATGAGTGATTGATGATGGATTTAGGTACTTGCCGACGGTTTGGCTTTCGAGTCCGCATATACAGACGGCGTTCTTGCATTTCTTTGGAAGGCCTCCGAGATTTAGCTACACTAGGTCATCATTGACGGTTTTGATTTTATTTATTTATTTTTATTGTTTTAATGTTAATTAAGTCGTTAATTACAATGATCTGTTGAATGTTTTGGTACTGGTGTACCGGAAGTTGCTTACCTAACTAATTGTTCTCATTTATTATATATTCTTTTCAGGCAATTGTTCCATCTCACTGATGGTGGAAATATTGGTTTAGATTGGCTATTGAGTTTTAATCACGGTAATTACATCATTCTATTAAGTCCATTAATTGTGTAATGTTTGGTGGTTGGTGGTTGTTTGGTTCTTGTTTTTCCTGGTCATATTACTAAGCATGTAAGTTAAGTCAATCAGCTTAGTCGCTGGAATCAATTACATTCTGTGGTAGATTAGAGACAAAAGAAAATGATTCATTTAGTTACTGTGACTTTGGATTGTGGTTCCTTTTTGTTTCTGTTGTTCTGTTTCAGTCTATTTCTGGTTTTACATTGACAGCTCTAGGGATGATTATTGTGTTGTTTAAATACATATAAGTTAATTCTAACTTATGAAATGAATCAGTGACAGAATCTGGAGGTTCTTTTAGCAAAAGTATTGCAATCTCCAAAGATGATACCACACCTATTATAATTGTGATTCCGGGTCTTACAAGTGATTCTTCTTCTTCTGTAAGTTCAACAGAATACCATGTTTTATATTTCTAACTACCCTGTGAAGATTTTTGAAAGCTTTAATTATTCTTATGCAATTCTGTATGAGAATTTGTTGGTAACGAAAAGTAGCACTTAAAATGCTTGCACATAAAAAGAAATATCTGTTTTACCCACAGTAATCATGCCTGGTGGATTTAAATCCTATGGTGTGCTTATGATATGGGATTTGGATTAAAGTGAGAATTTTTTATTTATGTGAATTACAGTATCTAAAACATCTGGTCTTCAGAATAGCAAAACGTGGATGGAATGTTGTTGTCAGCAATCATCGGGGATTGGGTGGTGTGTCAATTACTGTGAGTCTTTTAATGTTTTCCTCTTCTTTTGGCTTGAATAAAATTTTGAATCTTGTCAGTTGCTTAAGTTTGGAAGCTAACCCAATCTGAGTTTTTATGAAAATGTCAATGTATTTATCTTATGTATTTATCTTACATGCTATATCACATTGGCTGCTGACAGTATGATAGCCCTAGAGAGCTATATATTAAAATGTCAATTAGATTATTTTACTGCCATAGTTAATAGAGTAATTTGATTGAACTGCATGCAGTCAGATTGTTTTTACAATGCTGGATGGACTGAGGATATGCGAGAAGTAATAAATTATCTCCATCGTGAGTATCCCAAGGCTCCTCTGTTTGCTGTTGGAACTAGCATTGGTGCCAACCTTCTGGTATGTGCTTTTCTGTATTTTTAGTTTCATTCATAGTTTCAAATTGCATATCTTATTTAGAACAATAAATTGTATAAAGTGTAACAATCACCAATTATGTGTTTATGATCCTACACGAAGTAAACTACTTCACCATTCAATTTTAACTTCTTTAATTAGAGTATTTCTTACAGGTAAAATATCTTGGTGAAGAGGAAGAGAACACCCCAGTTGCTGGGGCTGCTGCTATTTGCAATCCGTGGGACCTTTTAGTTAGTGTCTTGAAGCAGTTATTTGTGTTGAATCACGTTATCTTGTGATTTCCGAATTTGTTATATGTACAAATGGTATTAGAATAATTGTTATAATATCATTCTAATACCTCGCAGGTAGGTGACAGATTTATATGCCGCAGAATGCTGCAAAAATGTTATGACAGAGCTTTAGCATTTGGTCTAGTAGATTATGCACAACTGTATGTCCTATAAAATTCTTTTGAACTTGATATTGATTCTGATAAATCAGCATCTTTAGCTTTCTGTTCATCTCCTTCCCATTCGTTTTGCTCGACTTAATGTTAATACATTTCTCGAAATGTCCATTGCAGACATGAACCCCTTTACTCTCGTCTTGCAAATTGGGAAGGCATTAAAAAGGTTAGCTTCACCTCTGTTCCCGTAGTGCCTGTTTAATCATATGATGATTGTACCTATAAAAACTCTTCTAGAGAATGATCTGTTTGTTGTGGTTCAACAGTCTCAATCTATTAGAGATTTCGACAAATACGCCACCTGCCTTGTTGGGAAATTTGAGGTACTAAAGTTTGGTAATCGATGTATTTTATTATAGTTCTTTTCATTTAAATTAGTAACAACAGAATTAATGTTGCTTTCTCAGACTGTTGATACATATTATCGCCGTTGTAGTAGTTCCGCTTATATCATAAATGTGTCAGTTCCATTGCTATGTATCAGTTCTCTTGATGACCCAGTCTGTACCAAAGAAGCCATTCCTTGGGACGAATGCAGGTAAAGCTGCTCTCACGAAAGAATTCAGCTAATTACTTCATATTTTTTTGAGTCAATAATTAGCTTGATACCTTTCATGTTTTTACAGGGCAAATAAAAATGTAGTGTTGGCTACCACTCAGCATGGAGGACATTTAGCATACTTCGAGGGAATAATGGCAAATAGCGTCTGGTATTTAAACTTCCATGTTCTTGTAGGATTCAAAGATATAGTATTCGGTACAAAGTCATGTTTTGAGTCTATCTGCAGGTGGGTGAGGGCCATTGATGAATTTCTTACTGTTCTACACTCGAGTCCATATATGCATGTGCAAAATAAGGTGGAACTGATAGTTATTATAAGTTTTGACGCAATTTGATCTCGAAGTTTTTACGAACTTGTAACATTTTGTTTTTCTTTTTTCCTTTTCTATTTAGATGCAGAAATCAGGCTTACATTCTTCCTTAGAATCTTCAATAGATCAAGGTCCCTACATCAATGTCTCCAGAGATGGAATGGTAGCTGCTGCAAGCAATGAACAAACATGAAATAGCGAAAATGGAGACTCACCTGGGTCACAAAACGATTATCCTATGTAGATAAACACAATAGTATATTGACAATAAGATGATCAGCTACCAAAGGCCAAGTCCAATCCAACCATCAACAAAATCGCCATCAGCCTGCAAGCGTTCCATCATATAACTGCTATGAGTTATTAAATTTTAGTAGATCAATTTGATGATTGCTGGCTTATTATACACCTATTTTCAGCAAAGAAGCACAGAAATGTATTTATCTTCAATTAGAAGACTTATTCTTTAAATTCTGCAATTGTATAATTGAACAATGGTGCAAGACAATGGTGGTGATTGTAGTTATAGAAGTTACTTGTATTTAGTGAATTGATTTCAGGACTGAGGTAAAGCTTTGGATCTCTGAAGAAGTTGAAGACCATTTCAGCTTTCTCAGGTGATAAGTCCGTCTTTTCTAAAATGTATTCCTTTGATGCTCTAGCAATCGCTTGAATCGAACCAATACCTCCTTTTAGCTGATAAACAAGAACCAAATTCAACTTCATTATCTTAACTTTAAACAATCAATCATTTGTAACTTAATGTACCCATCAGCAACTGGGAGTAAGTACCGAATTTGCGTCATGATTGTCAATCCTCGATATAGATGTAACGACTTTCATGAAAAAATCCATTCCTTGCACCATTTGCTTTCTCTTTGAAATGCAATTGAATACGATAATGTTAACAAAATGTTATAGTGAATGGTTGCAAGTAATTGCTTCAAAACCAACCTCTTGTTTCATTCTGGACAGAGCACTAGACTGTTTGCACACTTCAGATAATATTACAATCAACATTAGTTAAACAGAAGGATAGTGTATGACTGATTTAAGACTGAAGAGGATAAAGATTAGTTACCTCCATGAGAAAGAGAGAGTTTAACTATCTTTTCAAACCCCATCTCTATATCTTGAACAGGCAAAAATGCAGGTTTACCTAGCTGCATTCCATATCTTCATATGGAAATACAAAGAAACCAAAATCCATCAAATGCAAATTAGATCGCAAAAATTCGACATAAATTTTAACTTACTTGAAGTAAGAGCGAATAAAGGACTCATTATGTTCCTTTGTTGGGACAGTGACAACAATGTAGAGATTCGCAAATTGCTCTTTCAGTTTGTTGACTCTTTTCCAGCAGTACAAAACTCTAATCAGCTTAAAATAAAGTAAAAAACCAAGTACATTGATTGTAGCATTATAACCTGTGAAAAAGTGTCGCTATACTAGAATTATCACTAGGATCCCAATTTGTTACGAAAACAAACGAAACTGATCGACCGCCGCAATTGAATATGAGGTCCTAAAAGATGAATCACACGTAAATTCAAATGAATTTGTTACTAAAACAAACGAATCTGATTCGATCGCATTATTCGAAGGTGAGATCTCACGAGTATAATCAAACAATACCGAATAGATAAATGAATTCGTTCATTAGGCAAGCAATCGAAACCGATAGATCAAAATGAGATCCTATAAGATAAATCAGACGTATGTTCAAACAACTAACAAACGAATAAGCGAAGATATGTGGATCTACACTTACAGGAGCGATGAGGACGAAATTGAGACGAAACGAGTTGGCGTTGAGAAAGGAGGAGATGAAATTGATGAATATCGGATCCTGTTCGTCTCTCCACTTGCTATTCATCATACAAACGCCACCGCAACCTCCTGCAATAATCGAACGAGATCGAGATTCAGCTTCAAAATTGATAAATAAGAGAAATCAGAGAAAATATTTTCACCTGTTGCATTCGTTGGATCGCTGTAGGTTGACTTGCTGCAACTCGCCATTTCCAGATCTCTCCAAATTCAAAATTTTCTTCACACTCGGATTTGAATTTGAGAGGGAAGCGTGTTGAATTTATATACCGGGGTCTTGAACATATACCCTCTAAGTTCGGTATATTTACGAAATTAGTTTATTGGACTAATGTCAAATCGGCCCACCTATTAGTTCGGGTTGGGCCTAGTCGGCTAAAGGACTTACTTAAATAGAAGTGGACATTGTTTTATATAAATCAATCTAATATAATTAACTTTTTTATTAGAATTAATTCAAAATTTCATCAAATCGAATTGGCTTAAATTTGGAACAAATCGATTTTATTCAAATTCACTCAATTTCATTTTTTTTTTAAATTGTTAATTTTTCCGGTAATGCATATAATTCAATTTTTTTTTTAATACATATTCATAAAATTATCTATAGAAAAATAACATTTTACTATAGGTTATGATACTATGGTTAATATAATTCGTTTCGAAAATGGGGATAATAATGATAGTTTTTAAAATTAAAATAATTATTTAATAATAAAAATCGAAAATCCAAATCATACTACTTACATTTAAAATAAAATAGATATTTAAATTGAAAACGGCTCAAATAGAAGAGCATCTACAAGTGGATCATATATGAATGTTGGAAACCAAAAGGAGACAATGGGATGAGACATATTTGGAGAATATTGAAAACAATGTGTAGAGGTAAACAAAACAGAGGATATGCCATTATGGCTTTGTAATCTCAATCTTTTTCTGTAGCCTTATTACTAGGCAATATGTGGTACACCGTTTGAGGTTGGTATTCAATTTCACTACTAAAAAGAATCTCAAAAACAGACTTTGGCCGGTCTATTTGAATTGTATTTGCCTTCGAATTTCACTAATCATGATGAGGAGCAAATTGTATATTATAGAATATTTAAAATTACTCCTAACATAAAAGCTCTTAATGCAATCAAAATATTTTATCATTCATTTGTCGCCCCAAAAGTTAAATATGTGAAATTTTATATTGCTTAACTAAAAGGTTGATAGTTTTTATACTAACAATTCTCACTCTCGAGACTCTTCTGAGATGAGTTAGACCTCTTTCACATGATATCAGAGCTCCTCTGAACGAGTGTAGATGGATGAGTAGTATTATGAGCAGTTTTGGTAATAACCAGTTGGCTCTGCGCCCGTATTATATTGAACGTGAGGGGACATCTGAAATCTCAGATTGTTTAACTAAAAAAACTAATAACTTCTATATAATGATGGACATAGTCCTAACAAAATCCTCAAGAAGTGAGAGCTGGAAGATTCCAAGCCTACATGTAAAAGAACCCATCTTAGCAAGAAAGACAGAATAAATAAATAAATAAATAAATAAATAAGGCATCTTTTAGACATCAACAAAAATTAAAAACAAAATAAGGTATAATCTGTTATGTTGTATATCTGTAGAACATGAATGGTAACAAATAAATACATACATTACACACACCACATTCTAATCTAAATACTAAATTCATTTTTATTTGTTAACATTTAGGATGGAGAAGACTCCTATATATTCTATAAGAATATTATCTTATATTTTAATAAAATTTTAACAATTCTAAATTTACAAAATAATTTTTTGAAATTAATTTTGGTGCGATATCTATGTCATGTAGAAAAAACTTGTGATGCTATAAAGTATATCCATTATTGTCTGCATTTGAAAAAATATAAATATAAAATGTAATGTAGTGATGGTAGGTAAAGTTTAATTAGTGCAATTAAATTGTAATTAGAGAATCGAATCTAGCTAATCTTTGACTTGGGATTTTTGTAGATTTTGATATGTAATCAAACTACTTTTCTTCTCAAAACCTATTTTGTCTGTATCTTCAATGATTCTCTCCAAAACTGGAAATCCAAAAGTGAAATGTGTTTATGGATATGAATAAATGATTGTGTTCCCATTCAAACCCAGTTTCTTATTAGAATTCACTATTGAAATATAATCAATTTCTTATTAGAATTTAGTGAAAGAAAAGGAATATTTATTTATTTGATTGTATAAAGAGATAATTGATGAGACAAATATGAAGCTGCAAAATCAATATATCTGGTAAGCACAACTAAGTATCCTAGAATATATTGCAAATTGTATGTGAGAACCAATGCAAAGATACTATAAATATAGAGATTGGTTTTTGCCAGTTTTAGATATATAGTTGGTGCTTAATAAGCTTTAAATATCAGACAACTTGATTTATATGTATATTATATATACAGAGGTATCTATATATATTAGTGCCGGCCTAACCTAACTAGGTTCAATTTGTTAAATGCTTCCATGACGTTGTCTTAGAAGACAAGTAAATTCTGTTATGCTATAATTTTGTTTCCATTCACCCCTTTATAAAACAAGGCTAATTACCAAAAACCTCCCAAATTTTGAAACGTTTGATTTTCGCCACCGATTTTTAAACGTGGTACCAAACTGTTCCCATTTACAAAACCAAATTTGTTTTCGGTTATGATTGGATGTTTTCTGTTAATGGGGGCGGTTTGACACAAATGTTTAGAAAACGCTGTCAAAAAATCAAACGTTTCAAATTTTGGAGAATTTTTTTATAATTATCCTTTATTAATTTTCTAAATGATATTGATACGATTATCACATCTTAATTGGAGGATATGTTATGATTTATAAATACAAATGTGATATTGTTTAGGGGTTTTTCATAATATAAAATTTTAAATTATTTTTTCAAAAAAAATATTTAACTAGTTAGATTTCAATTGTTCCACATTTTATTTCATATTTTATCATAAGTAGTTTAATTCAAAAATATATTTTTATTTATTTTTAATTTAAATATTTAAATTAATTTAATTTATTAACATGTTTATTTCTTTAAATTTGATATTTTTTAAGAAAAATATATCTTTTTTTCTTATTATTTTTTATTTATATTTTATTCCATTAATTTTATATTATAATTTGTGAAATTAAAATTATTAGAATAAAAATTCATGATAATATCAGATACTTTTAAAATAAAGGAATAATTATTCTGCATTTTAATTATAATATATATAAAAATTAATATTGAAAATGATAAAACTAAAATGGTAAACAAAATATATTACCAATTAGAATGATGTAAATATATAATTTATAATTAATATTCAATTATTATTACTACAACTCTAACAATTATTAAAACATGTGAATATCTATGTTATTAAAGAATAATGGACTAAAAAAATCTACCACTAAATTAAACTTAATAAAAGAAAAAAAATGACTGTAATCACGCATTATATATCTTCTTCAAATACGAAAAAATATTGCAAATTTTTCCAAGTAAGTTGGGTAATTACGCATTATATATCTTCTTATTTTTCAAATATTGTTCTGCTCACCTACAATTATAATCAAATATTGTTCATGCTCGCTTGCTATTTTGATATTTATATTTTATTCCATTAGTTTAATATTATAATTTTATTCTTTATAAATAAAAAAAATTAACAAGAAAACATGTATATATCATTTAGAGAATTAATAAAGGGTAATTACCAAAAATCTTCCCAAA
Organism: Cardiospermum halicacabum; assembly: GCA_031304145.1. Lineage (NCBI taxonomy): Eukaryota > Viridiplantae > Streptophyta > Magnoliopsida > Sapindales > Sapindaceae > Cardiospermum > Cardiospermum halicacabum. The sequence continues at coordinate 26,814,364 of CM062390.1, forward strand.
TTTGAAATTTTTTATTTTTCGCCACCTTTTATCAAACGTTTGTGTCAAACCGCCCCATTAACATAAAATAGCTTTCGTTTTGTAAATGGAGACGGTTTGGTACAACATTTGAAAACCGGTGGCGGAAAATCAAACGTTTCAGAACTTGAGAGGTTTTTGGCAATTACCCTTTTCCTTAACTAAACCACAAATTTAATGAATTTTTACGTATTTTTTTTATAGTTGATTTATATGCCCGGCTTCTAATTGTTCATTTTCTTTATATTTATATATATAATTTTTATTTAAAAAATAAATTTTTATGGTAAGTTTTATTTGAGTGGAAAGATTAAAATTATGATTAAAAAATAAATGGTAATATTTTGAGAATAATATTAAATATAAAAGTTGAAAATTATAAATAAATATATTATAATTTTTTGGGATAATGTATATTTGGATTCTGAATTTGGCATAATTTTTCATGTGGACACTTACACTTTTCGAAGTTCCAACTGGACCCTCTAATTTGTCAAAGTGTTTCAGTTAAACTCTTAAACTTTTCGAAATTCAACTGTACGCTCCAACTTGTTAAAAGTGTTATAAAATTTGATTCTCAGACAACTTTAAAAATGGTCTAACTAGAACACTTTTGACAAGTTGAAGAGTTTAGTTGAAATTTCAAAAAATTTAAAAGTCTAACTGAAACATTTTGACAAGTAGGAGGGTCTAGTTGAAACTTCAAAAAGTTTAAATATCCACGTGAAAATTTATATCAAGATCAAGGGTTCAAATATGCATTATCCCTAATTTTTTAAATAGATTTTAATATATATTACCTTCACGACTCGAATCAAATACATATTACCAATATTATCATTTCGAAATTTATATTTTGAGTGGGCTAAATTCAGATATGCCGTACTCGAAAAAAAAAAGTAAATAATATAACAATACTAATTTAATTTTTAATATGATGATTTTCAACCATTATATTTACTACTATGATATAAATTTTTATTCTACTTTTGAAAATTATTCAATCTATAATATTTTTCCAAAAAATTTACACATATCTTTCGAATACTCTAATACAATGTGTACCACTTATTTTATTTACTTAATTATATTATTAGTGAGTGTTAAGTAGTGACCTTGATATAGCAATATTGTTTTATAGGGTAATTGCCAAAAACCTCTCAAGTTTTGAAACATTTAATTTTCCGCCACCAATTTTCAAACGTTGTACCAAACCGCGCCCCATTCATAAAACCAAAGTTGTTTTCCGTTATGATTGGATGTTTTTTGTTAATGGGGCGGTTTGTCACAAACGTTTGAAAAATGGTGACAAAAAATCAAACGTTTCAAATTTGGGAGGATTTTTGGTAATTACCCTTTATTAATTTTCTAAATGATATATATTTTTTCTTGTTAATTTTTTTATTTATAAAGAATAAAATTATAATATAAAACTAATGGAATAAAATATAAATATCAAAATAGCAAGCGAGCATGAACAATATTTGATTATAATTGTAGGTGAGTAGAACAATATTTGAAAAATAAGAAGATATATAATGCGTGATTACCCAACTTACTTGGAATAATTTGCAATATTTTTTCGTATTTGAAGAAGATATATAATGCGTGATTACATTCATTTTTTTTTCTTTTATTAAGTTTAATTTAGTGGTAGATTTTTTTAGTCTATTATTCTTTAATAACATAGATATTCACATGTTTTAATAATTGTTAGAGTTGTAGTAATAATAATTGAATATTAATTATAAATTATATATTTACATCATTCTAATTGGTAATATATTTTGTATACCATTTTAGTTTTATCATTTTCAATATTAATTTTTATATATATTATAATTAAAATGCAGAATAATTATTTCTTTATTTTAAAAGTATTTGATATTGTCATGAATTTTCATTCTAATAATTTTAATTTCGCAAATTATAATATAAAATTAATGGAATAAAATATAAATAAAAAATAATAAGAAAAAAAGATATATATATATACTTCCTCCGTTTTTTTTTATGTGCTACACTTGAATAGTATTTACTATTCATTCATCAATCTTGTTTTTTATATTGTTACTTACGTATAAAAAAAATATATATTCAAGTGGGATCTTGTTTTATTCGTTTTAATGTCTACTTTTTAAATATAAAATTTTTATAATTTTTAGTTCTATATAATTAAAGATATTTACCGTTAAAATTAGGTCTCGTATAGTGTGCAAACAGAAAGTGTAGCACATAAAAAAAAAAGCAGAGGAAGTATATATTAAAAAGATCAAATTTAAAGAAATAAATAGGTTAATAAATTAAATTAATTTAAATATTTAAATTTAAAAATAAATAAAAATATATTTTTGAATTAAACTACTTTTGATAAAATATAAAGTAAAATGTGGAACAATTGAAAGCTAACTAGTTGAATAAATTTTTTTAGAAAATAATTTAAATTTTTATATTATGAAAAACCCCTAAACAATATTACATTTATATTTATAAATCATAACATGTCCTCCAATTGAGATGTGATAAACGTATCAATATCATTTAGAGAAATGATAAAGGGTAATTAAAATATATATATATATATATATATATATCCTCCCAAATTTGAAACGTTTGATTTTTCGGCACTGTTTTTTAAATATTTGTGTCAAACCGCCCCTATTAACAAAAAAACATCCGATCATAACAGAAAATAGCTTTGATTTTATAAATAGGGACGGTTTGGTACCATGTTTAAAAATCGGTGGCGGAAAATCAAACGTTTCCTTGAGAAGTTTGTGGCAATTACCGTTAAGAAAAATTCAAACATCAATAACAATGAAACAAAACGCATATGCTTAATCAATTGGCAGCATTTTCACCGTTGTTTGACATTAGATTTCGTGTATGTTTTTGTTGTAAACTAAAATCAATAACTATGAGACAGATTTTCAAGCGTACGTATGTACATTCATCGAATATATTTGCTATGTATATTCAATCTTTATGTGTTGAGTTAATTAGATATTATTCCTTTGCTTTATTGGCATAACAAAACAATAGAATCATTACAAAATTTGTAATTTATATATTTATTCAAATAGAAGATTACAAGGAAAGCAACGTATTGGATATTCGATGTTGTATGTTGTGTTATTAGTGTTAGGTTCGTCCAATATTAAAATGTTATTGTTTTATAAATAGTGTTTAATATTTGATTGGATAATATTTTTTAAACAAGTTAAATATGAATTATAAATTTAAATTAAATAATTATTTTTATTCCGATTTTAAATTCATAAATTGAATGGAATCATACCAACATGAGCCACCTTAGTTAGAATATATAGGTGAGTTATATGAAGTATGTACACAATAAAATAACAATGTAGACATGAAAAAAGAAAGTATAAAAGCATCTAGAAGAAGAAAAATGGTATAAAGAAGACAAAGTCATGGTTTGAGGACGGTAGGTGTTGGATTCCCTCCATTTTCCCCGCTGTTTTATTTTGTCTAAATCCTCATGTCTTCTTTCTACTCTTCCGAACTAACACTTCAAACCCCTCACTCATTTTTCAAACACACCTCATCATCATCACACAACATATACATACATATATATGTTTTTCTTCAACTATAACATTTTATATAATTCTTCTCACGATACCCACGAACCTTTCTCGTGACTTTTCTTTATTGTTATTTCAAGTTTTGATTACACCAAATCTTATAAAAAGTAGTTCTAATGGGACAACATTCAACCATACCTAAAACCTTTTACACCATATTCCATATTCAAATTTTGATTCTCTATCGCCTCTATATTTTTTTCCATTTTAAATTATTAATAAATGGATAACTTCTAAATTTTAAATTTAATTATAAAAAAAATATATAATTTTTTTTTTACTCATGTAACGACACAAAAGGAATTTAATTTCCAAATTGTTGTTCGTGATCTCCACAAATATAAACCTAGAGCATCTTCATCACAAAAAACCTCTCTCTCTCACAATCACACCAACAATGGAGGTGGTGGACACAGAAGACGAAGATTTTCTATCGCTAAGCTTAGCGATTGTTGCCGCCGATTCATGCACCCAAAAACGAAAAAGAACATCCCTTAATCCTAACCACTCATCTTCCGATTTCGAAAGCAAAATCTTCCAACTCCTCCGCATGAGAGACCAAATGATAAAACACGAAACCACCAAACAAAGAAACGACGTCGTCGAAGAAAAACAAAACGACAACAAAGGTCTTCATTTAATCCATCTCCTCCTCATAACCGCAACCGCCGTCGACGAAAACAACCGCCACGTGGCTTTATCCAATCTAATCCAACTCTACCGTTCCGTCTCCCTCACCGGCGACTCCGTACAGCGAGTCGTCGCGTACTTCTCCGACGGCTTAACCGCTCGTTTACTCACAAAGAACTCACCTTTTTACCAAACGATCATGAAACCCCCGCCGACTCATCACCAATTCGCCGCCTTCACGGATCTATACAAAGTCTCGCCGTACTTCCAATTCGCGCACTTCACGGCGAATCAAGTCATAATCGAAGCTTTCGAGAGAGAAGAAAGTTTCAACAATCGTGCATTGCACGTGATCGATTTCGACGTTTCGTATGGCTTCCAATGGCCGTCATTAATCCAATCTCTATCGGAGAAAGCCACGTCAGCTAATCGAATCTCGCTTCAAATCACTGGGTTTGGCACCAATAAAGAGGAATTACAAGAAACCGAAACCCGATTAACGAGTTTCGCTAAAGGGTTTCGTAATTTGGTATTTGAGTTCCATGGAATTATAGAGGGTGATACCATACTTTATCTCCTTAAAAAGAAAAAAAGGGAAACTATAGCGGTCAATTTAGTTTTCCATTTAAACACTTTGAACCATATCTCCAAAGTGTCACACACTTTGAAATCTATATATACTCTCAATCCGTCTGTGATAGTGTTGGTGGAACAAGAAGGGACAATAAGACCGAAGAGTTTTCTATCGCGGTTCATGGAGTCTCTACACTACTTCGCAGCTATGTTTGATTCGTTAGACGATTGTCTTCCATCGGAGAGTAGGGAGAGATTGGGTATAGAGAGGAATCATTTAGGGAAAGAGATTAAGGGTTTGATTAACCATGATTATTATTATGATTATGATGGTTTGATTAAGAAGAATAAGGAGGAGACATGGAAGATGAGAATGGAGAGTCATGGATTTGAAGGGATTAAGATAAGTTCGAAGTGTTTGATTCAAGCGAAATTGTTGCTTAAGATTAGGACAAGTAGTCATTATTGTGGTGATGGGAGTGGTTGTGGTGGTGATGATCAGATTAGTGGGTTTAGAGTGTTTGAAAAAGATGATGGTAGGGCTATTTCGCTTGGGTGGCAAGATAGGTGTTTGCTTAGTGCGTCTGCATGGCGTTGTGTGTGATTTTGGTGAAAATTGGATATTTCGACTGACGTGTATTAAAGTTATTTTTTTATTTGTGTAAGTTGGTGGAATAATGGAGATATATATGTTTTGATTCTTTCAAAAGCATGTGCAAGTATATGTATTGAAGATGTTTGTTTACATGGGTTAGGTTTGGAAATTGAATTTTTGAAGTTAATTGTTGATTAGTGTTGGAGAGACGTGATTAAGCTTAAATTGGGTTGGCTTGTAATGTAGAGAAAGAAAGATAATTTCGTTTTTCTTTTGCTTTAAATATATATATATATGATTAGTCAATTTTCAAGAACAGATTTGTAAAAAATAGTAGGAAAAATTATTTATTTTATTAATATTTTTATAAAATAATAATTATAATATTCAATAATAGTATAGATGGTCATTTAAATTTTAAATGAAATTAATAAATATTTTAAATTTATAAAATTTTAAAAATTAAAAATTTTAAACCGAACCAAATCAATCCATACATCTGGCTAAATACATATCACTATTTTATTGTAAATACCTTTAATGGATTTGTGGGAATATGAAAATCTATTTAGTTATTTTTTTTTTTTTTATAATTTTTAAAATTTTATAAACTTAAATAAAGTTTTTAAATTTATTTATTTAAAATTTAAGTTTGAAAATATCATATTTTAAATTTTTTCATAATAATACATATAATTCGAAACCAAAAGCTTAATTTAAAAGCCTAATCAATGATTTAGCCACCACAAGGCCACACACGATTGCTTTGCTTTCAATGACTCGGGGAGATATTGGGCCAAATTATTAGGCCTCATGGTTACAGTTGGGCCTGTTATGGGCTTTCGAACCTTCAAGAGCAAATCAATTGGGCCTTCTCGAGACTTTGATGTTTTAAGAACAAAGCCCGATAAATGTTCTGTTTAATTTCCCGCATTCTCAAACGGTTTGGGATCTGAAAAAACTGAGAGAAATTGTGAAAGAGAGCAATGGAGGAAGTGAGATCGGCAGTGGAGGCGCACATCGACCAGATGGCAGATCTGGTACAGAAGTTCTCGGCGGAGCTCCGTACTGGTCTCGGTCCTGCCTACGACAACTTCATAGGTTTCTTCCACGCCATCGATTGGAAGGTTAGTGTTTCTTCAGTGTTCAATTCCGTCTTTCACTCAATTCGACTTCTTAACCTTTTGTTTTGTCTTGCAGGAGCCTTGGTTGATGTGCTTATTGGCGTTTCATTTTTTCCTGCTTATTGTGGTCATCGCTTCTAGAAGAAATGTTAACTTCCAGATGTTTTTATTTCTTCTTATTTGTAAGTTTTGGCTTCCTCCTTCTCTTGTTTTGTTTGTTTATTGTGTTTGTGGTGTTGATTTTTTTATTTTTGAATTAGTAGATTTAAAGTTGATTTTGGGATTATTGATTTTGAGGCTTGAGAATCTTTAGTTTGGATGATTTGAGGATTGATGAGAATTTTTTTCAGGTGTTTGCATATCAATTGTGTAGGTATTGGATTTGTGTAGCTTAGAGACCAGATCTTAATGTGGACATTGTAGTAGTTTGATAGCTAAAGAGTGTACTCAATTAGAAACAGTGTGCTTGGTGAAACTTACTAGAATACAATAGTTGCTGCTTGGTTTTCTTATTATCTGGAATTTAAGCTACAATTTAATGCTAGCAGGGATAAAAGTCGCCATGTTTTCTGAGTACTTGTCTCATGCTGCTTATTAGAGCAGTGCTACTTGGGTAACTTTATGCTAGATGTATGATTTTGTTATAAAAGAGAACTTCTTTGTGAATTGGTTCGCCTAGTTGATGCACTCTTAGTTCATGCCAATCAACTATGAATGAAATTATATATATATATATATATATGTATATATATATACTCTTCTTAGAAATTGGTTTATAACATACCCTAAATGTAACGGCAAGAGTAAATTGAGTGATCAATGGTGTGCATCCTGTGCTTTGTATGTACAATTTTAGGAATTCTTTAGAAACTTGAGAGATTGTGAATGAAATTTAGAGTGATTGGAGGAGCTACTGCTGAATGGTTTTTTTGGTTTAAATATTTTCTCAAGAGCTACCGTTCCTCTGCTGGTAAAATGTCTTTTATCTGCTTATATTACTCTGAAAGTCATTGCTATATATCCCTCCATGTCAATGCTGTAGTTCTGAAATTTGTGTACATATAAAAGTTTGATCAGTATTCTACTTGCAGTTTGCCTATGTTTCCAAATATGTTTGGATGTCTACTGATAACTGGTGTTTATAAATGAAACTTATCCATATATCTATCCTGTGAATCAAAAGTTGGAAGTTACATAAATATATATCCAATATACATGATTGTTGGTCTCTTTTGCCTCTCAGTCTTGATCATACTTCTTCCAATCTTATATTGTAGTTGTTGGATAATTTTTATTAGCATAGTCTCATTTATGTGTTCTGGTTTAGTGGGTGGAGTCTACTTCGCTGAAACTCTGAATAAAATCCTGGCAAGAAATTGGAGGAGTTTTGCAACTCAAAACTACTTTGATCCCTATGGCATTTTTCTATCTGCGCTCTGGTCTGGTCCTCTTCTTTTCATCGCAATCATTATTCTGGTTAGCATCTGCAATCACTTAATTATCCGCTTGTACATTGTTTCTTTCATTTTATTCCTTTTCTTTCGAGTTTCTTAATCAAAGTAACTTTTTTTGTCCTCTAGATAAACACCCTCTTTTCCCTGTGTTATCTGATCGTAAGATGGAAGAAGGCTGAACTAAGACATCGTGCAAGAACTGCTCGTAACAAAGAAGATTAGTAGCTTTTGCACTGCAGCATCAATTAGTGGCATCATCTCTGCTTGAGTTTGTTTCATCGTGAACTCTAATTGCACAAGCTTTTTTCTCTCTTACAGGTCCATAGCTTTTTGTTCCTTTGATATGAGGTCAAAATTAGATTCTGAATATGCTTATAGTGAAAATTTTTCTTTGTGGTTTACTCATTAAGTTATCGACAGTGTAAATCACCAATAGATGTACCGTGCGTGGTGTCATGAGCTTTGTATACAAGAATTTCTATAATTAATTAGTCTCCATTACTCATCTATTGATTTCTTCATTTTATATTGTTGCCAAATGAATTGTATACATGAACAAGAGTGGTTGACCATGACCCGATATGAAGAGATTAGACACGCGAAACTAACATCCACATGTCAAACTCTGATATGCTCCACAAAAAGAAAATACAATAGCAAATGCTATCCTCTTCTTCTCTAGATAGCGTTAAGATAAACTCCATAATCTCAACCGTCCATCGATTCCTCAACAAAATCTCCACCGTTCATTTCCTTCAAAACCCCAACACACTCCCTCCAAACCAAACTCCTCTCCAACAATGGCGTCTCTTCAGCAAACACCAACGACGACGCTCTCACTCCGCTCCTCTTTCCTCCCAACCACCACTTCCATCTCCCCCTCCACTCTCCGTCTCCCCACTCGCCTCAACCACCGCCGATGCGTCATCACAATGTCCGCCACCGTCGCCGGAAGCTACGCCGCCGCGCTAGCCGACGTGGCGAAATCTAACAACACACTCGAATCAACCAGCGCAGACGTGGAGAAAGTAGAGAAGATCTTCTCCGACCAACAAGTCTACGAATTCTTCGCCAATCCGGTGGTGAACATAGAGAAGAAACGAGAAGTGCTCGACGATATCTGCAAGTCCTCAGCTCTCCTGCCGCACACCGCGAATTTCCTCAACATCCTCGTCGACGCGAAACGCGTCGACGTGATTAAAGATATCGTGAAGGAGTTCGAATTGGTGTATAATGAAATCACTGATACTGAACTCGCGATTGTGAGCTCGGTTGTGCAATTGGAGTCGACGCATCTTGCGCAGATTGCGAAGCAGGTGCAGCGGTTGACCGGAGCGAAGAATGTGAGGATAAAGACTGTGATTGATCCGAGCTTGATCGCTGGGTTCACTATCAGGTATGGTAATGGCGGTTCGAAGTTGATCGATATGAGTGTGAAGAAACAGTTGGAGGAAATCGCTGCGCAGATGGATTTGGGTGATATTCAACTCACTGTATGATGATTTGAATCTTGTTTTGATTTTTGTAATAAGTTTGTAAAATTGGGTTAAATCGGTGGTAAAATGGTAAATTGGAGAAGCGTTGTATTGTATCAACTTTCTTTTTTTCTTTTTACACCATTGTACTTTTATATTATTAAGTTTTGACGACAATTTTCTAAGTTCTTACGTAAACATGCCCAATTGAATCATATATTAGAATAGAAAATTTATGTTTTCAAACCCCATTAACAAACTTCTAGTTGATATCTATAAATAAATCTACCTAAATATAAATGCACTGCCTAAATTTGGTGGAGTTGGTATTATTTCTTAATTTAATTAGATTTTATTAAATTTTAATAAAAAATTAATTTAAATTAACGATTTTTTAAAATTTTATATCATTAAAACTAATGCACCAGACAAATGTAATCAGGCTTTAATTGAAATTTAAACTAAAAATATTTAAATAATTTAAAATCAAATGAAAATAAAAAAAATTTTAAATTACAATTTAAAAATACTTAAATTGATAATTTCTTAAAGAATTTGTATAAGCAAAAGTTATAGAGCTATAAGTGTAATTAGTTTAATATTTCGATAAATATGTAATTTAAGAAAACAAGAGGACTAAAATAGAAAAAGCCGAAAGGGACCCAGTATCAGAGATGATGATGGAATGATCTGTTGATTCTTCGCTGCTCAAGAATTCTACACATCCTTCAACACTAAGCAATCAGACTCGTTGTCTACGCGTTTCATATCTTATTTACCACCATTTCTTTCGTCTGATTCAATTCAATCATTATAAATTACTTAGGTTTTAATTTCATCATCTCTGTCTGTACCGATCTTATCTTCGTCCGCGATCATGTCGATGCTTGATTCCTTCTTCAACAAGGGCTTTAAAGGAGCTAAATGGTACGTATTGCGAATTCACGATGTCTATTTCATTTTTTTTTGGCGAGAATTTGTTGTTGAGAGATTCGATTGATTTTTTTGAATATGTGACAGCAAAACCCTACTGAAATTGTCGATTCCGCGAATAAAGTTGTTGAGGAACAGGAGGGAGATTCAGATTAAGCAGATGCGTCGTGATATTGCTAAGCTTCTTGAAACTGGACAAGAAGCCACTGCTCGGATTCGGGTATGGTGATGAACCCTGTACATTGTTTTGGTTGGAGCTTTACTTGTTTGCTTTATAATTGTTGTTTAAGCTTTTTTTGGTTTGTTTGTTTTAGGTGGAGCATATTATTAGGGAAGAGAATATGATGGCTGCTCAAGAGATTCTTGAGCTTTTCTGTGAATTGATTGCTGTTCGTCTTCCCATTATTGAAACACAAAGGTACTGTGAAATTTGTTGTCTGGGTATCCATGTGTTGAAATGATTACTGTGGTCTTTATTGGTCTCTTTTATGAATGTGAAGTTGATGTAGATATAGATAAGCATGTTCAATTGTCCATATTTTGATGCTGTGTCTCAGACAATGGAGATTGACCTTCGTAGTAGGATATACTCACCTTTAACTATAGACATTGTCTTGCACCATCAGCTTCATTTACAATCTTATTATGCTAGATCCTAGAGTATCTATTCTATTGTTTTCACCGCAAAAGCTGTCTAGCATTTCTGTGGTTAGTAATTTATTCAGGCTTTAATGTTCATGTGGATATAGGTAACTAAGGGTGGAATATTGATTCTTCTAGTCAAGTATTATCAAGAGAGACTTTCCATAGAGTGAAACATTAGTCATTGGGATGCTGTTATCAGCTGATGATATTGAACATTAAAGTTGAAGTCAAATAAGCAATAGTAATTTGTACTAGTATAGTCCTCTACTGATTGATAATTTATTTTCTTAATTTCATCATGTGTATAGCTATACCTGGCTGATTTGTTTAGTTCACTTCCAAAGTGTTGATTCTTAACCAAAAAACTTAACTAGTATAAGCATAGAAATTGAATTCCTAATTGTCCAATTGTTCAGGGAATGTCCTATTGACTTGAAAGAAGCAATATCCAGCATATGTTTTGCTGCACCAAGATGTGCTGATCTACCAGAGTTACTTCAGGTGCAGATGCAGTTTGCCACCAAATATGGGAGGGAATTTGTTGCTGCTGCAACTGAGCTCATGCCAGATTGTGGCGTTAATCGCCAGGTGCTATGAATGGTTTAATTACATAGTGATTTCATTTAGAACAAACCAATATTTTATTTAGTTTTGCTTTCTGTGGCCTAATTTATGTTGATGCAAACTGCAGTTAGTAGAATTGTTATCTGTTCGTGCTCCTTCAGCTGAGAAAAAACTGAAGCTTCTGAAAGAAATTGCTGAAGAGCATGAGTTGGATTGGGACCCAGCTGCCACTGAAACCGACTTTTTCAAGCCAAAGGAAGATCTATTGGTAAGCATTATATTTACTCCTTGGACTCATGTCTTTTCTCCTGATTTACGTGTATTCTCTTCTCTATTAGAATGGCTCTACACAATTTGTCAGTGGGTCTAAGATGCCTCTTCCCAAGGAGAAACATGAAGAAATGATAAAATCTGCTGGAGAAACTGATTCTGATAAAGATCTTGACCTAGATTTTCCTGAAGTCCCTACGATTGCACCAAAGCCTAATGTAAGTGGTAACACAGCTACAGAGGCAACACCACAGTTTCCATCTGCCCCACACCCAGGAGATGATCATGGATCATCTGAACGTTCCCCTCATTTTATTCAAATGGAACCATTCCCAACTGCTCCACACCCAACTATGGACCATCAATCATCAATAGGTTCTGGATCCAGTGGAAATTTCTCTCAGGAGCTGCATATGGAACCTCACGAAGTGGTGCACATCCAACATAGTAGTGAAATGGCCCAGAATGCCGTCAGTGGAAATGAAGATAGACAATTCCTGCCGTTTGTATCACCCCCTGCACCTTCTCCTGCGTCAATTCCTGAAAAACAGACCACTTCTCCCCCTTCTCTATCTACTGCATCAATTCCTGAAAAACAGAATACTTCTCCCCCTTCTCCATCTCCTGCATCAATTCCTGAGAAACGCAGTACTTCTCCACCCACTGCTTCCAGAACAAAAAGTGAAACAAACGTGGATTTGCAAGATGTTTTGGCTGCCGCTCATGCTGCTGCTGAAACTGCAGAACGTGCAGCAGCAGCTGCTCGCACAGCAGCCAGTCTTGCACAGATGAGAATATCTGAGCTGACCCAGAAAAGAAACGACAGCACCAGTGAGAGTGGTAATGAGAACCCATTTCACAAAGAGGAACTTGATCCTTCAACTAAAACAGAGAAGTTTCATCCGGATCGTCAAGTCTCCTCAAACGATCTTGACAGCAGTTCAAAATCTCCAGATCCCCGGAAACATCATGAAGACTACACAAGATTACCAGACGATCCTGCATTTGAAGAACATAATGCAGATTTCGATTCTTCACCTTCCCATCTATATGATCAGGAACACCAGCCTCAGAGACTGAATTCAATGGAGGATGAACCCTACTACTCTTATCCGAATCTGTTCTCATCTGGAGCTGGTGGTCATTCCTTTAAAGATACCAGATCCCCTCATGATGTGTAATTCTGTTCTCAAGACTTATGTCCCATGTCTCAAGTCCCATTGATGTTGGCGCACTTCATTATACGGTAGCGTTTTAAATTCATTTGTAAAGTTTCGACGTTACCTATATTTATATTCACAAATATAGTGGCTACAAGTTAAGTCCTTAGATTCACGTTTGTGTATCTGCTGCTTGTATTGAATTGGAGAAGTCTGTTTCTGTAACTGAGAGACCATATATGTTATATACCTTTTGGGATATGATATTTTGTGTTATTGTGTGTTGTGTCAATACTCTATACAAATTAGAATTGACTGAACATCGAACATCTGTCAAACTGCAGCAGCATCTGCAGGTGAACCTCAACAAAGCCTTACTCATATGCACAACTGTAATGAATAATACACTTCAGAATGGCCTTACAGACATGGTCATTGAATTAACAAAAAATAATAACTATAATTAAAAAAAGAAAAAAAAAGTAGCAAATATTTTCTCCCTCTTTACTAATAAGCTATGCCACTGTCACCTGGGACCAGATAACTCAACCGCATGCAGATTCTCTGTCGAGTCGACGATCCAATCAGAATTGGGGTGAGGGGCTAGCTCCACCTCCTGCCGGAGGACTTCCACCTTTTGCCACTCATCCCATCTCTCAGCTAAGCCATCCCCTTCAAGCATTCTCACCACTTCTGACATCTTAGGCCGGTCCATTGGCGATCCTTGTGTGCAGAGTAGTGCAACTTGGATCAGTTGCTCTACTTCAGATTCAACGTAATTGGTCTGAAGATCAGGGTCAACCAGCATTTCTAGTTTTTTCTCCTTCAGAAGTCCTTTCACCTGATACAAGTTTGATTTGGATGTATCTTAAGAAAATATTATCTTAGGGAACTGAATTTAGAAAACCTGAGAATACAAGCAGAACATGCATACCCAATCAAGCAACATGACATCGTCATCATTTGCAAGACGAGCAAGATCGAATGCTCGCTGTCCAGTGATAAGCTCGAGAAGCATGATACCATATCCAAACACGTCAGTTTTCTCTGAAGATTTCCCAGTTGAGAGGTATTCTGGAGCTATATGGCCAATAGTACCACGGACAGCAGTAGTGACATGAGTATCCTTGTAGTCCATGAGTTTCGCTAGCCCAAAGTCCCCAACAACAGCCTCGAAGTCCTCATCTAGCAAAATGTTTGCAGCTTTCACATCACGGTGGATGATCTTAGGATCACAATGATCATGCAAATATGAGAGACCTCTGGCAGAGCCCAATGCGATCTGCTTCCTTGTCGGCCAATCAAGAGGAGGTTGTGATGGAGGTCGTTCTATGAAAATACAGCAAATTGACAATGATTCAGCCAAGTCGCAACAAACATTATTTTACATATATTTATATATAGACACACAGGCACACACCTCTTAAACATGAAGCAACACTTCCATTAGCCATGTAGGGATAAACAAGCAGTCGTTCAGTGGGTGTCATGCAAAATCCACGCAAGCGAAGGAGATTGCGATGCACAGCCATGCTGATCATCTCTACTTCTGTCTGAAACTGTAGCTCTCCCCCAGGAGTTCGTTCTTCTTTCAATCTTTTAACAGCTACAAGTGAACCATCAGCAAGACGTCCTTTGTAAACTTTACCAAATCCACCTCTACCCAAAATGTTTTTATTGCTAAAACTATCTGTTGCTACTTGCAATTCTCTCAGTGAAAACCGTTTTAGCTGCCCCAGATGAACTTCTGGATCCTCTTCAGCTGCGCGGAGGCAGAAAAAGGTTGAGGCTTTTGCTCACATGATTTTGCTTTCAGTAAAAAAAAAATAATAATAAAAAAAATAATAAAATAATAAAAATAAAAAATTACACATACCAGGTACATCAAAGAAAAATTCTTGGGGTCTTCTCCGACGATACCATGCAAATGCTAGTGCAGGCGCAGCAAACAATAAGGCAGCCCCAGCAGCAACACCTCCAGCAATTGCTCCAGTAGCACTACTCCCACCTGAAATTTGACATCACGAAAAAATGTGATCTGTAGGCAAATTATCCTTTACATGTTTCATCATCATCATCACAATGAAAGCCTTCCACATTAAGGTCAAGAAAAAGTGTTATGAACTCAAATAAACTCTTCATCTCTGCTCATTAGACTAATGGTATGTCAAACTTGTAGCAGCATTGAAAGACATGGACTACCTTGTAGGATAAAGAATGAAATAAAGCTTCCAGCTGGTCAATTTACACGTTATCAAGCAGAAATAAATATAGCAAATGAAGGAGCAGAAATAAATATAGCAAATGAAGGAACAAGAAATCGAAGGAAAATCACAATTGCCATATGCACCAGGTAAAACAAGTACTACTTATATAAGGACAGTCACTTAGGAGAATCCAAAATACAAGCATAAAAGTAGCATAATATTCAATTCGGTTCAGGGAGCAAGGGTGTTCAAGAATTTAGAAAGAAAAGCAAACGAGAAAAACGATGATAAAGCTCACCTGGGGTAGAAATTGGGGGAGGAGGAACAAATGGAGGAGGAGGAGAGAACGGAGGAGATCCTGGACAGGGTCGCCCAGTAACCGGACCACAGAGATCAAAGTTGTTAGCAAAACTGCAAGATGAAGAATCCATTAAGCAAAGTACACAAAATGTGATATTTAACAGTGAAGTTCAAATAGTTGGCAAATAACCTGATGGGTGTGAACAATGAAAATGAGCCATTGTCAGGAACCCCTCCAGAAAGCTTATTGTTAGATAAATCCCTGTTATTTAGAGAGGTGGTCATTTTAAAAGTTAAAATGTTACCAAGATGAATATATGAATGACTTAAGAAACAATATAACGGCCACTCACAATACTTGAAGTGCAGATATGTTCGTCAAGGACATAGGTATGGGGCCTGACAAACTGTTGTTGTTCAGCCGACTATCCTTACACAAAGATTCAGCAAACCAAAATTAATGTTAAGAACATGAATGCTAGGACATTGTTATAGCTACATAATAGTCTTAGAATGTGAAAGCTTATTACAGGTTAAGAAAAAAGTAGTTTAACCCTATAATGGAACACAAATGATAAAACGATCTCGTGTTACATGCATAGATATATAGTAAGTATGAATAGTATGCTTACAGGAATCTCAATTTCGATAGCTTTCCCAAAGTGTCTGGGATTGGACCAGAGAAACTATTCAGGTACAGATCCAAGCTCACCAAGCTAGTTAAATTCCCAAGATCACTAGGAATAGGTCCGCTTATGTTATTACTGTAAAGTTCCCTGTTACAAACACCGGAACTCCATAAAGTGCAACAAAAGATCCAAAAAGAGTACTTGGAATAGAACTTATTGAACTATTTTCAGCATACATTTCCAAGATTTCAATGTTAAAAACAGGACTTTTGCAAGGATTGTGGGGACATAATCCAATTTCCTATATGTACACAAGAACAAAATCTAGGAGAGAATATGCTCGAGATGAAAACCTGAAAAATATAATCTAGTTATTTAACGCGGACTAACTCCACAATTCATATTCCTATGAAAATTCTTTATTGCTCAGGTAGAGCTGCAGGTAAATGGTCCTACCATTCATTCCGAGCTCAGCCCTGTGTATCAGGTTTAACAACAAGTGATGCGAACAATTCACTTTGATGAAAATAGAAACAGACACCATGCAAACAATTCTCTCAATGATACACACGGCCGGATCAATCAGGTTTGGACAACAAAAGATGCGGGTTATACCCATGGAAATTTAAGTTAAGTTGCTCCCCTACAAAAACATATAGAGTCATTTAGGGATTAAATTGAGAGGGCAACAAGAAAATCATATCAATTAAAGAAAAACCGGTCTGTCTACCACACTGCCATTCTCTTTACCTCTTTTGTCATCTCTTTATCGTCTCACATCCCAACCGAACAGACTGACAAGCTAACATTGCTAGTATGTAATTTCAAATGTCAGCCTTTTCAGTGTCATACTATCTAGTCTCAGCAGATTCTTTCTCAGTTCCCTCCCATTCCATTCATCTTCACCATATAACATGATCTAGTATAAAGCATTATCTTTCCTATCTTTCATCTTTAAAAGGTTTTTCAAAGATAAAAGGGTGATACACGAGTCAATTCCTAGATGCTAATAAGTGAATACAGAGATTATGAGTCTCAGATTGAGATAAAAGACATAAACAAGCATATAATGTTGGAAAACATAAAACATCACATACAGGTACTGTAAATTCTTGAGCAAGCCAAGCTGTGGAACTAGTTGGCCAGACAATGCTGCATTTCCAAGATCACTGAAATATCAAATAGGAGGAAATATTATAATAAACTTAACAAGAAAAAATCAGAAATGTAAGTTTAGTATTTGCAGAGCCTATAAGATGAAGAACATACACTCTAATAACACTATTATCATTATTGCAAGTGACATGAAACCATGTACAGGGATTGACAAGGGTAGGATCCCAACTCTGCAGGACATTGTTCGGATCAGTTAAGCTTGTCCGTAGGCTATGCAATGCATCACCTGTTCCAAGTCAAAAACTATTATGAAAAATGTATGGCAATAACCAAACAAACATCTACAGAGAGATAGCCAATCGCAATCACATTTTACACAAATGGAAATTTGGTTTCATCACAGCACTGGAAACACTACCAAAACAAGCATTGATCATAGAATTCAGTCAAACTATTAAGCAAATGCAAAACACATCAATATCAGCAACTCTTACTTAATGTAAAGCAAAGTACAAACCTACCCAACCATAAAACAATATTCCAACCACCTTAAAGTCCATTCAACTTAATAGGAACCAATTTCTCAATACACATTTTCATAAATACATAGTGCTATAACTTATACATCATAATGCCATCTAAAAGAACCATTTAAGACAAAGATACAAGTACAAGTAAATCTAAGGTCCCAACTCATCAATTTCAAACAAATAACCCAAGCTAAGGAAACATAGCCAAAAAATCCAAATCAATATGAATCAATTACAAAGACAACGGCATAAACCAAAACAAAAATGCATACAATACAATGAAAAACAAACAAAAACAAAACACAGACCTTCCATGTTAGAAGAGACAAGCCAAAATGGATAGACCAAAAAGATCAACCAGAGCAAACACAAAGCAGCCCGGACCTTCATCTCCATTTACAAAAGCTAAACTCAGCCACTATACTCAGATCCAAGCAATAACACCACCACCATGTCACCAGCACCACCACCCCACCCAACAACTCCAAAAATAAAACCCTAACTTTTTCAAAACCAACTACACTACTAACTTAACTTAAGTTAAAGCTCTCTCCAACACCATCACCAATTTTACCCATTTATCAAAATCAAATCTTGATCTCATTCATCAAATCCCCACCACCACAAAATCACAACTTTTCCCTCAATCTTCTCCTTTTCTGAAACAACACCACCTTCAAATTAAAAAAATTTCCCCTTTTTTTCCGACCTCTGCTTTCTAACAAGAAGGCCCTGTGTTTAACAGAGAGAAAGAGAAAGAAAGATAGAGAAAGTGTGTATGTAAATATGTGTGATGTTAATTGTTATCTGTCTGCTTCCTCTTCTTTTTTTCTTTTTTCTTTTTTTAATTTTTTTTTTAAATGGTTTTTGTAAATGTATGTATATATATTTATATGTATATTGATTGAAGTGAAGCGTGCAGAGAAGAGAAGCTGAGTTGAGAGTAGTAGTAGAGAGGAGGCTGCCCGAACGGAGGACTGACCGCTGCCCGAACGCAGTCAAAACACCTTCCCGCTATATCGTGGAAAGTGACGTGACGAAACGAAACGACTTTTACGGTATTTTGGTCAAATTTTCGTGTTGTGGGGTCCACTTCTCGTTGCCACCTCGGATTCGATCCCTGTATATCCCAATTTATTATCAAATATATTAAATACAGCATATATATTTATTAAATACAACAAGTTTTCAATTATAACCTTTTCATAATTGAATTTGATACAAATTTAATTTTTCTATCAGATTACAAATTTCCTCTCACTTAATTTTTTTAATAAAAAATTGATAAAAACTTTCAATTACCTGGTAAAAAAAAAATGGAGTGTACATAATTTGCAATATAAATATATATTTTTAATTAAAAAAATAGTTCTTATCTAAATAATATACAAATTCTAAATCAATACGCAATTAAAATAATTAACTTTCAATAATATACATATATATATATATATTTATATTTATTTTTTATTATTGGAAAAAAGATTTTCCAACGTCTTATTAGTCTAATAAAATTTTTTATCAATCATTCTTTGGATTAGAATTTAACCATTTTTATTTGCAATTTTCTTTACTCACCGAAAAGACATCGACGGATATAATTTATAAAATTTTTGTAAGTGATGTTAAATTATATTTTAGAATGATTTTAAATATTTATGTATTTAGGATAATTTAGCATGCTTAAAATTGCGGTCATGAAAATCTAATTAAAATATTTTTTATTAAAAAAAATAAAAATATTTAGTAAATCAATACAAGTGTATAATGGGAAAGTGTGAATGCTGGATTGCAGGATTTAATAATGCCCTTTATTATTCATTTCTTATCCCCAAGCCCAAGTGTCATTATTTTTTTATATTTTTTGAAATATATTTTACATTAATTAAATTTCAAATTCAAAAAATAAACCTCCCAAATATTTTTAAAATTTATTTATATAATTTTATAAATATTTAACATTTTAATGTTTCTATAATAATTATTATTATTATTTAATAATTTAATCCACTACTAAAATACAAATTGAACTCGAAATGTAAAATTGAACTAAAAAATAATTATAATAATTAAATTATATTTTTTTTAAAATAATAACAATTATTTTTTATTCTAACCCTATAAAAACTTGTTAATGTTTTAAAATATACTTATCTACATGATTTTCTAATACAAAACACAAATTCTAGCCAAGAAGAACAAAATTAAGTAAATAAAATTAAAATTGATAGTCAAATTTGATATCTTACCTAATTGAAAGAATTTGAAGATAGTGAGATAAAGTATATAATATATAATGAAAGAAAATCATATGAGATTCTTTGATTATGACATTTTTATTAGTATTTTCAGCTTGTTCCTAATTTTTAGCCTGACATTATTCTTTTTTTCCTGTTATAAGTTACACTTTTAAGTCAAATTTAAATAAAGTATAATTTTATTTTTAATTAAATAAATAAATTCACAAGCCCATTTATAGAACAAGTTCCATCACCCATCAACAAAGTGTATATTCATAATATTTGTGCATCCAAATTGAATATTGACTTCCAATAATGATATATTTTTATTATTATTATTTATAGAATAAATTAAAGCATAAATGTGTAGGACCATAATAATATTACGTGCAACCTTTTATTTATAGTTGTTCACTTCACTTTCAAACGTTGACTATCATACTATCATGTAAAAATATATCTTATGTATATTCCAAATAATCCACAACTATCACTATAACAAATCTAAATTCATGAAAAATAATTATCACTATTATTATTATTATTATTATTATTATTATTATTATTATTATTATTATTATTATTATTATTATTATATTAAATGAAAATGAAAATGAGTCATGCTTATGTAAACATGTTTTATTTATTTTCTTATTTGAATAGTTTATTGCCAGTTGAAGCACAACAATAGAAAAACCAGAGGTCAGAGAAATAAATCATTTGTCTAGTATTAAATAGTTTTATCTAGATGTAAAAATATTTACTGATTATGCAGTAAAAGGAATATAAATATAAAAATAATAACATAAATATTAAATAAAAATATAAAAGGTGGCAGTAGTACTATAATGATGAGACCAACTTATTTGTTATCTTTCCAGGCACTGTTTTCTTGAAAAATATGATTCTCAAATGTGTGGTGGGACATTTCAATAAAGTATGTATTTTAGTGTATCATATTCACATTTATTTTTATTTTTATTTATTTTAACGTGATTTCTAGTTAATTTTTACAATTAAAAATAATGTTATTTATAGGACAGACTAGTCAGTGAAATATTATATTCAAAATGAAAAGTTGAAAAAATTACCTGACAATTGAAATAGTAAAAACCTTGGAAAAGAAAATGAAAAGAAACCAAAACAAAAATGTAATAAAATAATTTGCATGAAATGTAGCATAGTAGCTAAAAAAACACTACATAACATAACATCCAAGTTGAAGTAGACTATATCTATATATGTGTCTATGATGTTGTTTGTATCTCTAGATCTTAAACTAGATTCCAAATTCACAGCTTTTTAGATGTTGTTTAGAGTAATCTGATGGTGGCTTGGCTTTTTAGTCCTTTTTGTTTTTGACATTGTTGCCAGATTTGAGTGAATAGTCACATTCATTGTAACAATTTTGCCCTAGGTAAAATATTATTTCACTGTCACTATGCATACTGTAACTATTGTTACTATAGTGGTAACATACAGTAAAAATCCGGTTGATAGGACCGAATTAAATTCACAGTCTATAAAAGAATCATCCAGAAAGTAAAATGAAAAAGGTTGAACAGACTATACAAGTATGTAGGTGTAGTAGTTCGAACTCAACAGTTCGATCCGGTCTGTCGAAACTGGATTGTCTTGGAAGATGAATGATCAACTCCTAAACAAATGGATCCTGTAAAATAATATAACAACGTCCGAACGCCCCTTGCGACACCGGTGTGGTGCCTGCCGTAGGCACTCCTACGCTTAAATCAGTTCTATCCTTTTAAAATATAAGCTAAAGGAAAATCAGGATATATATTAATTTAATGTTTGCAATGATTCGTGGTGGAAGGAAGAAGTTTGGGAGTGAACAAGATGCAAAAAGGAACTTTAGACTCGTTTGACTAGAATCAGAATGTTGACCGGAGTCATGAAATAGGTGCTGGAATGTAATCGAAGGCGATTACTGGGTGAACAGCAAATTCAGTAGAGTTTCAGTAAGTAAGAATTTAATCCTGATTAAAAATACAAACCTTATATTTATAAGGGGTTGAGAAACCGCTTGACAGACTTTGCGGAGATCCTTCTGCGCAGGATTCGGAATTTGACAAGTAATAGACTCGGTCAGTTGACCAACCTCACAAATCATGAGCCGAAAAACCATTCGGAAAGGTTGGACCTAGGCCTTTCGAAATAATCGGACTTGGGCCTGGGTTTCAGCCTATTTGATGTATTGGACTTGAGCCTCAATTCCAAATTGGGCTTAAAGAATTTGCGCCTCCAAAGTCGGATAGGCTTGTTTCTGAATTTCCTTTTGGATTTGGCATTGATGAGGAATTGGGTTGTTCCAAAAGCAGCCATTACAGGTAATATGAATTAAACATCCTTTTTAATAAATATATACATGCACTTCTTATTGATCAATTACTTGGACAGTAGAAACCAGACAAGAAAATAGGAAAAGAATTCTTTGAAAGAGATTGAAATGATTTAGAAGACCAAAAATCTTAGTTAAGAGAATAATTATTGGGTTTAAAAATGATGAGATTCGGGTTCTAATATAAAAAGACAAGTAGAAAAACCTCAATTGTGTTAACAACTGTCCTCTTCTGACACACAAAGAGTAGGTAGCTAACCTGCCATGCTTATTTAATAGTATAATTATTTATTACTATATGTATTTCATGTATTCTTTTACCATAATGCCCCCACCAAATATACATACTCGGAGGGGTCACTGTAAATATTTTTATTTTGATTTTTATTGTAGAAAAGAAAACATCTTTTTACAAAGTTGGTATTTATAGTTTTTTTCTTAAATGCATAATTTTTTAAAAAATTATGCAAATATTATTTAAATATTTTTTAAAATCTAAAAATTAAATCAATCAATTTAACTCATATATTTAAAAAATAATTCTTAAACCGATGATAATTTTAGAAAGTAATAATATTATTTAAATACATTTTAAATTTCTATTAATTGAATTTTTAATTAAAAATAAAATATAAAAAAATATATAAAATTTTCATAAATTAAAAAAAATAAAATATTATTTATATTTTATTTTTAAATATTCGATTTGATAAATCATTAAAAATCTAATTATAACATCCTTTAAATTTAAATTTAATAGTGACTTACAGTACGTAAAAGTAACTTATTATTATAATAATTGAACTACTTCTGACAATTAACTATTTAAATAGTTGAACATTTTTCATCGTGAAAAAAAATCATATTTTCTTGAAATTATGTGTTAAAATTGGTAATATTATGAACTTCTAAAGATTTTTCTAAGATTATTCCAGTATTAAAATAGTAGGGTTATTTTGGTAAAATGACGAATAAGATCAAAGGAAGAAGACATGCAATACAATAACATAAATTCGATTCAACTACCAACTTCACAAACACATTTATCATATCTATGAAATCCTCAAAAATGGTCTCGTCCTCATCATCATCACCAACTTCAAAACAACAAGAACCAAAACCAACATTGATAACACTTCTACTTCATCCATGTTTATGTCTTCAAGTCTTGAAAGATCTTTTCATGTCATGTTTTGTACATAATCACCATGATGATTCACCTTCCTCATCATATCAAGATCCTCCAAACACTGTAAGTTCTCAATATCTCAATTTTTGTATATATATAACTGGTAATCTGATTATCTAATACTGTGTATTTTCTATTTAAGGAAAATTCTGGAACACCACTGCTAGCAATCAGACCTGCAAATCCATCTCCAACCAAAGGACACGATCCTGTCATCAACTGATTAGAGTCTGTTTTTGTTGATTAGTGTTATGTTATGTTGTTGGGATTTTGGGCCTGGATATTTCTTTTGGGCCCAATTTGATAAAGTGGGCTTTGTGGGCTCTTTTAGTTTGATCCATTATGTGTAAAAATGAGTTTGAATTAGATTGAAATAGAATAGATTTTCTAGTTCTATTTTCATGTCAAATGTGCACGATACGATATATTTTCAAAAATAAACGCATTTGTCTTATATGAACACAACTTAAGTTTGTGCTTCATGTTTCATAACCCATTATAGACAAGCTCACTAACTTTTTGAAAGCTAAGGTTGGAGTCAATTTTTTAAAACAATTTTGAATGGTATTTAAGTAACTTTTTAAAATGATTTTAGTTAAAATTTAGAAGAATTTGCAACTTCAAAAGGCTCAAACAAATCAAAGCTACCTATGTCTAAAAGTTACAATAGCCCATATCAAAACAAACCCACTTGTGGACTGAATTGGAATCTAGTTGAAATTGAACAATCAAATTACACAAAAATGGTTTGTCTATCTGTACTACTGACCAACCAGAACCAAAACATGACTGACTCCATTAAACCATTAGACAGAGAAAGAATGATAATAAAGCATCTCTCTGCAAAAACTGGAAAGGAATTGACACAATGGGGTCTCTCAATTGTCCTGCATACTAAGGGGTAGCTGCCATCTTTCACATTTTGTAGGGCCATATGTCCCATCCATAACCACTTATAATATAATAATTATCTGAAAATCTGGTTAAGTTAAACTTTGTAGGACAGTAAAACCATTATTTGGTTGCTAAAGATGGGTCCAAATTCACAGAAAAAACTCATTATTGTGCTCACACACACACCTTTTTTTAGGTTTGTCTTTAGTGATCGACATATCAACCGTGTCTACTTTTTAATTTCATTCATTCACCATGCAACGTTATTGTTGTGATTAAAAAATATCTATAGATAGAATGTTAATGTGATTCTTGATGATGGGTTTGTTTAATTAATTGATGTGTAGTGGTCCAAATTCAAGTTCCAATTAAACAGATTCAGAGATATAGTCAAAACAATTAAATCAATGTTTATGTTTCATAATAAAATTATTAAAATTCACACTCTACAACGTGATGCTCTGAGGTCAAAGACCAGTCTGACCCATGTGGACTATTATATGAAGTATATATATATATATATATATATATATATAAATTGAAAAAAATATAGAAGTGTGACAGTGGCAGGCAGACCAGGCTGGTCATGTATGGAGATGATGATGATAAGAGTAGATTGATGAACTGAGGAAGCTTCGCATTGATTGTATATTTGCATCTTCAGATCTTATTCTTTTGTTTGTTTAATCATTAATGACAATGAGATATATAGTGATAAGACCCACCTTATTCAATTATTTAGTCTGATAATGGATTTTAGGTGTCAAAATCCAAATCAATGTGAAGCGAAGCGGTGGTGGTTCATTTTTCGTATCTATCACATTTTGAATATTTATATCATTTTACAGAACACAAAGCAAGCAAAAGCGAAGATAGTTTTTGATAAGAGAGTTGAGTTTGGTTCGGTTTGGTTTCCTTGCTTGTAGTGCAACCGCCTTTAAAGCACTGTTTCACATTTCAGTATATATATATATACACACATATGTATATATATATATATATATAATTAAATTAAAGGGGTTGCTATAAACAGCTCATAAAACACACAAAACGATTATCTTTTCTTTGTCTCCTCTATAGAGCCTCATTTAAAGCTAAGCTTTTCTCTTCCAAGAGATAAAGTGTTGTTTTTATTGCTCTTTCACCAACCGCCTTAACTCTATCACTCTGCTCTCTTCAATAAGAATCTAAATATCTACTTCATTTCTTCACTGCCCAGATCCCTGTTCTATTCTGTTTTGAAAGAATGAATAAGCAAGATTTGATGAAGTTTCAGGTACCCTTTACTTCATTTCTTTGTTATATGTCTGTGTTTAGAAGTTTTGGTTAATGTGTTGGTGTTTTTGGTGTGACAGACTTGTGTTCTGAGAGTGAACATAGACTGTGATGGGTGTAAACATAAGGTGAAGAAACTGTTGCAGAAGATTGATGGTATGTTTATGATGTTTTGGTTTTGGTTTTATGTGAAATATGTTTTATTGAACTAATTGAATGATATTGGGGTTTTAGTTTGAGTTAATTTGATGTTTATGGCGATTAATAGTTGGGGTATTGTGTTGTGTAGGTGTGTACACAACAGCTATAGATGCACAACAAGGGAAGGTAACAGTGACAGGAAATGTTGACCCAAATGTTCTGATAAAAAAGCTTGAGAAATCTGGGAAACATGCAGAGCTATGGGGGCCTCAAAAGGGTTCAAACAACAATACCAACAACAACAGTATCAACTTTCAAAACCTTATGAACCTCAACCAGATAAAGAACTTGGCAGCTATGAACAACAAAGCTGGAAACAATAACCAACAGAAATCTGGAGGGCAGCACCAGCAGCAGCAGGCAGGTAAAGTGTCTAAGGAGGTGAAGGTGAAAGTGCCTCAAAAGGACAACAAATCTGTCAAGTTCAACTTGCCTGAAGAGGAATTTGAAGATGGGGATGAGGATTTTGATTATGATGATGATGACTATGGAGAATTTGATGATGATGAAGAGATGGATGGGCATGATGTGGTTGATGTTAAGAAGGCAAGTAAGAAAAATAATGGTGGTGATGTGAAGGAGGGGAAAGTGGAGAAAGGAGGGAAGAAGGGGAATAAGAAAGAGAGTAAGGGAGGGAAAGAAGAGAAGAACAGTGGAGGGTTTTTTGGATTTGGGAAGAATAGTGGGGGTGGTGGTTTGCTAGGGTTTGGGAAGAAGAGTAAAGATGAGGAGGAAATTGGTAACAAGAAGAATGATGGCGGTGGTAAGAAAAAGAATGGTAAAAGTGGAGGTGATGGTGAGAAGAATAGTGGAAATGGGGCTAAGAAAGGTGGGTCCAAGAATGATGGTGCTCATGATATGGGTAAAGTGAAAGATGAGCTTGATTTTATGAATCAAGTGAAAGGTGGAGGTGGGGGTGGTGGAGGAGGTAAGAACAAGGGAAACAATGGTAATGGTAATGGTAATAAGGGTCAAGGCAATGGTGATGGTGGTGGTGGTGGTGGTAATGGTGGAGGCAATGGTGGGAAGAATATGGCTCCAGTGGCCCAGATGGGCTACATGGGTCAGATGGGTAACTACCCAATGGGTGGTCCAATGCCGAATCATCAGATGGGAATGGGCGATTTTTCGTCTGTGCAAGGTCTGCCGGCCTCAGCTGCCGGAGGGTATTATCCGGGAAACCCTTATGAGAATCAACAATACATGGCAATGATGATGAATCAGCAACAGCAGCAGCAGAGAATGAATGGAAATGATATGTATCAGCAGATGATGTATGCACGGCCGCATCCAGCTTATAACTACGGTGGAGGACCGACGCAGCCTCCTCCAATGGCTCCTGGTTATGCACATGAAAGTTATGCCAACTACTTCAATGATGAGAATGCTAATAGTTGTAGTATCATGTAACTTATTAGTCGGATATGTTTAGGTTAATTAGGTTTGTAGTTCTGTTCTGGGTTTTGATTTTTGCTTTCTTTAATGTTTCTGGGTTTTGTAGTACACAGAGAAATGAACTATATATAAGTTTCTATCCAAAGTGAAAGTGTTTCGGTTCTGACTGTGAATCAAGTAAAGCTTTGAAATGTTGGTTTCAGATGTAATGATATTTTAGGTATCAATCGCCATTCGATTTTCGCATGAAAGCTGCTTTGTATGTGCCAATTGGGCTGCTTCTCTTTTTGACTTGCGCGATGTTTTAGTGTGTTCACTTAGGTTCTCGGTGACATTTGAGAGTGATTGCTGTTGTGTTTCCATTTTATAGAAATCTGAAACTGCAGATTGAAATAGTTGAAGTTGATTGAGGAGATCTTAACCCTAACCCACCAATAATTATAATCGGTTTCGTGTCTAATTTGAATTGTGACCAATCTTGCAAGTTAAGTTCAGGTTTCTATCACCTTTTGCAATTTGTGCCACCCGTAATACCAAAGTTGAAAAAGGGTCCTAGGTTTTCAACTTTCCTATAATGAGTTTGATGGTCGTGACTTGAAGTTTGGTTACAATATGGTACTGTATTATAGTAATAAAATTGAAAACCTTAAGACTTGATTTAAACTATAGGCATATGTGACATGTGCTTAGTGCGCTTAGACTTGGGGTTTTTACATATAAATAAAGAGCGAGGCAGGTGAGAATCATAGAGTAGGATTATATAATTAATTAAATATTTGATTTGTTTTTCTTCCCCAAATTCCTAGTCAATGATATGATTAGTGTAAACATATTGCGTAAATCAATGCCATCTTTTGACACACCCACTTAGAAAAAATAAAAGAAATTATAAATTCATTGGGACAGGTCAGAGTCTAAACCATGGATGTATGAGCATGTGTTAACTCTATTCATCAATAACACATCTCCCAATCAATCAAAATCTATAAAGTAATCAAGTTTGCAAGATAATACAAATGCATTAGAAGTTTTACTTAAATCAGCTATCCTGAGGATGCTATGCAAAAAGATTGGTTATACACACTAAGATTGATTACTTAAATCAGCTATCATCAAGTTTTACAACGAATGATATGATGAAATGAATGAATAATATACAATAGGAATTTATACAAAGTTGACAAACGCGACATATTGGGATACTCTGGAGAATGTCTATGAGAGTAGAACTTACTGTGATTGGAGCACAGGGTTTGATATGGCATCTGAATTATGTCAGTTTTCTCCACAGAGATCCTTTTGAAGCTGACAAGCATTTCACTCTAGGGAAGAGAAAGCCAGCCTTTGGCGGATTTCCATTAGCAAGAGAATTCTCGTAGATTTCTTTGCATTCTTGTACCACCTGTTCGGAAAGAAGAGTTGATATATAGAGAGGACAGGAGTGTTCAGTTGTGTTATTTTTCTGAAGGTCTTATGATTCTTTGGAGTTCTTTAACCAGATGATTGAGTGATGAGCTTACCTCCTTGGCGTCCTTCCTTGGTATCCCTTCTCTCATTCCGACAAGTCTCTCTACAACCTCAGGCTGCAATAACAGAAGAGTAGATTAACATAGTTGGTTGGAACAATTACAAAGAGAGAAATGAGATATAATTAAACAAGTGGTCTTATGTATTGTAAGAATACAAACAAACTCATGTGGAGTAATAGCAGACGTGGTGTTTATAATGTTTACCGGGCAGTCAGGCTGATGTTCGAGAATATTTGTATAAATGAGTGTAAATGAATCCAGGCTTTCCGCTGAAGCAAGTTCTCTTAAATCACTCAAAATCCTGATTCTGTTCTCTACTTTCTACAGCAAGCAGCAAGAGAAGAATTATCATAAGTATAATATCATATGCTGCGGCTAATTGAAATGTATTAGCATCAATGAGATTGAGAATTGCTAACATGAACACTTACATTAACAGTTATATATTCCCTAAAGAAGTCCATAATAACCTCTTCATCCAACCTCATCCGATCAATGGTTTCTTCCTTAATGTAGGTTTTCTACAATTAAACGAACAGATGGACAATCAATTCATAGAAATTATGGCATCATAGAGCATGCAAAAAATAAAAAATAATAAAAATAAAAATCAGAAATTAAAATAATAAAGCATAATCAATTTTTGGTTTTATTAGAAACAGAAAACCTGAGTCAGAAGATGATCAACATAGATCACCACTGTTTCCTCCAAACAGGCTTCAACGAATCTCCTAAATGACCTTTCTTCAATATACCTTCGAAATAGAATATTAAAACCAACAAGAAAAACATGAGATAATCAGATAATGAAGCTGTAGCGTATCAGAGCACAGTTCAGCACCCTGAAAAGTTTAGATGCCAAAGTCTGAAAATTATATTAATTTCACAGCAAAGCAATATATACATACACAAAAAGTTCATGCTTTTAAATGAACTTATTAAAACAAGTATCTTTTTGACATCAGCAGCAAATGAGTTGTACGGAAACTAAATTCAAACATGGAACCATATCTGTTTACAACAGGAATCTGATAATAAGCACCAACTTCCAAATAAAAAGAACTTACATCTTTACATCTGTAAAATAATCACCAAAGGTTGCAACTAGGTACTCAGTAACCTGTCCCTCGCTCCATTCTGAAAGAAGTAAGGTTATTAATTGACTCAAGGAGAAAGATGAATTACAAGATATAGGCAAGATTAGAAAGTTTCTCTACTAGTAGGATACCTTTGGATTATACATAAGATGTTCCAAAATAATATATTCTATATTTTTAGCATGGGAGATGTAGTAGAATGAATAACAGTCTAGCATATATATATACTTAAATGCATGAGTTTCAACAGATCTTTGATCGTCAAATTTCATTTACAGACAACTAGTTTGAATTGTTGGAATGCATCATAAAAAATGGGGCCACATCTGGAAATTGAAACCCAATCTTACTATACTGAATACCATTATCAATGTTTCATTGCCACATAATGTTGTGATAATTCCTTACAAAACCAGGCACATCCAGATTTCCCTAATTTAGAAAGGACAATGAGGAATTGCCTAAAATTATTTTATTGGTCAGTCCAAGTGCACATCTATTGCTAGACAGGGCAGGATGGCTGTTTAGTGAGGCATAGATTACAATGATCATAATGCGAGTTAATAGTTTAATACAAGCAACCTGTAATGCATACAACTTTAGTAAAAGCAATGGTTCTCAATATCATTTATGAATCCATTGGAGAAGATAGTTTTACCTCTATGGTACAGCTTAACAAGTAGCTCCTGCACCCCAGGATCTTCAAAGATAACAGTAACAGTTTGAATAACAGCTTCCTGTAAGAAATTTAGTTGTACAGATATAAGTTCTATTTAATATATTGTCTAAATCATGAATGCATTAAAATCACCAAAATAAGTTATACTGCCAGCCTACCCAGATTACTTGTTACCTCAACTGTTTTAAAACACAAACAAAAAGAAAGGATGGCATTCACCAAAACAAAATTAAACAATTACGATTCACATACCTTTGCTACATCTAGAAAACCTTTGCAAGTGTCTTCAAAGTTAACCTACAAAAGAGACAAAATGTAAACAGATATAACATCCAAGGAAAAAGTCTTCAGGCAGTTTATGAATTAAAAGCAACAAGCTCCCATAGATGATTAGAAATGTTGGGTAAGATTTCTTGTGGTAAGAAAATTAATGGATTTTTTTCTTTATTCACATTGCAACACACTGGACACCTGTTTCTGTGTAAATTCGGCTTCAAATTAGGATACAACAGGCAAGCCGATTCTTCAGAAACACCATGGAGTTCGGATATGTCATATAATTTTAGACTTCCTATGAATTAGAGATGACATTTGTTTCTTCCTTTTATATTCTTCAGTTTATAAAACTATCCCAATTGACCCTTTACTACAGCAGTCAACTACTGGGTATGATAAAAGTTGTCTTGGTATACACATCAGCAAGAAAGTTAAATAATATGTAATCCATAACAAACAGATAAGAAATTCAACATAAATTTTACTTGAAAGGATCAAGGGTCGACAGTGCCGTGTCTAGGAATTCCTATTGTTCATATCCAACTTGGTTATCAAAACAAAGTCAAACCAACAGTTGAATTTCCTTAAACAGTACAATCATATAAAATAAAATTGGCAATGGAATGATAAAAGTAAAAAAGACCACACTTTTGCACAGAATGTAGATGGCAAAAGACTGCAGTATATTACATTTCATAATTGGAATAAACCAACAGTTTGTACTGAGTTTGAATATCTCTTCTCATATGTAATAATGATAATAATAAATAAATAAATAAAAGGGGAAAATCCACATTACCTGCTCAGCATAGTTTGGAGGAAGAGCTTCCATTGTACTGTTGCTCAGCTCCATTGCAAGATCATAGCAACGTAAATTGTTGTTTATCTGTGGCGACATACAGCCAAAAAGAAAGTGACTCATAAAATTTGAACAAATCACAAGGAAATTACAGACTCGTATTCAAAATTAACAAACCATGGCACATAGTGGTTCCAGACCAATTTCAGAGGCAGGTTCGGCAAGTCTATCCCTTTCAGCTGATTGAAAATCAATCATTACCTGAACAAATAGAATTTTTAAAGGGCAGATAAATAAATAAAACTGAAAGTGAACATAAGTAACAAAAAGAAATTCTAAAGAACACAGATCAGTGCACTTTCATTTTGTTAATAATAATGAAAACAAAAAACAAAAGTAAATAAAAGGACCCACCAGTACATTCAAGGTGCTTAAACAAGTTAGAAATAGCTATCAATCTCTTGCATGGAGCAGTTTTATAAATTCACGTAGCTAATGGTACTGCATGGTCTGTGGTAAATTAAGTTATAGTCTCTATAAAAAATTAGACGATCATTACCTGAATAATAGCTAAAGCAATTCTGTATAGCATGACATCAGTGCTATTATCTCTAACAATTTGCACTTGTTCCCCAAGTATCCTGAATAAATCAACTGCAGCTGGCGTATAAAGCTTGCCATCATCTGTTTTCTTTGGTGGTTGTACTTTATCAGCGGTTAATATATTTAAGTACCATTTCTAGAAAAAGTGACAAAAGCATGTGTCGATGTAAGCAAAAAAATTTTAAAATCAACAGGAAATCAGAATAATCAATTGATAGTCAATGCAGTTACCCTTGTAGTGGCTTGCATTCTTTCAACATATGAATTCATAAGGGGATCCATAGCACCACTTTCAGAACAAACTTGAGCAAGAGTTTCATCAACCCCAAGCCCAACTAGATTATCTTGGTATTCCACTACCCAACCAGTTACCTATGCGGAAATTCATGAAGAATATTAAAATAAAAATTAAAAAAAGAAAAAAGAAAAACGAGAGAGAAAAGAAGAAGTAATAAATAAATACATGAAAAGAAAGAAAAGAGAAAAGAAAATAGGATCTTAAGAGAATGGACTCAGAACGTTCATCTCAGAAGATGAAAAGTTAAGCTGAAAAGAATAAGGTAAGTCCAAGTCAGACAGAACTTAAACTTACACTCCTAATTTCTACCTCCACTTAATATCAAATGTCCAAAACTAATAGCCAGCAGTCACGGGATTACTTGACAAGTTCTTTGGCGAAACAGGCTTAATTCATAAATTCAACACAAAATGATGTGGCAGGGTTAGCCTCATGTCTACCGTTGAAATAATAAGGTTAATCAAATTATGGTGGCAGATGTAACTAAACGAGGTTGATTTAAAAATTTCTTTCTTTCAGCATTATAACATGCTTTAAAATGCATAATTGGGTGAAAATATAAATGTTCTCTCAAACTCAAACTACACACTTGAAACCCTAAATTGTGTTGTGACTAAGGGAATTAAATACACATTCCTACAGGTACAAAAATTGCAGGCTTGTTATGCATCACAAGTTCTTATCAAATCCAATTGCATTTAATAGAATGAGATTAAGTTATCAAAGAAGGTAATGATTGAGACTAAAATACCTTTAAGATCTCTATATTTGTCAGTTCATTGGCCCTGTCACTCAACAACCTAAGCATCTGAATAAACCTCTCAGTATACAGGTTGACCATCAGCTGAAAAATTTCATATCTGTTCATACAGAAAATTGAATTAGAGGGGAAAAAAAACTGTCTTGAAAGTTACCTTCAATAACATTTATTTCTGACAACAGAACACATGCTCATCCATGAACACAATTTATGAACAAATAAAAAAAAAAAAAAACTACAATAAAAAGCAACAGTCAAAACATAAAACAAAACAAAACAAAGAAAAAGAAAAGAAAGGAAACAAAAAGGCAGAAGAAATATTTGTAATAATGAGCTGAAAGTTTGTCACTAAACTACCAAGAGTTACAAACAAGAGAATTTAGCACAAGACTAACCTTGGAGGAAAACATGGGGCCACGTAGTCATAAATATCTCCAAGCTCATCTCCAATCTATAAGCCAAAGGTGAAAAAGGGTGTTAAGCAGCGAATATGGTTACAGTTTCTCGAATCGCCAAAATGCGTTAGGGAAAAAAGGGAAAAACAAAAATAGCGCTTAAATTTAACCCGTCAAATTATATTATTAGTTTGTAAGTGAGCAGCACTAAAATCCGTACAAAAATAATATCCTGTTTATGTTGCCAGCAGATAAATTGACAGTACTATACAAATTTGTGATAAATTGACAGTACTACACAAATTTGTGATACATACCGTCCGAGCTTCCTCCAAAGCAGCTTTTAGGTCTTCAAAAACGAGCTGGTAAATAGATTATAGTTAGGGTAACATATCTTGAACAATTACTGCAGACATCTCATTAAGAAGATCACCTCTGTCAGAAGCTTATTAAACCGCCCTTCAACTGTCTTTCTTATTTGTTCATAGCACTTGTCCTTATATCCTTTTCCTTGAAACTTCAACTTCTTTGGTGCAACATTTTTTGAAGGAGTTGTTGATTTTCTGCAGTAAAGAGTAAACAATAACATAAGCAGCAGCTACAAACCTTTGATACACAAAATCCAAAATATTTTCTAACTGTAAATTACATAAAATCCATAGCTATGAAGAATGCAATTGATCCCATAACAAGGCCTTTAATAGCATCAAATATAACTAAAAGATAGTTACTTGGCTGGTCTTCGAGGATTTGCAACTGCTGCCATCACACCTTCTCCTTCAGCTTCTGCAGCCTCTTCTGCAAGTTGCTGATCAATAATTTCTTGCATTTCGATAACCCTAAAATATAATCAAGAAATACAGTTAAACCATTAAAAAAGAGTTAATTAAAAAAAAAAACAAAACAATTTTATAGTATCACATGAGTGCGGCTGTCAAGTGACAGGCAATATGCAGGAACATACAACTTCCCCAAAGAATTGAAGGTTAGAGGTAACAGAAGTAAAACCAAAGGACAATTAGGTATTCCAGTATTAAATGCAAAATGAACTGGCAAAATGTAAAAGTGAAAACATATCAATTCCAGGTAACTACTAACATGAAAAACATGGGTTTCTCTAAGCTTATTTTATAAGGAATCTGTCACCAGGATTTTCTTTGATTTTACTTTAATGTCTTTCATATGCTATGCACATTGCCTGTCATAAATATTTAAATCACATTTTAACAAGATAACAAACAACTCAGCATCTCTCTCTGAGATTCAAGCCTCTTCATTTTCTGACAAAATGTCCATCAGTTCTCTTCCAAATTCAATTCAAAGTTTCGAATATGTAATTGCATTTTGATTAACCAAATAGGAAGTATCTATCACATCAGTACAACTATACCAGTTATTTATAGCCTGGAAAACTATGTCTCTACAGCTCAACAATCTTTTTTTATGGGATCAATCAGATTGGAATGAAGTTTAACACTCTTAGGATCTTATCCAATCCTTAAAAAGTACCACCATGACAACATGACAGTCTTATCAAATAACAAAATTTCAAATATTAAAACTGAAAAATTACAGCTAAAAACCAGTGGCAAGAACAGCATCACATGTGAAGAAGGAATGAAAAATAGCTTCAAGGTCAGCCAACAACATACCTTAAAGCGCGGACCAAAGTTTGTGGGCTGCAAAAAAAATAAATAAATAAAATGAAATCGCAACACATAGAGCATAAACATAATTTACACATTCTTTAGTGTATTGTTATATATAAATTTTTTGACAACATCATTGATGTTTGTTTTATCCAAATGCAGATAGGAAAAACTAATGGAATAATTTTCAATTCCTTTCATGTGAGTTTACATGTGTACAATACAGCTGATAAAAATGCCTATGTACTAACATCATATACATGACCATTCAAAATAAAGTATACTAATACAACAGAGTAATTTATAGGTGCTGAATCAAGTTTATGAAGTAAATAAATATAATAATTTCTCATTACACAAACATCTTTTTTGTCCCAGAGGAAATTCCAACAACATGGTCTAGTCATATTCACATAGGAGTCCAAGGGAAAAAATAAAACAAGAGAATACTTATGCTACTGGAAAGAAAGGAGGTGGCATTAATCAAATCTCTTTTAAAAACATTGCAGGAAACTCAAAATGACCAGCCCTGATAGAAACAAAGAAGACCTTTAATATAGAGATATACAAAATTTAATATATCAGCTGCATTACATCAAAGGAAGGTCAAATTACAGTTTTCCCTAAGCCCACAGGCAACGGACTCTTTGTTATTATAAAACACTAATTACCATTTCAATTTGATTTTTTTACTTGTTTCTTTATTAACACATCTCTTGAAGTCAGCAGAAATAACTATATACCTTTCCTTTGAAAGTTTATAGAAATTGGAAACATGCTCCCATAATGTCTTCTCAAATGTTTCCCAGCACCGATCAACATCTTCAAAATATTCTCTGATAAAAAGCCAACAATAAATACTGATTAACAGAATCATTGGGTACTGATTATGAACAAGGGAAAAGATGTACCTTAGTCGGCCAACTTCTTCTTTGTGGGATGATGCTGCTGCTAATGCAAATCTCCTTTTCCCGTCGAGCGCAGTTAGCCTCTATACCCATTTTTAAGCATGAGAAAAGGTAAGACAATAATTCAAAATAATGCTATATATATAAATATTTCTTCAACTTGAAACTTCCAAATATATGAATATCTTCACCTCGTATGTATTTATAAGTTCTCTATCATCACTTAAAGAATCACGAGCCTCTGCCGCTTCAACAGAGATGGACATCATACCTTCCACAT
Source organism: Cardiospermum halicacabum (assembly GCA_031304145.1). Taxonomy (NCBI): domain Eukaryota; kingdom Viridiplantae; phylum Streptophyta; class Magnoliopsida; order Sapindales; family Sapindaceae; genus Cardiospermum; species Cardiospermum halicacabum. The sequence continues at coordinate 26,851,021 of CM062390.1, forward strand.
CCTACTCAGAAATGCAATTAGTTAGATATTCTCCCCAAAACAAAGATCCGCCTGAAATCTTCCGGACCTTACACTCTTTATTTACAATTTGAACAAAATGATTCAAGCAGAAGCATCGAAGCCAATTTCAAATTCAGGAAACGAGCCTTCTGACCCAATAAATTGCATTTTTAATGTTAATTTCCATGCTTAGGTATCATTTTCACATAGAAATAACGCACTGAAAGTATAGCTCATAAACATGGCCTAAAATACAAAAAGATAATACGACTAGTAAACTAATGAAATCACCTTGAGAGTTGTGTTCAAATTATTTCTAGCATTACTCAGCAACTTGATCTGATCATGATTTTCAATCAAGTTCTGGCATTCTTGACAGTACCTAACATATAAAATAAACATCAGCAAAATTAAAAACTTCAAGAACAACAACAACAAACACGAAACACACTTCTCAATAGCAATAAAATTTTCACGAAGATGCTCAATCGTCTTCTCCGATAACGCCAGCGACTCCAATCCACTCTGCGCTTGCTCAATCTACACTCCAGCAAGAAAGAAATCAATTCAAATCAACCATATCCAACACAAAAACAACTTCAATTCACTAAAACCCTCATTACCTGTACAGCAACCATTGTACTAAGCTGCGAATCATTAGTCTGCAAACAACACGACTAAATTCAGTACCTAAAAATCGAAATTGATATAAATAGAAAGTTTCACCTGTTGACGCGCAATGTAATCGGCTTTCATGGAGGAAATCGTAGTTAAGAGCTCTGGAAGAGTCAGAAGCTTTGCGACCTCTCGAACCGCAGCTTCCTTTGCTTCAACGCCGAGATCTTCACTCATCATCTTGTAACTTGAATGGATCCTTACGCAGGTGTTTGTGTTTGTCTGCAATTTGATTCAATGGATTCTGATTCTGCTGTTTGTTGTTCTTCTTTCGCTTGAATTGTCTAAACTGTGGAAATGTAGAAGTAACCAATTTTGACCGCTGAGCAACTTCAAGTTGACTTGCTTAATTTAATCGACAATAATGTTTAGATGACCGTATTGTCCCTCGCTTCGCTTGGAAAACGGGAGATCGATACGGCTCTAGTGTTAAGGGCAAATTGGACATTTGAATATCACAGTAATTTTTCTTGGGCTAATTACATTTATCTTCCTTTTTTTTTTTAATTTATTTTTTAAGACTTTTTGGATTTTAACTCTGGATTTTGAAATGTTATTATAGTGGATAGTCTAGGATGATTTTCATTGATTAACGCTTTAATGGGCTATTTTCTTTTCGAGAAATCTCAGCTCAAGGAGAATATATTCCAATCCATGCTCCTCAAGTCAAGCCTATTTATCTGTTGGACCCATACACTTAACATTAATAAAAAAAAAAATCCTTCAAACTTTATTAGAATTGTTGTTCGATTATCCTCAAATTTTTAATAATATTTCCGCGTATACTTTCGATTCAAATCCATATTTTAATAGTGATTTTTAAAATTTTATAAGGTGATTTGCACTTTTAGATTTTTTATTAAAAAAATTATATTTTTAGGTCAACATTAAAATTTTTACAAAACTAAATTTTTTGAAATTTTTTTTTTAAAAAATAATTCAAAATGACCATTTTACCTTTCAATACCGAAAAAAAAACATATCCAGTAGTTTTCCCGTCGTTACACACCAGTATTACACACCGGTAAGCTTATTGAAATTTGCTTGCTTTCCGATAGTAATACTGGAAAGTTCATTTTCCGCAATTTTTTTTTTTTTTTTAAGTTTAGTTTTATATTTTTTTTATAAAAAAGTTTAAAAGTGTAAAAAATTTAGGGCTCGTCTAAAAGAAATTGTTGAAAAAGTCTAATTTTGCTTATTATCACATCTTTATACGCGTAGTTTGTTTATAATTGTATTTCTCTTTTAAAGAATTAAATTATTTTTAAAAAAATTATTAATTTTTTTCAATTTATATTATTTATGTTCAGAGTTGTTTTTTATTTTTTAATATCGGAATGTAGATTCTTTTTATTTATACTTTTGACTTATGACCATACTCTTATTTTGATAGTTGCTAATACATATATATATGTGTCTGCATTTTATAGTATATTTTTCAATTTTCAAATTGAAATTATAATCTCCCGAGCAATTTGAACTATAGCATATTTTAAAATTATATAATCACATTTTTATATAAAAGATTATAATACAATATTTTTAATAAATAAATTTAAATATAATTATTTTTTCATTTTTCAGAATGATGATTTTCAAAATACTTAGTAAAAATAGGAAATGTTATTAATTTTAAAGTTCATTACAAAACTAGAAAAAAAATTTACTTTTAAAATTTTATTTTAAATTATCAAATATTATAGAATTTACTATTTAATATATATATATATTAAAGGGTTAATTTGAAAAAATATATATACAGCATGTTTTTAAAGATTTTTTCAACAACTAAATTAACTTCATTTTTTTTTCTTATTTTACTATGATTAAAAAAATATATTAAATTTTCTTCAAAATAATTTCCGCCTTGGTGAAATTTCAAAAGACGAATCTAATAGTGGTGATTCAAATGTAATTAGTGATTGAACGGATGAATAAAAAATTAAATTTTAATTTTTTTAAATTTTATTAAATCTTCATTCGATCAATTACCATCATCAAGAAACCAGTGCTATTAAATATATTTTTTAGAGCTTTTATTCAATGGTGAAATAAAAAAAAAAAAAAGCAAAACTAATGTGATTTATAAAAATTCTAAACATTTGATTATTTTTTTTCTTGAAAAATCCATATTAAATTAACGTTAGTTTTAAACTGAATATTTCAAACTAATAAGATTTGTAGAATTTAATAGCAACTGAATGTGACGAAGAAGTCCCTAATGCTTTCGCCTAGTTTGTACTGCTCAAGTACATCTAAATGAAAAATATCATTAGGTTAATCCATCTTTCTAGAATCACATTATTAATGACCACCAACTTCTAAGTTGATTGCATTTTCTCATTCAGAACTGCAAGAAGGCATATAGGAAGGACGTGGAAGCAAGCTGGTCTCATCCGTCGGTCCATTTTTGACAATCAAAACAGTGCTCATCCCCCATATCAAATGCCTCGCCAGATGACAATGCACCAACCAAGTTCCTAAAAAGCAAAAACCAAATTTCAAAATGACTATTCTATCCTCCGATTCAACAAAACAAAACATCTACGTACCAGGATTATTAGCCACGAAGCGTATGGCGAGCCAACCTTTCGCAGGGACAATGGCAGTGTTGACTAACGGTGGATCGATCAAGTTAAACGACTTCGGATCTTCACCGTAATCAAAATTCCACCAACCAATCCCAACAACATAGAAGCTATGACCATGCAAATGCATTGGATGACTTTCGGGTCCCACAATTGTCGTGTCTTGAAACACAATCTCAACTTGTTCACTGTAATTCAACATCTTCACTCTTGTCCCTGGTGTCGTGTACTCCGACGCATTACCTTTCCCTCCCGTGAAGTCGTAGATCACGTACGGCACATCGGGAAAATCCGTCGTGTATACACCGCTCAAATTCCTATATCCATAAATATATTATAATTTTACAAAAATGGACCGTTCCCATTAATTTAATTATTAATTTAATTATACCTTGTGTAGGCTTGAAGAATGTCGATTTTAGGATTCACGAAGCTAAAATTACTCAAACTGGAAGAAAGTCGATCGCCTTTTGCCTCACATGATTTATTAGGACAAGGTAAATGATTCATATCTGTGGTTATAAGCATCCTCGTAGTGATATCTTTAGGCACATCAATCGGACCCAAACTTCTAATTCTTTTATAAAACTTCACGGCGGCATTAGTGTCGTTGCACCCAGGGAGGAATTGGAATACAGGAGAAGAAGATTCGTAATCGCCTTCGTATCGGAGAATTGCGGTGGTGGTGGTGTCATCGAACGGAGTATATTGGCCGTCGTACATTGGTGAGGCCACCATGTAGTAAAGTCCGGGTTGTTGGTCCGTTGTGACCAAAACGTCCATTGTTTGGCCTGGCGTTATTGCTATGTATTGTGTTGTTATTGGTTTGATGTACGCGGCGTCTTGTGCTACTACTGTCAGAGTGTGGTTGGCTATTCCGAAGAACATTTCTTCGTCCATTACTGCGCTTATTATTCTCAGCATATATCTCTGGTTCGGTTTTACCTTTAAGTTGTAGGTAGATTCTGAAACGGTAAATGTAAATAAATTAATAAAAATATCAATATTTAATTTTTAAAATATTTAATTTTAAAAGTGTTTTTTTGTAATTTTTAATTTTGAAATTATTTCTAAATTATTTTTGAAAATATTTTTTAATAATTTAAAATTTTCAATATAATTTTCATGATAAATGACATTTTAATATTAAAATAATTAACTATTTTTATTTATTTTATCAATAAATAAAATATTTATAAAATAATAATAATATATTTATTTTTCTGTTTAAATTAACAGTGTTAGTAAGCTAATATATATATATATATATATATATATATTATTACCTTTTGAACAAGGAAAGGAGTCTCCAGGTTGGCCATTAATGGTGTGAGCATCTGAAGTATTAGCTCTACCTCCTGTTAACAAAGCTTCACTAATTATACTCATCACATCTCCTTTAAACCAGTCACCTGCCACCATTTTAAAATAAATAAATAAATAAAAATATATATTAATTATAATAAAAATACCATAAATATATTTTATATTTATGTGGCCCGTTGAAAAATGCCAAATATGACAATAGAGATTTTTGTTGCAAGTCACTATCCATTCAAAAAAAAAATTAAATTTAAAAGCACATATATACCAAGAACTATGGTATGTTCTTCATAAGGTTCAGGAAATGGATAAGTAGTCCCTATAGCAGGTAAAATAACAATAGGACCATGAACGGTGGCGCGTGTCCAATCACTATGCGCGTGCCACCATAAAGTTCCTTCCTCCGTCGTGAAATACACCGTGTATGTAAAATTATGTCCTGGTTTAATGTTACACTGTGTTATCTGCTCTGGTCCGTCGTGCCATGGATTTCTCGGTTGCTTCACACCATGCCTGTAAAATTACAAACAACATAATTAAAAATATTTTATCTATTCGAAAATTTTAACTTTTATTCTATTATATATCAAAAATTATTTTGAGAAAATTAATATTTCTAATTTATTTAAAAAAAAAAAAAGAAAAAAAGTTTTTTCACCAGTGAATGGTGACTCCATATCTGCCGAAATTGTGTACATTGACTATAGCTGTATCGCCTTTTCGAACCTGTATTGTTGGTCCTGGAAAACTCTCATTCACTGTTAACATGCTCTTCGTGTTACATAGTCGTGTAAAGTTTGAATCCTTAAGCTGTGAAATAAAATAAATTAAAAAGAAACTCCTCAGTCCCATAAATAAAATGAATTAATAACAACTTACGACAAAATCAAAGTAATGAACAGTTGGTCCATGAACTATAGGCTGATTGAAACTTATCAGAGGCCAGAGTTTGTGAAGAACAAAGATTCCCAGAAACCCCAGAATTAAACTCAAATGAGGAGGTCCCATAATTTAATTCAATTTATTTTTTCTTTTGCATCAAATTAATACTTTATATAGATGTCACACATAGCTCACGTGCTTATATTGAGACTTCGATATCTAACTAGTACTAGAATATAATCAGCTCAACTACTCTTCCTCGTGAGTTTCCAACTACCCTTTACGAACCCACCGGTCTAACTAATTATGTCCCATGACTTTCCAGCTTGTGATGTCTAATAATAGTATGTCAAAAGTTGCTAGTTGATATGAGCTTGTGTAAAGTGTTGTTTTGGTTTTTATTAATTATAAACATTTATAGTATTTAATATATTTTTTTAAAATAAAATTTTAAATTTTAAAAGTTTTTTAAAATTTAAAATAAATTCATTTATTTTTACTGTGAAAAATCTTAGTTAAATTGTAAATCGATTAAATAGATGAGAATAATAAATAAAAATGTTCTACCTAATTTTCATACAAGTAAGTATGAAAAATCTACTACCTAACTTTTTTATAAAATTAATATTTTAAATATGTCACCATACCATTAACTTTGATCAGGCAATTTTATAACCACGGGCAAATTAATTGCAGGTGGGGTTGACTAATGGATATCAACTTATCAAAGTGGGGTTAAATGCATGTGATTTTGGATAATCTTGATGACAATGCTCTAAAGTCAACCCAAAGTTAAGAAGTAAAAGCAACCTTACAAAATCCCATCACTGTTAAATATTTATACTTTTATTAACCATTTTAAATCGTGATACTATCCACACCAACAAGTTAAAATAAATGGGCTGACTTATTGGTAATACCATTCATTTCACATAACTATAGTGATCATAGATTATGAAAATTTTGTATTTTGTGTTGTTGAGCAAACCTGGCGAAGTATGGGACAAATCCTCCTGTGTATCCCTTTGTGTACTTCTCTATAATGTGAAAAAATTTAATTTTTCAAATGATAATATATCAAATTATAATATCGTATTGAGTTATTAACTATGTATATAAATCAAATTCATATATAATAAACTGAATTACTAATTATATAGAAATTAAATATAAATTAAATTAGAATATTTATAAATTAAAATATTAATTAATCAAGAGGAGAGGAATGATAAATATAAATTAAGATAAAATATTGTAAATTAAAATATCAATTAATTAAAAATATACTCCATCCGTTTCCTTTTACTTGCAACATTAGTATAGTGTATACTATTCGTTAGTAAATCTTTTTTAATGTGTTATTCCTAATGTATAAAGAAAAATGTAGTTAAGTGGGGTTTTATTTTATTCGTCTTGACATCTATTTTTTAAATATTAAATTTATATAATTTTTAGTTTTGTATTATTAAAGATATTTACGTTTAAAGTTAAGCATCGCAAAACGTATCCACCTAAAATGTGGTAAGTAAAAGAAAACGGAGGAAGAATTAATTAATTAAAATTAAAAAATATGATATTAATTAAATTAATATGCAGTATTGATAATATACGGACGTACTAATTTAATGTATTTTTTCTCCAATAATGATGAATTGGGATTGGAAATACCTCACTTTATTGTGATGCTGTAATACAATCTTGTTCATCACCATCTCTCTTAAATCTTTATACTTCTATTTCCCATCACTCAATCATACAAATGTATTAAATAAAGTCTCTTTCAAGATGATGAACAAGAAGGCATATAGGAGGGACGTGGAAGCAAGCTGGTCTCATCAGTCGGTCCATTTTTAACAATCAACACAGTGCTCATCCCCCATATCAAATGCTTCCCCAGATGACAATGCATTAACCACGTCCCTGCACATTCCAACACCATCAATTCAATAACCACTTTTCGAACAATACCACACCACACTATACTATACAACAAAATACAATACATACCAGGATTATCAGCCACGAAGCGTATAGCGACCCATCCTTTAGCAGGAACCATGGCAGTGTTGACAAACGGTGGGTCAACCAAGTTAAACGTTTTCGGATCTTCACCGTAGTCGAAATTCCACCAACCCATCCCAACGACGTAGAAGCTGTGACCATGTAAATGCATTGGATGACTTTCGGGCCCCACAATTGAAGTGTCTTGAAACACTATCTCAACTTGTTCTCCGTAATTCAACATCTTCACTCTTGTCCCTGGTGTCGTGTAATTATTTGAATCTCCTCTTCCTCCTGTGAAGTTGAACATCACTAGTGGCGCGTCTGGGAAATTCGTCGTGTAAATATCGCTTAGGTTTCTGCAAGTTGTAGTACACGTAAACTTTTCAGTACCGTTTGGATCTAGAGTGTGACTGTTTTGGATAGATTAAGTTTTAATTTGTAATTTCTAAAAGACCTATTAGAAACTCTTTCAAATAAAATTATAAATATTAAGTTTCTAAAAATGGTTTGTACTTCTTTTTCCTAAGGTAGAAATTAAAAACAGAAACAATTCCAAGTAGACTTTTTACCTGTTTGGGATTGCTTATACTTTTAAATTTTAACTTTTAACTATAGAAGAAAAGAAGTATAAGTCCTTTTCGAGAAACTAATATTTATTACTTTATCTAAAAGAGCTTCTGGGAGGTTAGAAGCACTTCTGCCAGTTATCTAAATATTATCTGAAACAGTTTTAAAAAGTTAGAAGGCAAAAGTCAGTTTATCCAAACAGATCCTCCATATATCTGAAAAGTGCTTCCAATATAAAGTTGTTGATATGGTACTTTTATAAAAATGTTTTTAACTTTTCTTCTACCGTGAGAAACCAAAAGCACAAGCTACCTCCTCAAAACACTTAGAATCTGTTTGGGATAGTTTGTGCTTTTAACTTCTTAAAAATAAGAAATGAAGTAGAAACACCAGGTAGAACCACCGCCTTCCACTGCTTTCACTCAAAACACTTTTCCAACTTATGGATTTCTAATTACACATAATGAAAAATGCTTTTGAACTCAAAAAATTATAAAAGTAATTATACAAGCTATACCAAACATTCTCTTACTGAACATTCTATTAGTGAAGCTCATATTGATATATGCACATACCTGGTGTAGGCTTGAAGAATGTCAATATCAGGATTAACGAAGCTAAAATTATTCAAACTGGAAGCAAGTCGATCACCATCCGCTGCACAGGATTTATTAGGACAAGGCAAATGATTCATATCAGTAGTTATAAGCATATTGGTAGTAATATCCTTAGGCACATCAATCGGATACTCTTCATTAGCCAAACTCCGAAACTCTTTATAAAACTTCACCGCAGCATTCGTGTCGTTGTAACAAGGAAGAACATAGAATTCCGGAGAAGACGAAGAAGAATATTGCCCTTCTTCGTACCGGAAAATGGCAGTGGCGGTGGTGTTGTCAAACGGAGCAACTCCGTCGTACATCGGTGAGGCCACCATGTAGTAAAGTCCGGGGTGTTGGTCCGTTGTGACCAAAACGTCCATTGTTTGGCCCGGCGTTATTGCTATGTATTGTGTTGTTATTGGTTTAATGTACGCGGCGTCGTGTGCTACTACTGTTAGTGTGTGGTTTGCTATTCCGAAGAAGATTTCTTCGTCCATTACCGCGTTTATAATTCTCAGCATGTACGTCTGGTTCGATTTTACCTTTAGGTTATAAGTTGATCCTGCATAACAATCATGAAAATTATGAGATAATTGAATTTCGCTCATAAGATTATTATTACTTTTTAAAAATTATTATACAAACCATTTATAATTCACATTTTGATTTCTTTTGATGGTACAATCCCAATAATTTTATTAAATTTTTAATTTTACATTAATTTTTAAACATAATTATATTTTTTTAAAGAATATTTTTAACTTTGAATTTATTTAATAAAAATAACTAAAAAACACACTTGCAACAAATTTTAAATTTATTTTTGTAAATAATTTTTTAATTATTTTTTAAAATGACTAGTATTAAAAATTCATTTTTTCCTTTTAAAAAAATAGTTGGAATCTATTTTCATTTTTTAAAAAAAATATTTTTTAAATAATTAAAAATTATAGATAAATAGGTAAGGGGTATATTTGAACTTTGACTGTTCTCCCAATATTTTGTAGTATTAAATTAATCAATATGGAGAAATCGTATGATTAAATACCATTAGAGCAAGGGTAGAAGTCTCCAGGTTGGCCATTAATGGTGTGTGCATCTGAAGAATTAACCCTACTTCCTGTATACATTGCTTCACTAATTATGGTCATCACATCTCCTTTGTACCAGTCACCTGTCATATCATAATACATCACATTACATACGTATAAGTAGTTACTCTATAACTCAAACTTTGCAATTTATAAAACATATATTATTGTCTATATACCAAGAACAATGATGTGTTCTTCATATGGTACAGGAAACGGATAAGTAGTTCCAATGGCAGGTAAAATGACAATAGGACCATGAACCGTGGCACGTGTCCAGTCACTGTGCGCGTGCCACCATAAAGTTCCTTCTTCTACAGTGAAATACACCGTGTATGTAAAATTATGTCCTGGTTTTATTTTACATTGTGTTATCTGCTCTGGACCGTCGTGCCATGGATTTCTCGGTTGCTTCACACCATGCCTGTAAATTTACAAACAACAAATTTAAAGATAGTTTTAGATGTTTGGAAAATGCAACTTCTATTCTATTGTACTAGAGTTGAGTATGCAGTGATTGTTTCTGCTTTTAGCTAAAGAAGAATAGAAGCATAAGTCGAGTTTAAAAAATTGATATTTTTAATTATTCTTTCTGGAATTATTTTTGGAAGGCTAAAAGCAATTATGTCAATTATCCAAATATCATTTGGAACAACTTTTAAAAATTAAAAAATAATAGTATATCCAAACAAATATATTGGTTTGTTTGCGATTATTTTTACTTTTAACTTTGGGAAGAAATAGAAGCTAGAAAATTAAATGTGCGTTTGGTAAGCTGTTTTTATTTCCGTTTTCATTTTTATTTTTTGAATTTTTGAAAAATGTGTTTGTTAGGTATTTTCATTTTTCAAATTTAAAAAACATAAAAATCATTTTTCAATTTTTGAAAAAAAACCATTAAAAATATAGAAATTTGAGAAACAACTAAAACTTATTTTTCCCACGTCATTTCTCAAATTTGTTTTTCGAAAATGATGTGCAACTAAACGCATTTTCAGAATTTAGTAAAAATACTATTTTCATTTTCGTTTTCCTAATACAAAAATTTGAAAATAAAATGAAAAAGCTTCTTAGCAAATGCACCCTATTATTTTTGACTCTACTTGAAAGTACTTTAGAGAGATCAGAAGTATTTTTTTTATTTACCCAAACACACTTTTAGAATTCGGAAATCAAAAGTCAGTCTACCAAACATATCTGATACAATGATCTACTTAGGGTTAGTATTTTTATTTTTTAAAAAAAATATTAAAAACTCTTCTGACATTCTACCATCACTTATAACAGCTTTCACATGTTGAAGTTAAAATTCAATGTGTCCAAATAGACTCTAAAAATGTAGTGTAAGAGGGAGACTTCACCAGTGAATGGTGACTCCATATCTGCCGAAGTTGTGTACATTGACAATGGCTGTATCACCTTTTCGAACCTGAATGGTTGGTCCTGGGAAGCTCTCGTTTACCGTTAACATGCTCTTCGTGTTGCATAGCCGCTTAAAGTTTGAATCTTTAAGCTGTGAAAATATCATTAAAACCCTAAATTAAACAGAAACTCAACTGAGGAGATCTCATAAATAAAATAAATTAATAACACACTTACGAAAAAATCAAAGTAATGAACAGTTGGTCGATGAACTATTGGCTGATTGAAAATCATCAGAGGCCAGAGTTTGTGAAGAACAAAGATCCCAAGAAACCCTAGAATCAAACTCAACTGAGGAGGCCCCATGATTTATTTTGTTTTATCTTTTGCATCAAAAGTATACTTTATATAGATGTCACAAATCACTCACTTGCTATTTTGGGATTTGGTCATCTACCAAATAGTAGAATATTATAAGCTCAACTACCACTTCCTCGTGACTTTTCAACTACCGTTACGAATCCACCAGTCTTATTATTGTTTTTTGTGGGTTGATGCTGCTTTTAATGTCTATAATAGTATGGCAAAAGTTGCTACTTGACCTTAGATTATTGGAGCTTAGTTCGTTAATATGAGATTATGTAAAGTGTTGTTTTGGTTTTCACTGATCATAAACACTTATGGTTGCGTTTGAATGGGTGTTTATATGGGGATTGTATTGAATTGGATACAGTAATGTTTGTTTTTTAATTGGATTAGATTAGGAATATAAATTAATCCAATAATCAATGTATTCACTCATCCGATTGAAAAGCATGTGTTATAACTGTGATAATCCACTTCTCTCTCTTCTAAGTGTTAAAACACTTTCTTCCATCTTCATAATACCCTTTTCTCTTGCTTGTATAATAATAATAATAATAAATAATAATAATAATAATAATAATAATAATAATAATAATAATAATAATAATAAACTATATCATTCAACTCAATCTATCATTTCGATTGCACATCAAATAATGGATTCAATTCAAATCAACATTATCAATTCCAATATTATATATATATATATATATAATTATTATTACTATTATTCACCTGAAGGTTTTCTTTAAAATTTGAATAAATATATATTATATTTAGATTTTTAAAAGTGATTTGATAATTTAACTATTTAGAAAAAAATTTATTTATTAATAATTATATTTTTAATTAGCAATTTTTAAGAAATTATTTAAAATAATATAAAAAAATCGCTAATAAAAAAATTATATTTTACCGTATTATTATAAAAATATCCTTAATAATACTAAAATTTTCTATTCAATGATGATAATTTTAATATTTTTTTATTTATTAAATATGATTAAAAGTAATTATTTTATTTATTTAATTAATTTATATTTTATTTATTAATTAATTGAGAACTATAGTATTACAGATTTTCAATTAAAAATTTCAAAAAAAATTACTCACACAATTTTGTATATAATCGCTATTTCTACATTTTATTAATGGTACCACACACTAAGTACTAACTATTATTTCATCATCTAATCTACAGTATCTAATCTAATAATTAAAAACTAGTAGCCTTTCCAATCTTTAACTAAACATTTGATGTAATTGTAAGTGCCAAACACACATTAAAATGATATATATTTTCTATTTTTAATTTTTTTAAATTATTCTAAATAGTATTTATTTTTTTAAAAAGAATTAATATTAGTTATAATAATTTTATTTAATTTTTTTTACTGCCAGAACCCTTAATTAATTATAAATTTATTAAATTAAACGGGATTACTAAATAAAATTTTCTACGTAATTTTCATATATAGATGAAAAATCTTCTATATATATTAAATCAAGACTAATATTTTAAATATATCACCATTAATTGGAATTAAAGTGGGGTAGATATATAGAGACAATTCATAGCCACGGACAGATTAATTGCTGCAGGTGGGGTAGATATAAACTTCACTAATTGATCTTAACTTATCAAAGTGGGATTAAGTGCATGTGATTTTGGATAAGCTTGTTTACAATGCTCCAATATGTCGACCCCAAGTTAAGTAAATAATCATACAGAATCCCATAACTTTTAAATCTTTATACTTTTATTTCACGTCACTCAATCATACAAAAATGTATTAAATAAAGTCTCTTTCAAGTTTATACATATAGGAGGGACATGGAATTAAAGTGGTCTCATTAGTCGGTCCATTTTCAACAATCAAAACAGTGCTCATCCCCCATGTCCCATGCACATTTCAATACCATCAAATTCAATATCTACCGGTATCTATTATTTTATTAATTTAAATATAAAAATAAAATTTGAATATAATATTATGATAAATACTCACTAATACATATAATTAAAATTTAGATAATAATTTAATTTAATTAAATTTAAATGAATACAACGTCGAGAATGTTGGTCTAATGTTAATTGTGTGGACCAAATTGGTACAAAAAGTAATGAATTATTGTATTATATTGGTTGCTTCCATCTACCACAGTACACGTGATTTTCTTTTATCTACCTGTTCACCACCATGGTAGTAGTCTAGTAGATAATAGATTCTCAAATATAGAACTGGGCCTGGGCCTGGTCTTGGGCTGAGTTGGGCGCCCAATAACATTTTAAGAAGTTGGGTGAAGCCCATGTAATCACATGACAGACAGCACAGCCCACCAAACATCGGTTTCAAAAGCTGGTTTTGAAAAAGTTGTTTTTGGTTTTGAAAATAAGAACACAACCAAACAAACAAATCTCACTTTTGAAACCCATTTATATACATATATATTTTTTAATTATATTAGATTGTTTATTTTATTTTATTTTGAAATAGAAAATGAAATCGAAAACGAATGCACTGAAGCAGAAGTGGATAAAGCAATGAAAACATGAATCTTCACAAGTCCGGAACCATCAAGACATCAAGATCATGTTTTAATTACATTATTATCACCGAAAAGCAACAGATCATGGTCCATTTCGAACACCAAAAATGTACTGATATTATATAAAGTATCAACCACTCTCCATTTCTAGACCTCTCAACTTGAAACCCCAATAATGAACAAAAGACAAGAATTATTTATTCGATACCATCACATCTCAGTAACAAGAACAGATCTTGATCTCATTGAACGTGACACAACATGTTTTGCACTCCTTGATTTCTACAAATTCAGACACAACTCCAATGTCTAGTTCGGTCTTATTTTTAAATTTTAAAAAATACACACTCGGATTTTAATTATCCCAAACCTGATTCGAAACGAAACCATCAATGGTTGATCACAAAAACGTCACACAAGCCACGTATTAATAACTACCATCTCGTGATACAATTCAATAAACAATGACCATCTAATTTCATCCGATCAAATCAATCGAGACCAATAACAATGGCAGCGAAAGTCGGATCATTTCGACACAGTTTCTTAGAGAAAAGCAAAGAGAAACTCCTCTCGAGAAAGGGTTACTCCGACTTCGGTCTGAACAGCATCGACGGCGACGACGATGGCGGAGGAGGAGGAGTCAAATACAGATGTTTCCGTTCCGTTTCGGATTTCATCGTCAATTTCTGGAAAAACGGTTATGAATTCTTCACGAAGTTGTACGAAATGGGTCGATCCGATCCGAGAAAAATCGTGTTTGCTTCCAAGATGGGTTTATCACTCGCACTTGTTTCGTTAGTCATCTTCTTTAGAGAGCCACTTCGTGATGTTGGTCAGTACGCGATCTGGGCAATTCTCACTGTCGTTGTCGTCTTCGAATTCAGCGTAGGTGAGTTAAATTTGGTTGATTTTGGACTCATTTGGGTCTCAATTGAGTGATTAATTTGGTTTTTGGTTTGTTGGGTTTCAGGTGCTACGCTTAGTAAAGGATTCAATCGAGCTCTGGGGACGTTTTCAGCTGGTGGACTTGCTCTTGGAATTGCAGAGTTATCTGTACGTTTAGGGGTTTTTCAGGAACCATTTGTTGTGACGAGTATATTCTTGGCAGGTTGGTTATTGGGTTAATGGTGTGTCTGTGTTGAGTGTTATCACTGTTACAAGCTTTTGATGTGATTTTGTTTGATTAGGATTTTCTGCGAGTTATGTGAAACTGTATCCGCCAATGAAGACTTATGAATATGGTTTCCGGGTTTTCTTGTTGACATATTGTATTGTACTTGTGTCTGGAAACTCGAAGACTTTTTTTCGAACTGCTTTTTATCGGTTGGTTCTTATTGGCATTGGTGCTGGGATTTGTCTTGTGGTGAATGTGTTTATATATCCAATCTGGGCTGGAGAGGATCTTCACAAATTGGTTGTGAAGAATTTTAGAGCTGTTGCTACTTCTCTTGAAGGTATCAGTTGATGCTGTACTGTGTGATGTTCTGTAATTTTACTTTGTTTGATGTTGTGGTTCTATGGTTCTACTAGGTTGTGTAAATGGGTATTTGCAATGTGTTGAATATGAGAGGATTCCGTCGAAGATTCTGACTTATCAAGCTTCTGATGATCCTTTGTATAGTGGGTATAGATCAGCTGTTCAGTCAACAAGCCAAGAGGAATCTTTGGTATGCTTGTATAGACTTACAGAATTGAATTGACCAGTTGGTAAGAGTAAACATTTGATTAATTGGTATTGTTGTTGTCTGATGATCTGCAGCTAGATTTTGCAGTCTGGGAACCACCTCATGGACGTTATAGAAAATTCAACTATCCTTGGAGATCTTATGTTAGAGTAAGTGGCGCGTTGAGGCATTGCGCATTCATGGTCATGGCTATGCATGGCTGCATACTTTCAGAAATACAGGTGAGTTGATTCGTTGATTCGTCCGTTCGCTGATGGTTTTAGTTTTTGTGAGATTGATACTCTACAAGATGTTCATAGCGAATCTTACTGTATTCCTAATTGATTGAACCTAGGCACCACCAGAGAAGAGGCAGGTCTTCAACAGAGAGCTTCAAAAGGTTGGCAATGAAGGAGCTAAAGTACTGAGAGAGCTAGCAGACAAAGTCGAAAAAATGGAAAAGTTGAATTCTGGAGGAGACATACTATTAACAGTACATGAAGCAGCAGAAGCATTACAGATGAAGATAGACAAGCAATCATACCTCCTGGTGAATTATGAGAGCTGGGCAGCAGTAGCTCAACAAGATAAAGAATCCCAAGAACCTGACAACTGTGAAAGCAGAGTCATCGACTCGATCAGCGACTGGGAAACTCAGAACATAACCACCACCGCCAGTTTCACCATCCCTGCAACAGCAAACTGGAATTCCACCGATAACATTTCAAAAGCCCATTTGGGATCATGGCCTCGTCTGTCATTTATCAACCCAGAAGCCATGCCTACAATACAAGAAACTAAAGTATATGAAAGTGCTAGCTCCCTCTCTTTGGCCACATTTACATCACTTTTGATTGAGTTCGTTGCCAGGCTTTCGAATCTTGTAGATGCATTTGAAGATCTCAGTCGAATAGCCGATTTTAAGGAATATGTTGAACCGAAACATGTGGTTTGATAATTCACTGCCTTAACAACTATTGTAAGGCATCAGAATTATTTTTTCTAGTTTAGTGTAAATGAGATGGAAGTACTTGAAATCTTGTTAAATTCTTTATTTACATTTTGTTTTCTGAGATTTTGGATTCAGCTATTCATCTGGACAGCAGAGTTTTAAGAAACACTTTTATTTGATATTTGGTTAGCTACAACAGAGTGTTGTTCATACATGTTGTACATACTATTCTATCATGACATGGACAAATAAAAAGAAACAGAATCTATGTAAAGAATGTCTTCTGAGAATTTCCTGATCAATGCTTCTTTGTTTCTCTCTCAGCCTGCAGAAAAAGAGACAGATATTAGATCATGAAAATGACAAACCAACAGAGAATAAGCTATAAGCTAAAATTTGTGCTTACTGCTTTAATTGCTCGTTCAACAGCTTCCCAACCATGTTTATCAATGAATTGAGTCACAGATTTCCTAGCATCAAGACTCATCATTTGAAGAACCTTCCTTTGTTTTGGAGAATAATTGGAGCCTTGAAGGCTAATATATTCACTCCCAAGCTTAACATATTTGCGTACATATGTGTCGTATATATAAGCAGCTCCATTAAACATTGGTAGAACCAACCAGACACAAAACACAAGCTTCATATACGCCCAAAATGGCACCCAAGCCAGTACTCTATAGAATGAGAGCTCAAAAAGGGTTATGAAGGAGTATATAATCCAATATGTCAGCCATTGTTGATCATCTAATGGTGATGGACTCTCTATTGCCCTCATTGATGCAAATCTGATATACTTACAAATGGTTAATTTCTCAAAAGGAATCGAATCAAAACTAATATTGCGAAAAGGGTCATCTGAATAGTGTTTACTTACAGAGGATAAAGAAGCATGACTCCTGGCCTGTATTAAGACAACAATATATTCTTTAAAGCAGATGGTGTACAACAACAATCTAAAAAAGTGCTTGCTTTATAAAGTTAGAAGAAAGTACCCAACTAAGGCATCCAATCGTTTGGCGATTACTGCAAGGACTCCCATGATAATGTTATGGAATTCACTTGAAAGAGCTGTTGCAGAATTGATTGATGATATAAATTTGATTTGAAGTGAAAGTTATGAATCAGCAACATATAAATACGAAATGAGGAGGAGACTGGTATTTATTGTTGGAGGTAAAGCTACAAGGTGAGTGTTTCCTTTGACTACAAGACAAGTTAATGACCAAAGTTGCCTAAGTACTTATGCTTTTCTTTTCTTTATCTTGTTACTCTCACTCACGAGCTATATTCCCTTTTTCTTTATTCTGTTCAAGTCAATTGACCAAAGCATCAGAAATGTGAGAGACAAAGTACCTGAATCTGTATAAAATCTTTATTCACCTCTTGTGCCTTTCAAATGGCAATGTAAAAGCCAATGCAGGCATGTAGAATATGTACCATGGAACACCACTCTTTTTCGTGAAGTTGAATTGTGTTAACTTCGGGTTGTTGTTCCGGGAAGAGTAAAAGCTGTAGAAAAGTTGTGGTGAATAAACTACCATAGATCACCACAAGTACAGCTACCATTCAGAATTCTATGGTATCTGTTAACATCTCTAACAATGATCTCCCTCTCCACTACTCTGCTTATATACTTGAAAGACTCATGACAATCCCTACAAATCCTCAAGTTCTTTACTATCCTTATTGCCTTTCCTGGTGGTGTTCCACTCACTAACCCGAATGCCAATGCTAATTTTTCGCTATGATGCCATAGTGCATGTTTCTTCTCTCCTTCTTCAACCTTTTGCACCATCTCATTCCAAACCGGAACATACCCCAACTTCTCACACTCCTCCATCAACTCGTCTAGCTTGGCGTAAATCTCATCTGCTTTGATATGATTTTTATCACCAGCCAAGAACACATGAACATTTCCTTTCACTTCAATCCAACTCTTACCACCTTCCTTCTTCACTCCTCTATATCTCATCTCCTTCCTCGTTTCCCCAACCTCATCCCACCTTCCTGATGATGATAGCACGTTAGCAGCAATCACATAAGCCGAGTCATCATAAGAATCTAGTTCTAGTAATCGTTTGGACATCTTTAAAGCCATGTCTGGCACACCATGTATTGCAGAGCATGACAACAATGCCCTCCACACAGCTGCATCCGGCTCAAATGGCATTTCAATCGCAATCCTCTCTGCCTCTTCCAGCCTCCCTGCTCTTCCATATGCACCTATCAAACATGTATAATGCTCCAACCCCGGTTCCAAACCATACATAACTCTCATCCTCTCAACCCACCTCTCACATTCGGAACCTAATCCAGCATTAGAAAGAGCCGTTAAAACAGCCAGAAAACTATACTCATCCGGCGAAAACCCTCTACTTTCCATCAACTGAAAAAGCTCAACCACTGAAGTCTTATCTCCTTGCTGAGCATATCCAGACAACATAGAATTCCACCCAACAACATTCAACAAATCAACATTCTCATCAAACACCCTCCTCGCATCAAACACAAGTCCACCTCTTCCATACGCATCAATCAAAGAACTCCTAACAACCACCTCTCCCTCAAAACCAACAACCACCACATGCCCATGTATAATCCTACATTGCTCCAAAGCCGCCAGCCCCGCAGCCGAACGCAAAGCCGCAGACAAACTATGCTCCGTAGATCCCAATCCACCTCTTCTCATTTCCGCAAACACAGACAAAGCCTCAACACAACGTGAATTTCTCGCCAAGCAAACAATCATAGCCGAAAAACAAAATTCCTCTCTCTCAGACATTTCGTCGAACACTTTCTTAGCATCATCCGGTAACTTCAACTTCGAGTACAAACCAACCAAAGCAGAACCACAAAAGGGTTTATCACAAAAACACAATTTCACCGACATGGCATGTAAAGATCGACCGAAACCAAAAGCAGAAGGGGAAAAAGCACAAACTTTAAACACAGAAGCTAAAGTACGTTGATTCGGTCGAGTACAACGTAACATGGAGAGAAAGAATCGAAGAGACAGAATGGTATCAGAGTGGCCAGAGATAAGAGACGTCCATGATACAACATTCGGTGATTTAATCTGTTCAAACACACGAACAGCGTAACCAAAAAGTCTCGATTTCGAGTATCGAGTAATCAAATTGTTGAAATCAGACCTATCAGAACCGTCTGATTTCAACACAACCGCGTGCAAGACTCGTGGGTCTGTAATTCTCTGTCTCATATTGTTTATCTTCCAGAAACCAAAATCCTTTCCTTTTATTACACTGATAAAGTACAGATTACACAATACAATTATTTAAAAGACTCAAGAGGCAGAACAAGTAGGCATATAAGATGGAGGAGGACGCATACTGGTACTTTTACTTCCACCATCTTTAACAATTATAACACCAGCCATTCCCCAAGAAGTGTGTCTCTCAAAATGGCAATGTAAAAGCCAAACTCCAGGATTATCAGCTTTGAATCTGATAGCAGACCATCCTTTTTTAGTGAGTTGAATAGTGTTGACCTCCGGTGGATCTATTAAGTTATAGTTGTTGGCTGGATCTGTTACATTGTTAAAGTTTCCTAATCCAGTTCCAACTAAGTAGAAGCTGTAACCATGAAGATGCATTGGATGGTTTTGTGCATTTCCAATGTTTGTTCCTTGATAAACTAGTTCGACTTCTTCTCCATAGTCTAGTGTTATCACTTTTGTTCCTTGTCCTGCGTAGACTGTCACGTTGACGTCGTCTGCTGTGAAATTGTAAAATATCGGTGGATTTAGTGGGAAATCTGTTGTGAATACTCCGCTTAGGTTCCTGCACGTACCATTGATAAAATTTGATCAGATGTTAGTAAGGTAACATAATAAAAATTAAATCACTAGCTTTTTGCTTCTAGAGTAGAAGTAAAGGAGTAGAACTCAAAGCTTGTTTGGGATTTTTCTTATATTCATTTCAACTTTTGTGAAGCTATAAGCTCTTTTTGATCTTATCCAAATATCGTTAAAAAGTAATTTTTTAAGTAAAAATCAAAAGTCATTCTATCATACTTTTAAAAATAATATGTGAGGATCTGTTTGATTTGACAAACTTTTAACTTCTAATTTTTAAAAGTTATTTTGTATACTGTTTGGGTAACTAACAAAAATAAAGCATGGCCAAAAAAGGTCTGAAATATTAACTTTTTGAAAATAGCTTCTAACTCTCTTCTATTACTTTTTTTCTATAATCAGAAATTAAAAATCCGACAAAATCAAAAGTGTTTACGTTTTCAATGGAAGAAACTTAAATAGTACTTCTACAAAAATATTATCCGAAAGTATAAATTATTCTAAACAAACTTATAATCCATTAAAAAATCTTCTAACTTTTTACAAAAGCTTTTTAAAAAATTAAAATTATTCTACTTAAAATTTTTACTCTTGTAAATTATTCTATTTAAAATTTTTACTCTCCCAAAAATCCTTTCTAACAAATTTTTATTAAAAAACAAATAAATAAAAATAATGAAATACCATACTTGTAATAAGCCTGAAGAATATCAACATCCGGCAACACAAAGCTCTGATTATTCAAACTAGCCGCCAACCGATCCCCATCGGGAGTACCAGAACACGAATCATTCGGACAATAAACCAAATTAACCGAAACCGTCATCAAAATCCTCTTACTAACATTCCTCGGCACACTAACCGGATGCTCCCGACTCGCCAAGCTCCTCAGCTTCTTCGTAAAGCTAAAAGCCGCAGCAGAGTCATTATAAGTCGGCAGCTTCGGCAGCGGAATCGGCTTCGGAGCAGATTGATTCCCCATATACTGCACAACACCCGTAGTCGTCCCGTTATGAAAATCAGCTTGAGAATCCGAAAAAGCCGAAGCCGCCATGTAATAATACGACGCCGATTGGTTCGCCGTGAACAGAACGTCCATCGTTTGCCCTGGGATTATGAAAATGTGATCGACGTCGATTGGCTTCGTGTAGAATCCGTCCGATCCGACCACTCTTAGAGTGTGGTTTGCGATTCCGAAGAAGAGCTCTTCGTTTAGGATTGCGTTGACTATTCGGAGGAGGTAGGTTTGACCTTTTTTGACCGGTAGACGGAACGTGGTTCCTGGAAGAAGAGTTGGTTAGAGAGTGTTCTGTTTTGTCTGGTTCTGTTTTTGTTTCTTTGAATTGAATATTATGGGCCCTGTATAGTGATGATGACTGGGCCCAGTATCGATATCAATTTGTTACCTAATAAAGTACTAAAGGTTGTGTAATTGTGGATCTGATGTACAATAATTGGTTATGTATGATATATCGACTATATATAATTCAATGAAACTAAATATATAACAATGTAACCTCAATTATATAATAATTTTTTATGGAATTAATAATAATAAAAACTGTTATAATCTGCATAAAAGTTTATATTAAATTATTAAAAAATTAAAAATAGAAATTATTTTATATAAATTTTATAAAATAATATTATGCGATGAAGTTTAAAAAAAAAATTTAGTGCTATTTATTAATTATGAATGACCGAATAAAAACACTTTATTTTTAAATTTAATGGATTTTAATTTATTGATTATATTTCATATTATTTTATTGTTTATTATAATTTTCACTTACTTTTAATTTATTATTTATATATAAATAATATCGTAAAATTTAATTCTATTATCAATTAAATCAAACCGAATTTTATTCATTAAAAAATTCTATTCGATAAATTTAATTTAATTTAAATACAATCAAAACAAGTTCCGTCCAAATTTATTTATAATATAAATAAAAATTAAAAATAAATTAATTTCCTATCATCAAAATCAAACTGATTCGAATTAATTTATAAGATTCAATTCTTTTCTACTCCTATAGAATAGCTATATTTTATATATATATATATAAAATAAAAGGAAAGGAGAAAATACCAGTAGAGCAATCATATCTAGCACCAGGTTGACCATTAATGGTGAAAGCATCGGAGACATTAAATTCTGCACCAGTCGACACTCCTTCCTCGTAGATTTCCATCACATCTCCATTGAACCAAGAAGCTAAACTCAACCAAAACATCACAAAATATTATTACCATATAACAAAAAATCAATAAAATTAAATCAAAAATTAAAAGCTAAATATATATACATACATACCAATCACTATAGTCTGTTCAAAATAAGGTTTAACAAACGGATAAGAAGAGCCAATCGGTGGATAAACCACGATGGCACCATGCACGGTGGCGCGTGACCAGTCACTGTGCGCGTGCCACCATAAAGTTCCTTCCTCCGTCGAGAAATTGATTTCTTGCGTGAAATTTGTACCCGCCGCAATCGGACACTGTGTTATATATTCAGGTCCGTCGGACCATGGATTTCGTGGCATTTTCACTCCATGCCTGTAAAATTTTCAATATTGTAAATATTTAAAATTAATAATTATAATTTTTTTAGAAATTTAATAAAAAAAGTAATATGACTTTTTTCATAGTGGTGGTCCAGCTTGTATTTATTAAACCTAAATCTGAACGTCTCTTCTTTTCATTAATTGGTTTGGTTTTTATATGTATACACATATATATTAAATGATTATGATAGATTATAGGAACGTGGATGTCTTCATCAAATTTTTCTGAAGGAAAAAAGTCAATAAATTTTACAAAAAGCAAATTCGGTTCTTTTAAATATTCTATTACATCAAAATATTTATTTCACTTGTAAATAAATATTATTAATTAAAAATATTTTTTTTATTTTAAAGAATTGTAAATTTAGCTCTAAATATAATTAAAAAATAAATGATCATATTTTGATACACTATAATTATAATAAATAAATGGATTTAATAAAAATTTAAAATATTATAATATTATATATACATTTCCAAATAATATAACATATATTCAAATGAAAAAAGTATAACAAACTTTAGGAGACTAGAACATATACTAATTTAATAATAAAATATAATTTAAAATCTTTGGAAGAAAATGAATATATATTTCAAATCGTTATTGAAATAAATATATATTAATCTACTAACAAAAATGATATATAAAATTTATATATATATATTTTGTAAAATAAGAATAAAATATTGTAGAAGTGTTTTTAAAAATTTACAAAGGTGGTTTGAAGTGTGAAAAATGACAACTAGTCAAAACCAAACCTAGACTCAACCAACAGTCTATTCTCTTTGCCTAATCATCTCTTTCAATCACACCTTTCAATGAAAGCTTTTAAAAAAAAAAAATACCAATGAATAGTGATGCCATAGGTTCCTTTGTTGTAAACATTAACAAAAACAGTATCTCCTCTATGCACTCTAATCTCAGGCCCTGGAAAACTATCATTTACAGTCAACATACTCTTTGTGTGACAAAGTCTTGTGAAATTGCTCTCTTTCACCTACAAATCAACAAAATATGTTAATCACAATATCATTAACATAAAAAAATCACTAATAGATAGAAAAAACAACAACAACATACAATGAAGTCATAGTAATGAACAGCTCCTTCAGATTGTGAAACCATCATTACAAAACCTGAAAATATTAACCCTAATACCCAACACATTTTGGAACCCATTTGGTTTTTGATGAGATATTTGGTTTTGTGTTTTTGAGGGTATTTATAGAGGAAGTACTACATGTGGGTGCATTTGAAAATTGGGGTTTTGGGGAGATGAGTGTGTGTGTTGACACATGATATTCATGGTTGATGTTTTTTATTTGGAAATTTTACATTTTTTAACCTGGTTTTCTAAAATATTTTAAAATAAATTTTAAAAAAATATTTTGAAACTTGGGTTTGTCTTAGTCTGCTTTTACTTTCCACTTTTTTTATGAAAAAAATTAAATAAAAAATATTTTAAAATTTAATATTATAATATTTTTAAAAAATTATAAAGTGATATGATTGATGTTTAAATATTATTTTAAAAATTAAAAATTAAATATAATTTATTCGGATAAATTTTTAGTCCCGTTCATCCTAATTTTTTAATTTTATAAAAAATAACTATTTAATTACTTATTTTTTTATATAAATATTAAAAATAATATAAAAAAATTATGACATTTAAAACAAAATCGTTACTATTCAAACTAATATAAAATAGTTTCGAAATTATTTCTAGTTTAATATGTTATAGTGAAATATTTTTTCAAATATTTTCTGAACTCATTTTTTAAAATTAAAATTAAAATCATAATTTTTTAAGATATATTTGGAAACGAGAGGGTGATTAGAAATCTACCTTTTTATATTGTGATTTCACTATAGTGGTAGTACTAGTAGTGCATGAATAAAAGAAGAAAAAAAAGGTTTAGTTATAAGTGATGAGCTGTGTTTCTTTGTCTTATTATTGGACTTTTGTATCTATAATCTTAAAGAATTCCACTATAGTGGTGGTGAAATTCGTTATAATTCAATTTGCTTTTTATGACTTATTTAGATAAAAACGAAATGCTTAATATTGGAAAAACAAATACAGAGAATTTGATCCGTGTAGAAATAATAGACCGATTGATAGAGAAAGCTCGTAAGTGATTGAGTGAACTTTTGGATAAAGACCTGATCGTTGGGTACTATTTTCAGCAGTGTGTATATGTTGATTAATTGTTTCATGATTTTAGTTGAATTAATCTATTTAGTTTATGAATAATGTCTTCAAGTTAAAAGGGTAGGTGTGGAAAATAGTGGTGATAATAATTAGTGATTATAGTGACCGTTGTAATAATTATTAAACCTTAAGTTCTTAATAAAATATTGATGAAGAAATAGTTAGTTGTAAATTATATTAAAATTAATTTAATTTTTATTTTTAAAATAAAATTTAAAATTTAAATTATAATTAATTATAAACTAAATAATATAATAAAATAAAATATTTAATTTTTTAATGTTGATTTAATAATCAAATATATATATTCAAATGTGTAAATATTAATCTAAATTTTAAACTTAAAATTAATACCATATAATTAAACTAGATTTAATGTTAAATATAATTATTGATAAAATAACGACTAAATATAATAATTATAATCTTATATTTATTAATAATGTTAAAATAAAATAATATAAATAATTTAATTTAATTAAAAATATATTGATGTAATTGAAAATTTTAAAACTAATTTCATAATAAATTAAATAAATAAAACAAAGTATTTATTTTTTTCAATTTAATATTAAAAAAAAAACTATATATCAACCAAAACATTACTATCAAATATTTATTTATTTTTTTTATAAACATTACATGCTATTAAAAATAGTGAAAATTCTAAGAAATGAGCTTTTTAAAGTTTAAAATACAATTATAGGCCTGTTTTGAAAAACATACAAAAACAGGCTTTGTAAAGTTTAGTTTTCACTTCATAGGCCGAGTTTTCCAAAATATCCCTGAAACTTTACAATTCACAGATGCTGTGAATTATGCTCACAGTCTGTGAATTACGCTCACAGCTGTGAATGACCTAGGGAGTGAAAATCAAAGTTTAGTTTTGCAAGCTTTTCAAAAGTGGCCTATAATTGTATAGTAAACATTTGATGGTCTAGAAATCCAATGGACTCCTAAAAATACGCTCACAGCTGTGAATGGTCTAGGGAGTGAAAATCAAAGTTTAGTTTTGCAAGATTTTCAAAAGTGATCTATAATTGTATAGTAAACTTTTGATGGTTTAGAAATTTAATGGACTCCTAAAAATCCTTGATATACCAATAAAAGCAAATTTAGCAGGACAATTTTAAATTTTCCACTAACAATAATGATGTTGGGATATCTTAATTATTATTTAATATTTTAACATGTCAATTTCAGTTAAATAATAGATTCTCTTTGGATTAAGTGAAAGCAGCATCCAACAATTAGTGAACTGGCTTCATCAAAGATGTTGACTTGCTTCAAATTTCTGTTATCAGATTTGATTTCATTTCATTTTCTAAGATACGTAATTGGATTTTATTAGCCAATTTAATTTTAAAATAAAAAAAAAACATGTCCTCTCTTTGTTTTTTTATTCATTGATTGACAGTGCATTATTCATGTATTATCTCTGATTCGTTAATTATTTGACATTTTATATTGTACGATTAACACACATGTTATCATTTAACACGTTATATTCTTGCTTTATGAACAAGTTTATGTCTTATTATCCTAATTTTATTTTCACTTTTTCATGGATAAATTGATCCTTTGAATAATAATTTGAAAATGAAAGATGAAAATAAAAAAATTAAAAATTAAAAATTAAAAATTTGATGTTGCTTTCAATTTATTATTGAGAGTTAATTCAATGTTTATCATGATGTCGGTGTAAAATTTTCTACTAACATGTCATGTGCATTTCACTTCCTAATTTATTAGGATTTATAGTCTATTGGTTTGACTATACATAGCTTCAAATAATATGAACATTTGAAAAAGATAACATTACTACTATTACTTTCTTTGCTTTTTTGTGAGTGATTTCTTTTTTATTATTGAGAAATTGAATTAAGGAAATTGTACTTAGACCTTAATATATATATATATATATATATATTCTTTTAAATTATCAAATTTGTTCATATAATCACAAAGTTTATAATTATCTAATATCTTTTTAAAATTTTGATTTTTATTTTAAATTTTTATGGACTAAAAAAATATGTAAATTTACATAAAAATTTCTTTTATTTAAATATGGAATTGAATTTAAATTTTTTAAAATTAAAAAACAATAATTTTATACATATTTCAAAATATTTTTTTTTAAAAAAAATTATATATCCACTTTTCATTTATTTTAAATTATTTTTGAAATAATTATCTTTTCGAATTATTTTTAAAAAATAATTTTAAATTTAAATTATTTTTTTAAAAAAATCATTTCAAAGTTTAAAAGCTTAGGGGATGTGAAGTAAGTATCCAACGATTTAAAATAAATAAAAAAATCAGTAAATTATTATTTTATATAAGTAATTGCATGGCAATATTTTTACTATGAGTATTATTTCTATTTTTAAATTACTCATAGCAAAAGAAAATTTTCAAAAGCACAATATTCTCGTTATGATTGGTGGGTGATAAAGCTGAATGTTAGAAATGCAGATTCTTTGAACAATGTTGAAGGACAGAAATATCACATGATTATGTAATTAAAAATAAGCCAACAGTTTCTGATAAACGAAAAAGAAAGCCACTTGTCGGTCTAAAACATGAGTCCAAACAAAAACTATAACGAAAACGTGTTTGGTTATTCAATTTCATTGCAATCACTAAAGGCTTCTAGAGATCAATAAATGTAACTGTTAAAATATTAAACATAATCACTGTTATACGTACCTGTATTGCAGATCCAAACTTAACAACTCTCATGTATTTCTCATCAAATTTTCAATTAAATTTTAATTTTGATGTTAGTTTGACTGAGAATATATTATAAATATAAATATAATTTAAAAAATAAAAAAATATAATTAATTTTAAATAAAAATTAATAAAATAAATTATTTTTTACAATTAAGTGTGAGAATTTACCGATATTGTTTTAAATCTTAATTGAAACGTTAAATGTTCACCAAACAACTAAGTTTTTAAAATTAATTTAAAATCTAAATGATATTTGAAATTTTATTTTAAAATATTTATTAAATATACATCTTAATTTTTTTTCATTCTATGATTAGAAATTAAAATGTAAATAATTTCAAATAAATTCATTATTTAATAAAAATAATATTTTAGAAAAGATATCAAATAATATTTAATTTGATAAAATTGAAAATTAAAAATTGGAATCGATATGAACTAATTCTTAAAATAATAACAATAAATTTTATATTTGAAACATGTTTTTTAACTGTGTTTAATAAAATAAAATGAACAAGGAAAATAAGAGTTGAATATTTAGGCAAGTAGAAGAAAGTAGAGCTTGGTTTTGATGATAAGGAAAACATGAATTGAAATTGAAATGAATATATAGAAGGAGATGGAATTTGTAGTACAAAGAGTGAAGTACACTTGTTTACATATCCATGTACTACATATTATTAACTTCTATTGAATTTGTTAAAAAAATAATAATAATTTAAACTATTTGAAATGATTCTGAATAATTTAAATATTATTTTCATAAATAATAATAAAATTATTTTTCAAAATAAAATAAGTCACAAATATATTCCTAATTTATAATGAATTAAATATAATATTTATAAATTAAAACTATTTTTGAAAATATAAAATCCAACTAGATTGATATCCATTTGATGACCCCCACAATAGTTAATAATTAAATAGCTAAATAATTTATACAGAACATAGATTGAACTTATATTGTCTAATAGATTCTATGGTGCTCAACCCACCAATTAAAAACTTTCTTAAATTGTTTAGTACAAAAGTGAAGAGCAAATTGGGTGAAGTAAAATGGTTAGAGTTGGTATTGGACACCAACTGGCATCACATAGTATTATTTCATTACCCTAATATACACTCTACATATATTATATATGTCCAAGTAGGTTATTAATGTGGATAATTTTATTATTTATTATTAACTTATACACATGTATAACTGAAAAATTATAAATAAATTTATTTTAAAAAATTTTAATAGAATTTTGCCCTTCAAATTATTGTATATCAATTCTTCCATATAAAAGGATTTCAATTATTTTAAATTTATAATTAAATTAATATATTTAATAATTTTATTTTAATGTTAAAAATATAAGAATTAGTAAACCCACTTAAAACGCGTTCATTGAAATCGGAGTTAAAAATAGTAAAACAATCATCATTCTTTACATTTGGTTGACTAGAATAGAAGAGTGGGAATGGTAAAAAAAATTATTAAAAGAAATTATAAAGTTACTTTCACTTTTACTTTTTTATAAAATTTCTATTCCTTTTAAAATCTAAATTATTATAAAAAATTAAAAAATTATAAAATTACTTTTGTAATTTTAATGAAAATCAAATAATTTAACACTTAATTAAAACTCAATTAAATAATACAATATCTATATTGATTAAATTTAGTATAGTAGTTTAATTAAAAATTAAAGTTATTTAAAAGTTTGAAATCCTTTTACCATTTTTATGAGTTAAAAAAATATATGTGTAAAATAATGTAAAATAATTTTTAAATAAAATTATTTTTAAATTTTTCTTTTTTTACTCAACTTTCAAAATAATAATTTCAAGTGAAAATTTAAAAAAAATGAGCTTTTTAAAGTTAAAATACAATTATAGGACTGATTTGAAAAATATACGAAAACACATACTTTTAAAAGTTTAGTTCCAAGTTTTCCAAAATACCCCTAAAAATTTTACAATTTACTGTCTGTGAATTACGGTCACAATGTCAGTTTTGCAAATTTTTCAGAAGTGATCTATAATTTTATAATAAATTTTTTATGCCGTATAAAAAAAAATTCTCTAATTTCAAATACCAATAAAAACAGTTTTAAAAATTTAAGACACAAAAATAAATCCACTTATATGAATTTCAATAGAAAACATAATAAATTACTTTCGATCATTATATTAAACAAGTAGATTTTTGAATAGCATTCACTAGCAATACAACACTACAATCCCACAAAAGACACAGCACCCAAACTAGAAACACAAACCCTTATTCATACGACAAACACAACCTAACAAAATATTACATAACCACACTACTACGCAGGTGTCAATCTAGTTGGGATGTGGGTCCAATATTTCCTTAATCAGTCGAACAAGGCGGCATATAAGCCGGAGGATCACGAACACTAGTATTACTCGTCCCACCATCTTTAACAATTATAACAGCAGCCATCCCCCAAGCCGTGTGCCTCTCATAATGGCAATGCAAAAGCCAAACTCCAGGATTATCAGCTTTGAACCTGATAGCAGTCCATCCTTTTTTAGGAAGCTGAATTGTGTTGACCTCCGGTGGATCTATTAAGTTATAGTTGTTGGCTGGATCTGTTACATTGTTAAAGTTTCCGAACTCAGTTCCAACTAAGAAGAAGCTGTAACCGTGTAGATGCATTGGATGGTTCTGTGCGTTTCCGATGCTTGTTCCTTGGTATACAAGTTCCACTTCGTCTCCGTAGTCTATTGGGATCACTTTTGTGCCTTGTTGGGTGTATGTTGTCAGGTTTAGGTCGTCGGATGTGAAGTTGAAGAATGTTGTTGGTTGCAGTGGGAAGTCCGTGTCAAAATATCCGGTTAAGTTCCTGCGTGAAGACCATTTCAAATTAATATTTGGAATAGAATGTTAAAAATTAGACCATTTCAAAAAGCTGTTTGAAGACCATTGAAAATTCAAAATGTTTTTACAAAAATTATATTTAAATACCACTTCCGTCCCATACCAGTTGGGATATTAGGATTTTATATATTATTTATTCATTAATCTTATTTTACATGTGTATAAGAAAAAGTATAATTAAGTGATATTTTATTTTATTCGATTTAATATCTATTTTTTAAATATAAAATTATTATAATTTTTAGTCGTGTATAATTAAATATATTTACCGTTAAAATGTGTGGTAGTAAATGTGCAAAAAGCAAATGTCCTAACATTACTGGGACGGAGGGATTAGATTAATTTTTGACTTTTTGGAAGCAATTTTACAGAATGTTTAAGTAATCGGTAGAAGAACTTCTAATTTGTTAAAACACTTTTAAGGAAAACTAAAAATACCAATTTTTTGAAAACGTATTTAGACTTTTTTATTAAAAAAATTATATTTTTAGACCAACATTAAATTTTTTACAAAACTAAACTTTTTGAATTTTTTTTTTTAAAAAAATAGACCAAAATGACCATTTTACCCTTCAATAACGAGAAAACACATATTTAGTAGCTTCCCGGTATTACTACCGGAAAGCGGGTAAAATTCAAACCAGCTTCCCGGTGTGTAGTACCGGGTCGTATTACACACCGGGATTACTACCGGGAAGCTCATTTTCTGCAATTTTTTTATAAAAAAGTTTAAAAGTGTAAAACATTTAGGATTGGTCTAAAATTAAAATAAAAAAGTTGAAAAAGTCTAATTTTACTTATTATCACTTCTTTTGTAGTAAAAGATCAAAAGTATAATTAATTTAGATATGCTTTTAGGGTTTGTTCGGAATTACTTTTAACTATTAAAAAAACAATATTTTAAGGGTTTTTTAGAATTAATTCTCCTTTTAACTTTTAAAGTAAAAGAAGTAAAAGTTAGTTTTAGAAAATTAGTATTTATAATTTTCTATTAAACTATTTCTACACGATAAAAACACTTCTATCAATTTTTCAAGTACTATACAAAATAACTTTTAGAAATTAAAAGTAAAAGCCAGTCAACAAACACTAACTTTTTTAACATTATTTTCCTGACACAAATTATTTTGACACCTATTCACATACCACCTAAAACTTTCAAAAATATAGCTAAAAATTGATTTATCTAATTCGACAGTGAAAAGTTAATTTATCTAAGGTTGGAGATACTCAACTGGGTATAAGCCTGCAACAAATCAACATCCGGAAACACGAAGCTCTGATTAGTAATACTAGCAGCCAACCGATCCCCACTACTAGTCCCCGAACAAGAACTATTCGGACAAGTGAGCAAATTCACAGACACAGTCATCAAAATCCTCTTGTCCACATTCCTCGGAACACTGACAGGATGAGCCACGCTGTTCAAACTCTTCAGCTTTTTGGTAAAAGCAAAAGGGAAATCACTCTCATTATAAGCCGGAAGCGAAGGAAGTGGAATCGTAGACGGAGCTATTTCGGTTCCTTTGTATTTAACAATAGCTGTTGTGGTTCCGTTGTGAAATGGTGCCTCGGAATCTGAAAAAGCTGACGCTGCCATGTAATAGTACGAGGTGGTTTGGTTTGCGGTGAATAAAACGTCCATGGTTTGTCCTGGAATTATTAATATGTAGTCGACTGTGAATGGTTTTGTGTAGAAACCATCGGTTCCGACTACTGTCAGTGTGTGGTTTGCGATTCCGAAAAAGAGTTCTTCGTTCAGGACTGCGTTTATTACGCGGAAGAGATAGGTTTTTCCGCTTTCGACGGTGAAGGTGGTCGCTGCAATGGAAAATAAAGGAAATAAATAAATAAATAATAATAATAATCGATTCTAAAATTGCTATATTCAATTATTTACTAGTACCTATTTCTTTCGGTGGTCAAAATCTAACTCCTTCGGAGAATATTTTTATTAGTGAAACTCTAATTATGGAATTTTATATTCACAATAAAAATTCTAAATCAATTAAAAATTATTATGAAATGTTTAGATAATAGGTAATTTTAAAAAAAAAAAAAACTAATTTTTATAATAAAAAAGTAACTGAATTTTGAAAAATATACCTATCAACCATTTATAAAATATCCAAATCAACCCAATAATTAATTTCAGGATGCATGGTTGTTGTAATAAAATTTGGATCCATCTTTCTTTTTTTTTTTTTCAAAAACTAAAAAATTAATACAAAAGATTTATTAAAAAAGACAGATTTTTTTAAAAAAAATTATTTTATTTATAAAACCTTTCAATTAAATAATAATTATGATTTACAGGATTCCAATTCCAATAATAAATTATAATAAATTTATATGTACCATTAGCACAGTCATATTTATCTCCAGGTTGACCATTAATGGTGAAAGCATCGGAGGTATTGAATTCCGTGCCAGCATCCTGAGCAGTTTCATAAACTTGCATGATATCTCCATTGTACCAAGAAGCTAAACATTACACAAAATGTCACATATACACATAATATATATATATATATATATATATGGAAAATATTTAAAAGAAGTGAAGAGACATACAAATGACGACGGTATGTTCAGCATCAGGAGTGGTGTAAGGATAAGAAGAGCCATTCTTGGGAGAAACCACAATAGCACCGTGAACGGTGGCGCGTGACCAGTCACTGTGCGCGTGCCACCATAAAGTTCCTTCTTCCGTCGAAAGAGTGATTTCTTGAGTGAAATTAGTACCAGCTGGAATCGGACATTGTGTTACGTATTCAGGTCCATCTGACCATGGATTCCTTGGCATCTTCACTCCATGCCTGTAAATGTGTAAACACATTAGTTCTACTTTGTTCATATTCTTACTATGAGACAACAAATATGTACAATATTCATAATAGTTTTGACCTCTGTTCTGGAAACTAGGGTTTCTTTGATATTTTGAAAACTATGATAAAATGAGAAATTAGAAGATAATGTAAGATATAGGGTTGTTTTTAATTATTTATATATTTTTTAAAAATATTTATTTTTTAAATAATTTTAAAAAATACTCCTTCAATCTTAGAAAAAACTGATTTTGTACAGATTAAAAAAAAATGTTACTTTCTAATATTATTCATCATTAATTCATTATTAATAAATTGTAATATAACCATGTAATATTAGAATAATAGTTATGCTAAGTTAAATACATAATATATTAGATATTTTAAGTTAGAATTTTCTTTTTAAAATAAAATTATTTATATAAATAAAATAGGAAATTTTTATTTTAACTCTGAACTAATTTTTATACATTTAACAGAGTATTATTAACGATACGAATATTTTCATCCGTTTAACTATTGTCAGTATTTATAAAAGTCGGAGTGTAATTTTTCCAAAACTCGTTACTATGTATAAATCGCCCAAATTTTTAATCTTTGCAAGTGTATATAATCACCAATGAATAGTGACACCATAGTCTCCTTGGTTTTGAACATGAACAAACACAGTATCTCCTTTACTAGCACGAATCTCAGGCCCAGGAAACATGTCATTGACAGTCAACATACTCTTCGTATGACACAATCTAGTGAAATCGGTCTCTTTCACCTGTCAACAACATTATTAACCACAACATTATAACCATATATTATAAAATCTCTAAATATTTAAATAATGACAACCCTATTATAACATACAATGAAGTCATAGTAAAGAGTATCAGCATCGGAGTGGTCTACAAAGACCAGAGAAGCAAGAAGCATAAACAAAAGTAAAAACTGATTCATTTTGGTGTCTGGTGACACTTTGGTTTGTGTTCGGAGGGGTATTTATAGGAAGTGTGAACACATGGGAAACGTTGTACGTTTTTTATGAATACGAAGTTTCGAAGTTGTGAGCTGTGTTTATTTGTCTTTGGTTTTGGATTTTTTTGGTCAAGTGTTTTATGTGGTTTTTTTAACTGTTTTTGAGATGTGATTTTGATGTTTGTAATTGTAGTTTGGGGAAAGGAAAATGAAATAAAATAAATAGAGTTCCTTGTTTGTTGGATTCGTCAAGTCACATCAATGGAAGCTTTAGTTTCTGCAGTGGAGGTTTATTTATTTATTTATTTATTTATTCTTTTAAAGGGATATTAAAGAAAACAACCTAAACCTCTTTTATTTCGTTTGCTTGTGTTTTCCATAAATTTATTCACCCGTCGGTGATAAACATTTTGGTAATTTTAATTTTTTAAAATTTAAATAATTAAAAAAAAAACATAAATTTCATTTCCCACCTTTTTTTCCTTCCTTTTTTTTTCTTTCATTTTTTCTTTTTTTTTATTTCTTCAATTTTTTTAATTTGAAAAATTAAAAAACTTAAAATTTTAAAAATAAAAAAAAATTAATTTTTCATTTTCTTCCATCTTTTAATTTTTTTCCCTTTTTTTTTTAAAATTTGAAAATAAAAATTAAATTTTCTATATATATATATTATTATATATATATATTATATATATATATATAAGGAGAAAAAATAAGGAATAGAAGGGGGAGAAAAAGAAAAGAAGAAAATTTAATTTTTTAATATATATATATATATATATATATATATATATTTAAATTGTAAAAATTTTAAAAACCAAATTTAAAAATTAAAATTCTTTTTTCTTCTTTTGCATTTTTTTCTTTAAAAAAGAAAATAAAAAAGAAAATAAAAAGAAGGAAAAAAATAAAAAGAAGGAAATAAAAAAAGAAAAAAATATTTTTTATTTTATTATTATTATTTTTTTTAATTTTTTTAAATTAAAAAATCAAATTACCAAAATGCCCCTCGGTTAATGTTTATCACTAACGGATGAACAATAACTTAGATGGAAAAATACAAATTTAGGTTTTTTTTGGCTAAAAACGAAACAGAAGAGATTTTTTTGACTAATAGACCAAACATGCGGTGGTATTTTGCAATTTTATTGGTAAATGAGGGTGAAATGGTTTATGAATCAGTTTAGAATAATTTATTTAAGAATTTTTTTCAATTTTTTCTTTGAAATTAGTTTTCAGTGTTAGAAATTTAAAATGTTTTTACTCTTAAAAAAATATTTTTCTATGATTAAAAATTAAAATATATGTTATTTTAAATAGATTGATCTTGTATTTTCATATATGTAACTCAATTATGATGTATTACTTTAGTTTGGAGCTTTATTAATTGATCCAGATCCTTGACTGAAGCCCACAGTTAAGCTGTATATGTAGATCCGCGGACCAACCCGACCCAGCTATTTATCCGGACCGGCCCGATCCAGCTACTTACTCGAAGTATGCAATCAAATATTTTAAGCAGATTAGGGTTGGCCGCCTCTTCTGGTTCTTCGTGTTCTCTCTGACTTCTCTTGGGTTTTTCTTATCTGTTGAGATATTTGTGATCCTGTAAAGTTTTGTGTAGATCTTTGTGGTTTTACTTTGTGTAGAGAATATACATGGACTGGTCCTTTGTTAGTGAAGTATCATGGCTCAATATGAGCTTTATTTGTGGATATAGCCTTACGGTGAACCACGTAAAATTGCTTCGTGTGCTTCTATCTTTATACTTTGTGTTTGTTGATAGTTACATCTTTAGTAGAACTGTGAGATTTGGTATCATTGTTGGTAAGTAGTAACAATTGATATAAAGTTAAATAATGGAAAAAGAACTTACGATACCTATCTAAATGAATCGGACAGTTTTTAAATCTTTCAACGGTGTTTGGCGAAGGTTGATTGATGTATCAATTTATAGAAAAATAATAATTTCATTGAAAATTTTAATAAAATATTTGATAATTATCACAATTTTACAAACAAATTGATTTTTAATAAAGCGAGTTAGTCTTAAAATTAGCCTTTATTAGCATGAACCAACTGCAATAGCTCAAGGA
Organism: Cardiospermum halicacabum; assembly: GCA_031304145.1. NCBI lineage: Eukaryota > Viridiplantae > Streptophyta > Magnoliopsida > Sapindales > Sapindaceae > Cardiospermum > Cardiospermum halicacabum. The sequence continues at coordinate 26,887,784 of CM062390.1, forward strand.
CTCCATGGCTTTTCTAAAAGAAATTATTTAATGAAATTCTACCGAATATAAAAGAATTAAATAAGATATGATTAAGGAGAGTGACTCAGGGATATGTTTTTATATAAAGATAGACATGGTTTTATCAAATTTTACATCCTAATTTTATTTTGAACTTTGCAAAATCGACGTAGAACTAAAACGAGTTAAACTAAATTAAGAGTTTTTCCATAGCTAATTTTATTTTATTTGGATGATCAAAACCTAATCCAAGAGACAAACGGTAAACATCATAATATAGTATTAAATATTAAAGTTAAAAAATTGACAAGGTAGAAGTCACTATTTTTATAAACGTTCTAATAAAACTCTAAAAGATAAAATAAAAAATTATAAATTAATCCCACAGATTAATGGATTTTAGCTCATTTCAATTGCAACTCCGGCGGAAAGATCTTGCTACTTGAAAATTATTCCTCTCATCAATTTTTTTAACTGAAAACTTTTGCAGATCCAAAATAAATAAATTACGAAAGTTTTTGTTCGCGTCAGATCCTCCAGAACAATTTATTTTGTTCTTGTCACACCCCCTAAGGCTCTCCTTAGGGAAATGCGCGGCACTTGGGAACTCTTTTCAAAGTCAGCCTAATCCGGGAGTCTTCTGCCATTATGATTGGTTTCGCCTTGCCCTGGGCTCATTAGGGGAGCGGCCTCAGCCCCCGACCAGTGTGCGCAAGGCGTGGAGAATCCCGCGCACAAGGCCCTTCAACTCGAACCCCCGACACCAGTCTTCACAGCAACATCTTTCTCCGTATAGTCAGCAACAAAGATGTAACAAACCACCCCCACCAAAACTCATGCTCGCCCTCGAGCATGGCAAGGCTGGTCTCTAAGTGGCCCTCCTTCCAACAGTCACAAGCACAACGAGCTAATAGGGACGCCTCACTCCTTGGAACGCAAGACTTATCCCTACTTTGCTTCACTCTTAAAGCACCCGAGGAACTCCTTTCCTCACCCATAAGGTTGCCTTGCAATCAATTTCTACTCCCTCCGAAGTAATCCAGAGTATACACCTTTATACACATAGCATTAATCCTTGCTCCCTCTGGAGCTCAACTCAACAATGCGCGTAGTTGCTCACTATTTAAATGCGACTCCATAAACTCGAATCGTTAAGTGGGATGGCACTCTTGCCATGGCGGAACCCACTTTGGCTCTGATACCATTTTGAAGTAAGATTAACAGATAGATGAACAAGAACATACAGATCAAACACGCATATTACGTGGTTCACCTCAAAAGAGGCTAATCCACTGGACCTCAGCGACGAACTGAAAGATCGATGGCACTAGTAATTAGTTCACAAAGACCAGAGTACAATCATACAGACCACAAAGTCAATACAAGTCGATTACAACCAAAATCACAAAGAAAACCCTAATAACATTGAAAACCCTAGCAGAGCAGGAGGAGAGAAGGCAACAGTTTCTCTCACTAAATATGCTGCAAAGAGAAAGAGATGAATATATAATTAGGGTAAGGCTGCAGATGGATAATCCAACGGAAAGGCGTGGATCCACTCTCGGGTCGGATCACACAGAACCAAATCAAAAAATAAACCTGCAAAAGATGGACCAACAACATAACACAAAGCAAGGCCCAAGAATACAGACACGCCCCAAACAAAATAAAGCTTACAACCTAGAGAATGGAACAATTACAACAGTTCTGCATAAATAATTTCCAGACATGTATATTTGACCATCTTCGACTAACGCTACGCCCATGGTTATTATTATTTGTTTTTAAGATTTATAAAAGGTTTACGGAACATATTCCTATATGTAACTATAGGATTATATTTATTATTTAAGTTTAAAGGACTACTTTTGATTTTCGGTAGAAGAATAAAATTTAAATTTATCTATGGCATTTATCATTTACAAAGGGATGATTTTTAAATTTATCCATTTAAATTGAGTTTTTATTTATTTATATTTATTCCTAATTTTTTAATTAAAATAATTTAATTAAATTTTTTTAATATATATTAGAATTTATTTATTTTTAAAAAATATTTTTGGATATAAATGACAATGAATAGAAATAAAAACTTATCTCTTCAATAAATTTTATTAATACATTTATCAATTTTACAATTATCAATTAACAAATAAAAAATAATATATATAATATTGAATAATATATTCATTATCTATATATTCACTTATAATAAAAACCTATTGCTAATTATTAAATAAAATATTCGATTTACTATATAAATAATTTTTATAAAATTACATTTAACTAAATTTAAAATTATCTATCCCTCCAAATAAACATTTTTTAAAAATAACAATTTTAATTTTAAGTCATATCATTAAAATAAATATCTTATTACAACATTTCATACAGATACCAATTCGGTCCAAAAGAAAAAACAGAATACAATTCATTAACAAAAGTGATAAATACCGCAAGCAAATTGATTAATACCGCATTTATTTTCCATTTATACCCTTACTATAATTAAAATTAAAAAAATATAATGTTTTAGTTTGAATGAAACAGAAACCCTTTATTTTATTCTCTCAACTAATTCAATCTGTTTTATTTTCATCATCTCAACTCATTCGATTTTTTTTTTCAATTATACAATGATAGAAGACATTGATGAGAGTAATTTCTGTTTTAAAAATATATAGTTTTTCAGTTTAAATGGAACTCTTTATTTCATTCTCCCAACTGATTCAATTTGTTTTCTTTTCATCATCTCAACTCGTTCATTTTTTTTTTTCAACTATACAATCATGGAAGACATTAATGAAAGTAATTTTTGTTTCGATTTTGACGATAAAGAATAATTGCGAATATAAAAATATCAATAGTTTAAAAGAAAAAAAAAATAACTGAAGGTGAGGTTATGGAGAAGAAGCATTAGATGAGATCCTCTCATGAATGAAGAAATAAAAAAATAAGGTTAAAATTGAAATAGTAGATGCAGTAATAAATTTGCTACGGTATTTAACAATCCCCTCCATTAATCCTTACCTAATTATACTCAATGGAAATGACTAATAGGATCACCACTATCATTAATTCATGTTTTTCTTTTTTGGAATTGTATACAAGCTTCATTTATAATTCACATTGGTTAATAGTACTACTGTTTGCTCATTTATATATATTTTGGTGATGATTGATCAATGACCAAAAAAAGAACAAAGGAAATGTTAAAATTCCTGAGCCTGCAAAATTTGTCTATTTCTATAATTACAAATTTCATAATGTGGTCGACTTCAATAATGGAGACCCTATCTCTAACCTTATTATACACGTGCCTTCAATTATGGTTTCAATTTGCAAAATCTAAATTAAAAGCCCTACCAAGTTTGAAATTTTGTGTGATATGGGTATGAAACCTACTTCCTTTTTCTTTTTTACATGATGATGTTTGAATTGTTTTAGCTTTGTTTCGGATGGATTTTGTTGTTTGGGTAAAGTGATTGAATCACGAGACAACAATGCATATACATGCAAAATATCTAGATAAATTGTGTGGTATAAAAAGTTATTTAAAATAAAAATAATAGTATTTAAAAGAGATGATAAATTTTATCAAGTAAAATAAATTAGTTGATATTTAATTTTTAAAAAAATTAATAATTGGGATGAATCCATTTAAAATTGCTTTGATTTTAGATGGTAGAATTTCCTGACAATTATTCAGACGGTATAAAATAATTTTTCAATTTTAAAACAAAAGACCAACGGTTTAAAAAATATTTTTAAAAGACCTAAAAATTAATCGATTTAAACCAAATAAAACCCATCATAACATGGGAAATTACTCACCTGAAAATGCACACAAGTGTATTGGTAAAAAACTCAGAACTGAAAAATATTGAAAAACCGAATACTATAGTTTCTGATTTTCAAGATCTATGAACATTATGATTAAAGAGGGAATATATAGAACCACATATATTTGCAGTACTAGAGTAAAGTACACTATTGTATATCTATGTACTACATGAAAACATTATTTTATAATAACTTCAGTGAGAATAAACATTTTTAATTGGTGTGAATTTATAGAGAGTGAAAAATATAAAATGTGTGTGGTAAAATTAATTAATTTTATTTGAATTAGTTTTACCATATTTATTTAGTAATATATATATATATATATGAGAGAGGAAATAAAATTATAATTTTTGGCCTAATTCTAAAAATATTTTTATTATTGAAAATATTTTTCCAATTAGTTTTTATTTAAATTTTTTATTTGATTTGAGTGGAAGATGTAGTTTTATCAGGGCCGGCTCTGAGGGGCGACCCCGGGGCCCTCAGAACCGGAGGTGAATAGAGAAGAATTTTTTTTAAATTTTTTTTAATAAAATAATATCGCTTGGTGTCTTTTTTTTTTTATTAAAAAAATCCAATCGGTATTGAATACTAATACTTATGTCTAGTATATTAATGGTAATGTTAAAAATTAAAAAAATAATAATAAAATAAAAGGGCCCATTATATTATATTTGTCGAGGGCCTCCAAAAATATAGAGACGGTACTGAATTTTTATCATTATTTTTAATTTTTAATATTTTTCAGCTATTTTTAATTTTAAAAATATTTCTTAAACTATCTAAAATTTTATATTTTTAGTTTTATTTTACATAAAGTAGTTTTTACTATTACGGTTAGGCGATAATGTTTTCTATTTAAAAAAATAAAATTAAAAATAATGTTAAAGGTAACTTTTTTTTTTCACCTATATCTAATTTTGAAATTAGATTATATAAAAATAAGATAATTTGAATACTACTTGTAACCATGCAAATTGAAAGTCTAATTAATTGATTTCACCCGTGTTGAAATTGGATCAAAACATTGACATAGAAGGCCAAATGAAGAACAACTAATTCAATCTGATGAAGAGATTTGGTATTGCCAATCCATTTGAAGAAGTCAAATCTTTGTTTGGGACCAAAATTCAGATTCGAGTCCAATAATAGCAGGGTGAAAACACTATTCGCGATTAAAAAAAAAAAAAAAAAAGAAAAAAAAGGAAAACAAGTGACAATAATAAAATAGAAGGTCAAATAAAATTTGGACAATTGGCAGAAAAATGTGTTTGGAAAAAGAAAAAAAAGTAAAATAGAGGTGAGGAACAGGAAATGTTCAAGAGATTCAACGTGAACCAGACGACAAAGAAATGAATCCCAAATATTTATAAAGGCAATAAAGAAATAAAAGAGAGGATTCCTTCCTTTTGAATTTTGATGCATCAATGGTACTGTTATAGCAATTCAAAGTTAACACAGCAACATAATCACATACAAAGTAGAAGCCAGAGTTCAGAGTATCAAGAAATACAAAGAAGAAGAACACAAAACTTTACGTGGTTCGCCCTGAAAATCAGGCTACATCCACGGGACAAGCTCAGAATTGAGCCCAGTAATCCACTATCAAGATCAGAAGTACATGTACAATGTCAATCACAGAGATCTACATCAAACCACCAAGAAACCATAGAGAATTACACAAAGTTACAAGAGAAACAAAAACCCTAGCAGAGAGATCACAAAGAGAAGAGCTTCTGAGAGACGGCCAAGTGAACAGTGGCTAGAAAAGAAGCTTAAATAGCTAAGTCTTCATGCGGGTTGGGTCAACACTTTGATCAAGGCGCGGATCTACTGATGCAAGAGTCAGGTAGTGCACAGGCTTCTTAATGAGACAACGAGAAGACCAGACAGCTCCCAACAAAGCCCAACGAGATTATGTCTAAGGGAGCCCAAGAAGATTAAATGAGATCATGAAAACATCTAACAAACTTCCCATGTTTTCATGTATCCACTAATACAACAAATTACAATTTCAGAATTACAACAAATTGGTGGTGTACATGATTTTCCTCACTTCCTGATAGTGACTTCCTGGAGACTTATTCTTCATAGCCCATCCAACCTCGGTGACTAGGTCCGGTTGATGTGGAGGAAGCTCCTACAAAAGAGTAGCTTCCTAACCACTACAGCCTTGGTACCCATGTCAGCTGGGTTCTTGTATGTAGAAATTTGCTCAACCTTCACAGTTCCATTCAAAACATGCAAACGAATAAAGTGGTATTTAACACCAATGTGTTTAGTTCTATCATGATACACAGGATTGCGACTTATATTATAAGCCCCTTGACTGTCAGTGTATATAACACCTTTACATTCTAACAATTTCAGTTCATTTAGTAGGCCCTGTATCCATAACACCTCTTTAATACATTCTATGAGAGCAATGTATTCAGATTCTGTAGTTGATAGAGCAATGTCAAATTGCAGTTTTGATTTCCAAGACACACAACATTCGCATACAGTGACTATATATGATGATATGGATCTCCTGAATTCAGGATCTTTGGCAAAATCAGCATCAGAATAACCTGCAATATTCACACAGGTTGAAAACTTTCCAAATTCCAGTCCAATATCTAAGGTTCCCCTCAGATATCTCATCAAACCTTTCAAAGCCTTCCAATGTTTTAGAGTTGGTTTCATCATGAACCTGTTGAGAATGCTAACAGAATATGCTATATCAGGTCTAGTACAGACCATAGCATACATAAGACTTCCTATAGCTTCTGCATATGGGATAGAAATCAGTATTTCATCATCATTGTCATTCTTTGTATCCAAGTTATGACCAGCATTAATAGGCAGAGAATTAGGCTTGGCATCCAACATATCAAAAGTATTCAATATTTTCATCAGATAAGTTTTCTGACTAACAGTAAGCAGGTTATCATCCCTTTTTCTACATATTGTCATGTCAAGTATTTTAGATGCATTTCCAAGATCTTTCATATCAAACTCTTTACCAAGTTGAATTTTAACCAATTTCAGTACTTTCATATCAGGAGACATCAACAGTATATCATCTACATATAGCAATAAGAACACAGGAGCAGATTTATCAAATTTATAATACAGACAGGCATCAAATAAACTGCATTCAAAGCCAATATTAATCACAAAGCTGTGGAACCTCTCATTCCACTGTCTGGGAGACTGCTTAAGGCCATACAGGGACCTTTTAAGGAGACAAACAAGGTCAGGATTAGACACAAAACCTTCAGGTTGAGACATGTAGATATCACGATCTAAGAAACCATGTAAGAATGTCGTTTTAACATCCATCTGCTCCAGTTCCCAATCAAAGTATGCAGACAGAGCTAACATTATTCTAATGGTTCCATAACGAATAACAGGGGAGAAAATCTCAGAATAATCAATGCCAGGCTTCTGTGTGAAACCTTTGGCAACTAACCTGGCCTTAAACCTATTAGGATCACTCTCTGGAAGACTCTCTTTAACTCTATAGACCCACTTGCAGGATACTAACTTCTTGTTATCAGTTTTGGATACCAATATCCAGGTCTGATTTCTCTTAAGAGACTCCATTTCCTCTTCCATGGCTACTTGCCATTTAGGAGAATCAGGACAGGAAATTGCTTCTTGATAAGTTTCAGGAATGAAGTTCTCAGATACAGTAGCATTCAAGGTAATAATAACCAGATTAGCATCTAGATATCTAGAAGGTTTCCTAATATTTTCTCTCCTGGTTCTATCCCGACTAAGAAGGTAGTTATCCAGAATAGACTCTCTATAGGTTTCTGGAGGATTCTGATCTATACAGTTTGGATCAACAGACTCAGTTTGAGACACAGGAATTTCAGTTTCATGCTCAGAGGAATCACTTTGATTGTCAGCTGATGGAGAATTATTACTACTAGAGGAACTCACTAATGGTCTCTCAGAGGTGGTATCACTATTAGATTCTATGCTGAAATCATCCACACTGATAGGTAAGGGTTCAATCCTAGTTTCAGTGTTCTCAGATCCTAGAAAACCAGGGAGTTCATCTTCCTTAAAGACTACATTCCTACTAATGATAAATCTGTATGTGTTTCCTTCATTATAGACCAACTTGAAGCCCTTAGTGCCATCAGGATAGCCCATAAAAAGAGAAACACGAGATCGTGGTTCCAGTTTTCCTAGGTTTTGGTGAGTATAGGCCTTATAACCGAAAATTCTAAGGTGTGACAGATTGGGAGAATTTCCATTCCAGAGTTCATAAGGTGTCTTCAGACCTAAGGCAGAGGTGGGAGACCTATTTCCAAGGTAATTTGCAGTATTAATAGCCTCTCCCCAGAACCTTTTTGGTAGTCTAGCTTCATACAACATAGATCTAACCTTATCTAGAAGGGTCCTATTCAGTCTCTCTGCTATGCCATTCTGTTGAGGAGTATAAGTAACAGTTCTATGTCTACTAATGCCATTTTCAGAACAGTATTTATTAAACTGGTCATTACAAAATTTTAGACCATTGTCTATTCTTAAAATTTTTTATTTTACAATCCTTTTGATTTTTAATTAATGTTTTCCAGGATTTAAAAGTGTCAAAAACTTCAGATTTTCTTTTAAGTAAAAACAACCAACTGTATCTAGAGAAATCATCAGTAAAAGTTACAAAATACAATTTTTCACTGAAGGTTGGTGTTTGAGCTGGACCCCATAAATCAGAATGAATCAAGTTTAAAGTCTGATTTGATTTGAAATCTGAATTTTCAAAAGATTGTTTTGTTTGTTTCCCCATTATACAACTTTCACAGAATGGCATATCAAGATCAACATCAGAATCTATAATACCTCTCTTCTTAAGCTCTCTCATCCCATTCAACCCTAAGTGACCTAATCTGCTATGCCAAGTTACAGCTTTAACAACAATATTGCTGGTGGTAGTGCTAGCTAGGGCCTCTATGGTTTTACCTTCCAAGATATAAAGGTTTTCTACCCTTTTCCCTTTCATAACAATCCTACCATCAGGTCTGACAATCTCAACAGAATCATTTTTAAACAAACAATGTAAATTGGATTCCCCTAAAGCACTCACTGAAAGAAGGTTTCTCCTAAGACCAGGGACAAATCTCACATTCTCAAGTCTAGTGACATTACTATCAAACTGTTGGAGTTTGACAGTCCCTATACCCTCTATTCTACACTTGTGATTGCCACCCATTAAAATAAAACCCTCACTTTGGTTTTTCAGGTCACTAAGCCAGGTTTTATGGGGGGACATGTGATGAGTACAGCCAGATTCAATCACCCAGACATCACAATCAATATTAGCAGAATACAGATTATCAGACAAATTAACAACAGCAGTTAGGCCCTCACAGTTAAGAACATCAAGTTTAGCAGAAGAACTTGATGCTTCATTCTTAAGTTTTCCATTAGCCTCATCCTTTTTCTTCTGAAAACAATCCTTTATTAAGTGATTTGTTTTCTTACAGTAATAATATTTTCTTTCATTACCATTTTTACCTTCACCCTTATTACCATTCCTGTTATTACCATTGTTACCAGAATTATTACTCTTATTATTCCATTTATTCTGATTCCGGTTATTAGAGTAATTATTCTTTTTACCCTTTCCCTTTACCTGATTATTGTTTTGAGAAGTGGAGGTCTTGCTCAAGAACAGACCTTCACTCTCGTTCTTAGTGATTTCTTCCCCTACAGATCTAAATTTAAGTGCATCCATTATCAATTTAGTTGTAAGGGACTCTTTATTAAATGAAACAAATTCCTTAACTACTGAATGAGTCTCAGGTAAAGAGTGTAGAAGAATCATTGCAAGATACTCATCACTCAATCTCTGATCCTCAGCAGTCCTACTGTTATGATCCTGAACAAGTCTCTTAAAGGTGGCCAAATTCTCAGTTATAGACTTATCAGTTTTAAATCTAAATCCAAACAATTTATGCAAACTTAGAAGTCTATTAGATACATCTTTTACCAAATAAAGATTCTCTAGACCCCTCCACAAGTCAGATGCATTATTGTATTCAAATACAGCAGTAAGGACATCATCACTAAGGTGTAAAAGAATGGTGTGATAGGCTCTCTTTTAACTTTACCCTTTTCTAACAGAGTTATTCCAGTAGGCCAGTCATCCTCAATAGCAGCATCAAGACCATTATAAACTAATACAGATAACATTTTCTTTTTCCAAATTATAAAATCTTGCGAACCATCAAAAACTTCAATGTTCATAACATTGTGTGAAACAGGTTTTGAAGACATTTTCAATGAAATTTTGAAAAACAGAAACAATTTGGTTCACAGTTTAGAAAATAGTTTTCAAACAAACAGTTACAATTTGGGTAATGATGCTGTGGATTTCTTGACTCAACTGGTTTGTTTCAAAATTTTATTTGAGGCACACTCACTCTAAAAAACAAAAGCAGGTTAAAAAGGCACAAAGACAGACAATCAATAGAATACAAAGAACAAAAACAGTATTAACAGAGTAATATATCAACAAGAATATTCACAGCAGATCAATTAACAAACAAGCAATCAAAGAATCCTTATCTATGGGCGTTAATACGATCAAAAGATCTTATACCCTTGGGCTTTCATAAGAACAAGCTTGTACCCTTTGGCAGCTAGACAAGCAAGCCAGTTTTTACAGACCGGCGTAACTGTTCTAGGGCATTAACAAGAAACTGGTTCTTGTACCCTACTCAGCCATACACAGTAACCCAAATACAAAGTTCAAAGAGCAGTAAATAAGAGTCTTAGGGTTTAGAAAAATGTCACCCTTGTAGAACCCCGCAAATCTTCAAGAATAAACCCCTTTCGACTCTCTCCTTTGCTCCTCGCTTGTAAAAGGGTACATGTGACTTCAAAAACCGTTATATTTTCAGAATAAAAAGGAACCCTAAAAATTCTACAAAGACTAATAGTAACACAGAGTTTAGAATGACTTAGGGTTTTCAAAATCGGGCCGAATCTCAGAAGTATTCAAGATAAAAACTCATTTAGACTCGAACAGATTATGAAGCAGCTCCGATACCACATGTTATAGCAATTCAAAGTTAACACAGCAACATAATCACACACAAAGTAGAAGCCAGAGTTCAGAGTACCAAGAAACACAAAGAAGAAGAACACAAAGCTTTACGTGGTTCGCCCTGAAAACCAGGCTACATCCACGGGACAGACTCAGAATTGAGCCCAGTAATCCACTATCAAGATCAGAAGTACATGTATAATGTCAATCACAGAGATCTACACCAAACCACCAAGAAACCATAGAGAATTACACAAAGTTACAAGAGAAACAAAAACCCTAGCAGAGAGATCACAAAGAGAAGAGCTTCTGAGAGACGGTTAAGTGAACAGTGGCTAGAAAAGAAGCTTAAATAGCTAGGTCTTCACGCGGGTCGGGTCAACACTTGGATCAAGGCGCGGATCTACTGATGCAAGAGTCAGGTGGTGCACAGGCTTCTTAATGAGACAACGAGAAGACCAGACAGCTCCCAACAAAGCCCAACAAGACTATGTTTAAGGGAGCCCAAGAAGATTAAATGAGATCATGAAAACATCTTACAGGTACCTTTAAAGATATAGATTCTAAAAGAAGATTTTTTTAAATTAAAATTATAAATAAAATGAAACGTAAGATTAATAAATTAAAGATTAATTTAATGGTCTAATTCAGTCAGTTTGACATGGACATGACGCAAAGTATAAACGTTCAAAATTTTTTATAATAAATTTTATTTGTATGGAACGACCAAAATCTTAATTTAATGAATAAACTGCAACAGTAAATTTATTATTGAGATTTAAAAAAAAAATTGGCATATAAAATACAAATTATTATTTTTAAAGAGTTCAAGTAAAATTTCAAAAACATAAATTAGATAAAATACTAATTTGATCGTTAATTAGATGGATTCTGAGCCGTTTTTATTGGGACTCGGCTGGCGGCCCTTGTCACATTTTGAAGTTGTCCAGTTTCCGATTCTCTTTTCAAAAAGTTCTGCAGAATAACAATTGAGTAATTTAAGGTTATTCGGGTTGAATTTTACGCTTTAATCATTTCAAATACTTTAATGCAATTTGTTCCACATCAATACTTGTTTTAGTTGAGTTTATTAAAATATTAAACTCTTTAAATATTAAACTCTTTATTGTTAATTTTCTATTATTATTATTATTAAATCTTCTAATTAGGTTTTTCTTACAAATATGTTACTATATACCATTTTATATAATAATATTTTGTGTTAGTCATTTTAAAAAAAAATAATACAATTTTCATTTTCTTTAAATTAAAATTTTATTTTCGTCATTATTCAACGTTATTGATTAAAACTCTTAATAAATAAATTTTATAATTTTAACCATCCATCAAAATAATATTAAATTTTAAATAATAAACTTTTTCACAGAATTTTATTTTATTTTATTTTATTTTCTTTCTGCATTTTAAATCTACATAAATAACTCATACTAATATTAAAAGAAAATATATGTATCTTCTTTTATGTGAACCCTCATATTACGATAGTTATATATTTAATTATTTCAAATATAGTTAACTGTCTATATCTATATCCAATTACGAATATGTTAACGTTATCACTTACACAAAAATACAACAACAAGATTGTTACCATTGCTTGGGTTTGAATGTTAAGTTTTGTCTTCTTGATAAACTTGATTATTTTTTATTAACATTTCATAATCTAAAATTGACACATATCCTTCCAAATTCAGAAACAGAAAAAAAAAATCGCAAAATTCATCTCACTTATTTTGATTTAAAATTTTAAAATTTTTTAAAAATATTAATTATTTATTTATAAAAAATTATAAAAATAAAAATTTAAAATTTCACATTTAAGTTAATAACTTATCAAAAGTTTAATTATAAAACTAAAATTTTCAAAAATAATCTAAATAATATACCACAATTTTACATATTTTTTCTTTTTTTAAACTTTCATAAATTTTTAAAAAATTAAGATAACCTATAAGCACCTAAAATATTCATGAAATAATATAAAATAACCGTAAAAATATAAAGGATGAATATGTTAGTGATTTTAGTTATTTTTTACAATTTTAATCTAAAAATTTATAAATTTAAAATAAATTTAAATATTCTATTAATTTAATTCAAATTTTAAAATGGAATTATATTGTTCATTCAACTAGATTTTAATTAATTACTTTAATTATTATTTTGAAAAATAATTATTAAATTAATTTATATTTATATTTATATTTATATGGTAAGGAGATAACAACTTCATCCATAAATAAGTGAAGACTTATTTTAACACAATTTAATAGAGATATATGAATTTGAATATATTTTGTGATATCACATAAATCCAATTAGTTATTGTCTATATTAAGAAATAATTTGAAATTGTTTCAAAATTTGATTAAAACGTGTACTAGTAATTGTACAATTGTGGGAAATTTTCTACATCACTAATTTATTTCCCATTGACTTATGATAAAAAGCCAAACACTTCATTAAATTTTTCTCTTCTAGGGATGGTTTTCAATTTCACTCATTTTTGAAAATCTTCTAATTGAGTATAATAAATATATCTTTCTTAAAATGGGCAATGTTTTGAAAAATAAATTACCACTACAATAACAATAACTTTTTATATGAAATTTTTTATTTTTATATTTTTAGAAATTTATTTCAATTCATAAATCAATTTTAAAGTTTTTTAGAAGAATTAAAAATAGATAATTTCAGTTTTTGTTTATATTTTTTTAAAAGAAAAATTAAAATTATCTTTTTACTTCAATTTAAAATATAATTTGATCTAAATCTATTTATTTTAATCATTGGTTAAATTATTTTAGAATCAAAGTGTTCTTAATCCGTATACAAGTTATTAGGCTCAAATAGCCCAATAAAGCCCAATGGTTAATTACTTGAATTGTTTGGGCCCACCTTCATTAAAATTGTTTTTGTCTTATATTATATTTTGAAAAAATACACTTACACTTTCTTAATCAAAATCAATTTTATTCCCTTTTAAAAAAATATTCAATTCATTTTCTTCAAAATTAATCCTAGTAATAATTCTAGAGAGCCAATAGAACACTTTCACAAATGGTAAATCAATTAAAGAATAATTAAAAACAAATGTATCTTATAATTTTAACAAAGATAATTCAAATAAAAAACTTAACATATAATCATAATTTTTCATCCATTGAAAAAATTGGAAATTAATTCTTTTTTATTGAATTAAAATTCTCTATATCTTAAAAAGAGTTAATTGCATTCACACTCGTGAACGATAGTAAATTACACATAAATAAATATTTTGGTATTAATATACACTCATGCCCATTTATCAATATAACAATAAAATTTGCAATTCTTAATATATCTGTATAATGTAATATTTATATAAATTTAATTTTACCTTATATTTTTACTCATTTTTATAGTTAAAAATTTTCGTATATGTATAATTTGTCATCGTTAAGGGAGTGTAAGTGCAATTAACTCTTTTAAAAATATACTAAAATTATGTATTCAAATCTAATAATTTAGTTAAATTTTCATATTTTATTTTATAAATCATTATATAATTCAAACAATTTAATTCGATTTCAAAATGACATACTACCATTAATAATTGATGAATTAAATATATCTTTAAAACATTATTGTAGTTGATGTTAGTGTAAACTGTGATAAACCCATCATACCAAATCTAGAAATTCGTTATCTCCATCTATTGAACTTTAATTGTCCAAGTTAATCTTTCAATTCAACAAATGTAACAATTCCAAATGGTACCTCTTACCTCACGTTTTGATTTACCTTCTTCTTGTGGTAACATAGTATTTACTTTTGGTGTAGTTTGCTTTTTGAGTAGATTATTTTAACCAACTTGGTTAATAACTTTTGGAATTTAAAATCTTTTAATGATGTTTATATTTAGAACATTTCTAATAGAGATTCCTAGAGTTATCAACGTGGATAAAAAAATGCCATGTATAGTGAAATTTCTCTATGATATCCTATCATAAAAATATTATAATAGAAAATATATAGTTTTATAATTATATGTTTATTGGTATTTTAAAGAAAACATAATTATAATTGTTATAGTGAAATGTTATAAAGAATAGTTATTAAAAAGATGTTTAATAGTAAATAAGAGATTAAGTGGTAAGAGGCTACTTCAATTAAAAGTTTAAAAAAATTAAAAATATAAATATTTAAAAGAGTAAATTAAAGAGAAAGTCAAATAATGTTATGCTTTCCCTCTTTTCTTTGTGTTATTTTCTACTTTTTTAAAAAATAAAAGAATAAAAAAAATTTATTCATCCAACTCTTTGTTAAGAAATAGAAAATTATGTAGATTTTTTTTTTAATTATTACGAGAGACTATTAGATTAACAGAGTGAATAGTTTTTAGGGGTGAGCGGAACCGGTTCTGGTACCGGTTCCTTGAAGGAACCGGTACCGGAACCGAATTACCGGTTCCTTATTTTTTAGGAACCGGTACCGGTACCATTAGTATTAAGAACCAGTACCGGTTCCAGTGCGATTCCGTTACCGGTTCCGGTTCTAATGGTACCGGTTATTTAGGTACGGTTCTGGTACCAGTTCTGAAAAATAATCAAACTTTTCACAATTAATCCAATTATTAAATATGTATATATATATATATATATATATTTTCGTGAAATCACCATTTATCAAATTTATATTTACAAAATAATCATTCCAAAACCAATATAATAAAACAAACTTATACATATGAGAAACTTACGAATGTTCTCAATTGTCATAATCAATTTGTTAAATTGGTTCTCAAATCGCATACCAACAAACTCCAAAAGATTCACTAATAAATTTAAACTTGATGTCTAGATAAAGAAAATAAGTTTAAAAGCTCCAAAACATTACAAATAAATTGTGCATAATTTTAAATAATAATAATAAATTTCAAATGTTCTGCATGCTTGGGTCTAAACCGTATAGCCCTTTATATTCTACATTTCACTTTTTTTAAAAAAAAATTAATTAGTTAACATACACATAGTAATTTAACATAATTTAGTTGTAATATAGAAAGTAATTAAAAAAATTAAATTAATATTCCAGGTAGATTGTTCAAGTGAACACATTTAACACTCCACTTTAACTCTTGGAACAATATTCTTTCAAATTTCAGGATCATTTTTAATTTTTAAATATATTTGAAATATATATATATATGTTGAAACAATTTGATGGTGAAAAAAATAGATTAAAAATATTACTTTTTAAAATTATTTTTATAAAAATTACAAATGCGATATAAAATTTGAAAAAAAAATCGTGAGAAAAGAGAACAATATATATTTTTTACCTAGAAAGAAATTCGCCTAAAATGGCTATATTTTATTATTATTTTTTTTTAGAAAAATCGGTTCCTTTACCGGTTTTAGTTCTGGTCCGGTTCCGGTCCGGATCTAATCAAGGATCCAGAACCGGTACCGAAAAATATAATTTTCGGTACCGATTCTAGTCCGGTTCCAAATAATCGGTTTTTTTTTAGTTTTAATACCGGTTCCAGTTCGGTTCCCGGTTCTGGAGCGGTTCCAGAAGATACCAGGCACAGCCCTAATAGTTTTAATATAAATGAAAAATAGGTTAAGTTTAAGCCTAGTCTGATTGAAAATGTTGGAAATAAATTGTACGGGATTTATTTCCGCTTTCAAATTGTACCTAGTTGTAATTATTACGAGAATAGATAATGATATACCTTAAATGGATTAGTAGGTTACAAATCAATTAGTAGTAGAATAATTTAATAAGTATATATAATATTAAAAAAATGGTTAAAAGTCAATTAGAATAATTTACTTATAGTATTATCAAACACTTCATTTTACATATTATTTAAAATTCATTTAAATTGGCAAACACTATTAAAGTTGCTGTATTTTCAATGAAATAAATGTTTTTGATTTCCTTTTTCCCATCTAAAATTTTCGATTTTGTATTCTGAGAACCTTTTTTTTTGTGGTAAAAGTATATACATGCATTCCTTTTTCTACTACATTTTGTATGTGTTAGCTTTTAAAAACTTTTTACTTTTATATCATGTTATTTATGACCACACAAATTTAAACAAATAATTAATTAGTCTACAATTCTTATGGATCCATCCTAGTGATTGATAAACCTCTAAAACAAATCAAGATATTTCAATCACATGTATCTCCATTTTAGGGCATTTAAATATTTAGTTTAACTCTACTATTTACAATTATTTTCATTGTTTTCCTCAAATTTAGATAACATTTTTTATTTAGATAATATAATTTATTTTATATTTTAACAAATTTATTTAATAAATTGCACATATATTTTTTTAATATGGTAAATTATAGATAGATAATTTGTATATATGTATATTCTCAAACGATAAAATTTTATTTAAATAATATTTTTTTAAATATTTACACTATGAGAAATAGAAAGAAACAATACTTTTGAATATTTATTTTAAAAAATTAATCTATCTAAGATTTTTCATTATTTCATAAACTAATCCATACAATTATATATATATATATATAAATGTATATAAAATTTAATTATTTTATTTTAATTAACAATTATTTTATTTTTAGTCATTTGAAACATTAAATCACATATTAATAGACTATTGAAATTTTATTTTAAATTTCTAAACTTTTGAAAGTTGAAAAATTAAAAAATAAACTAAATTGACGGATATGTCTATGAAAACGCGCTTCACGATCACATCCGCCTATGGAGCGCGCTTCACCGACTAACTTAAAGCGGGTGAAAAGCGCTTCATATGTTGATGATGTCGTGATGTGCATAATGGTTAATTTGATTTTTTTTTTTAAATTTCAACTTTTAAAAATTTATACTTAAATAAAATTTAAATTCTTTATTTATTTAAAATTGAAGTCTGAAAAGTTTATATTTTATAATTTTTTATTTTAATTTTAATTAGTCATTTTGAGAACTCGATAAAGATGTGAAATTTTATAAAATAAAAAAATACGATAATTAAAAATTTTGGAACTACCCAGCTTCGAAGTAGATTCTTTATTAGTGAAATTACTTAAACTTAAAGAAGATAACTAATGACAGAAAATTTATATCAGAAAAAGATGCAGCTAAATCTATCAATTACCTAAAACTTATAAAGAAACAATCAACTTTAATTTTCCATGGCCTCAAAGTTAAACAAATAAATAGACTTTTACTTTCAACTAAATTTTGAGAACATAATATAAAATAGAAAGATTATTCTTTCATAATTTTTAAAAGAAGATTTCATAGTATTTTATCTTTAAAAAGAATTATAGAAATTGAGTAATTTAGAAAAATAATTTACATTTTATATTCTTAACAATGTTAACTTCATGAAGGCTTTTTTTTTTTTTAAAATCATTTTTTAATAAAATGAAATTAATAGATAAAAAAAACAAAAGTTTAATATTGAGGAAATATAAATTGGATGCTTAAAGAATAGCAAATATTATATTTTATTCAAATATTAAAAGTATTTTTGAGTTTGGATAATTTTAAAAGTAATTTATATTTTTATTATATTAATATATATATATAGTTTGTTAAAAAAACAAAATATAATTGAAATTTTCATGAATAGTGTAAATGAAAATAGTTAATGAGTAGTTGGGTTAAAATGGTTGAGTAAAGAAGTGTTTTAAGATGGATAATTTTAAACAAATTAAGATATATATGGATATTTGCATTTCAACTCACATTTTAAATTTTCATTTGATTTTGAAATCGTAACAAAAAAAATTATTAACTAACTAATTTTAATTAATTAGCTAACAAGCAATTAATCACTTAGTATGTACTTATAATTAGATTAGAGTGATGTAAAAGTCTAAATATGAATGAGTTATTATAGTTTAACTAGTCATTAAAAATAATTTGTTTGGCATGAAATAAAAGAGATTAAAATGATGTTAGGAGACAGATTCCATCTGTATTTATTTGTGAGAATTGAGCTTAATTAAATGGGGGGAGAAAAATCAAATTAAAGATGCCGATTTAGTGTGTTTGGTACATATATATTTTTAAGGTATTTATTAGATTTTTTTTATTAGTAATTAGATATATTTTTTTAATAACAATTCGATAGTGTGATTTTTTGGGAGATTTTTTTTATTATTATTATCATTAAGTTTTTAATTAGCGATTTTGAAATAGCTACTTGAAGTAATTTTCACAAATGGTTAAAAAAAATAATAAATTATATTTTACCCTTTCCAATTTAGGAGTATTATTGAAATACCCTTAATAATACTAAAAACCTAATCTTTTTTTTTTATTTTTTTATTTTAAGTTAAGCTCGAGTAAAATGGAATATATACACTACCAGTTCAGTGTGAGGAAGAAATAATAACAAGATGTGAAGTTGAATGGGGTTTATGTTCCTATCACCAAACAATTTAAGTAAACTCGGTTTTACTAGAATGATGGGCAATTGGATGATGATGCGGCGCACAGAATTCAAGTTGGTTGGATGAAGTGGAAGGGGGCATCAGGAGTTCTATGCAAGAAGAAAATACCACTTAAGTTAAAAGGTAAGTTTTATATGATAGTTGTTCGGCCAGCAATGCTATACGAGAGCAAATGTTGGGCCTTTACCGAACAACATCTCTATAAAACGAATGCGGCGGAGATGAGAATGTTAAGATGGATATATGGACATACAATGTTGGAAAAAATTGGGAATGAGCATATTAGACAAAAAGTCTACGTGGCGGAGGTTGGTGAAAAAGTAAGGGAAGGTTGACTCATGTAGTTTGGGCATGTTTTAAGGGGACATTCTTACTACAAAGTGTAAATGTGAAATTTACTGGTCGGGAGGGTTAAGGGGAGTTGAGAAAGACCTAATTCTACTTAGAAGGAGATATTTGCTAGGGATTTATGTGTCTTAAATATTGAAGTTCATTTTGTACATAAAATACTTGAGTGAAAATGTAAAATCCATGTTGACGAAAAATTCTAAAAGCTTGTACTGATTACTTCGTTTTGTTTATTTAGATTCATGGTTAGAAAATTTATACACAGTCGACCTCAACTGATTTGGGATTATAGCATTATTGATGTCGATGTTAATGAATTCAAAATACTCATATTCATGAATATGTTATCAATTTATTTTTTACTTTTTTAATAAAATAATTTTAACTTTAATTTTTTTATTAATTAAATGTAATCGCAAATTTTAAATAACTTTTTAAAACTAATTAATTTTAAATTAGTTTATGGCTATAATATTATAAGTTTTAAATTAAAAATCTTAATAAGAAATTTTGTGACTAAAAAAAATATACAGTAAGTTGAAGAATAATATAATGTTCTTTTACGTCATTTTAAATTTAAAAGTTACTTTAGCATATCATTATATCATTGTTATTATAATATACTCATTCAAAATAATTATTTCAACATCTAATTTAGCCACTAATAACTAATTGTTATTTCAGCCGTTAAACTAACATCTAAACTAAGATCCAAGGTAATAGTTAGTAACAAACATATGCTTAATCTCATACAAGTTTTTATTTATTTTTATTTTTTTTAATATGGAATATTTATCATGTTGAAATTTTCTATTGATATTATAAATCAATTGTATTAAGATTTTATATTTATATATAATACATATATTATTATTTTTTTGAAAAATTAATTTGATTATTTTGTAATTCCAAAATCTAATTAAGACCAAATATTTTTATTTTTTATTTTAATAAACCAAAATAAATAAATAAAATATTAAACTATTTTTTTCACAAAATTTTCAGTCTAATTTCACGTACACCCTAATTAATTAGATGTAAAAAGACAAATACATTACATGATATTATCACAATATTATAAATTTATATGAGAAAAAATTATAATTTACATTAATCCATGCACACTTACTTTAAATTAATATATAAAATCCATTAATTAAATATTATTAACTGAAAATCTACCCATGAATCATATACTATGTATTATCCGACTCACCCGACTATTTACATTTTGTCCCTCAACTTATTATCTATTTACACAACACCAACTTAACATCCAATACATTACAACTAAGCTCATCTTTTTGTGTTGAACATTCATCAATATCTCACTTTTCTTTCTCTATATATCCCTTAACAACAACCATTACATTATCAAGTAATATATATATATATATATATATATATATATATATGACAAATGAAGATTTCTAATTAGTACTTTATTGTCCAAACACATCAAAATAGAAACTCTTGTAAAATCATCTCTTCAATTGAAAATCTCTCTCAAACTCTCAAACCCAACAGTCAACAATGGCCAGTCAATAGATGTATATACATGAACTATATATATACATATCAACACAAGAGATTTTATTATCATCATAGAAGAAAATATGGGACTTTCTTTCTTCAACAAAATTCTATGGCTTCTTCTGATTATTCTCTCTTCTTGTCTTCATTATTGCCAAGCTTTGACTCAACATTATCACTGGGTTGTAAGTATATATTTTTCATTCTAGTTTCTTCCAATTTTAACAATACAATAATTATTATTATTATTATTATTATTTAAAAAAAAATCCATTTAGAATCTCAAAATTTGTTATACATATATACACTATATAAAGTAAGGTTTATATATGTTACAATTAATTCGAATAGTTTTAAAATATATTTTCATAAGTAAAGTGAATATTATTTTTTTTTTCTTTCACATTTTATAGTTTTAACCGTGAGATATTTAATCTATAAATAATAAAAAACAATTGTCTTTTTTATATTTTTATAAATATTTTTATTTTATTTCGATAATGTCAAAATTGTATTTTATTATATATATCAGTCCATTTCAAAACAAACCAGTATTTTTTTTTTTATATTTTAAAATTTATATATTTCATATTTCATATTGTACATTATTATATAATTTTGGAGGCTATATATGATAAAAATAAATTGAAAATATTACAGGTGAAAGAAGCTGCATACACAAGACTATGCAAAACCAAAGATATATTAACAGTGAATGGGGAATTTCCAGGACCAACAATTAGAGTTCGAAAAGGAGAAACAATTTTAGTCAGTGTATACAATCAAGGCAGAGAAAACATCACAATTCACTGGTTTGTTGTTTTTTACAATTATTGAAAATTCCTACTTAATTATACTTTTGGATTTATTAGCTTGTTTCTTCTATATGAACAAATTTTCTGTTAATTTTAATTTTTGTGATAATTTGTTTGCCGGCATGAAATGTTACAACTGGACAAAGAATTATTTAATTATAGGTTTGGATTTATAATTTGTTGTAAGTATTAATGGGGAAACCATTGATTTTGACATAAATTTTATCTGAAAAATTATACAAAATTCCTAGGATTTTTTTATTATATTTTTTTTTTATTATGAGTTCTTTGCTGATTTTTTTTTAAATAAATAAAAATAGCCAAATATTTAACTTGAAATTTTATTATTAATGTGTGTGTATATAGATTTAGATTTAATTTTTTTTTTTCTCATGATAATTTTGGTAATGCGACTAATTATTTAGGTTACCATTACCAAACTATTTATATTATATTTAAGTGACTATAATTAAATACATAATTAAAATATTCAGTTAATGACAATGAAACTTAGTTGATAGCTTGACATCAACTGCCACTAAATCAGGTCTTAAATATAAACTAAGATGTTTATAATTTTTTATTTATTTATTTTTGAAATAATTTTTTTAATTCAACCATTTTTTATTTTTCCATTTTTTTAAACAATTTAACAGTGATTTTAAAAAATAAAATATTATGTAATAGCTTTACTATCTTATTTGACATTGAGATTTCAATTTTCTTGCCACTATCCTAGGTTAAAATTAAATATTAACTTTTATTTTCATTTAAAATAAAAAAATTAAATGAACTATTTGGTTTATTTTTGTTTTTTAAATTTTTGTCCACCTCTACCTTTTCAATACTTGGACTATTTTCTATAACTGATTTGTAATTTTTTTAATAAAAAACTCTAATAATATATATATATATATATAAATAAAAGGTTAAAATAATTGTGATTCTTCTATTGACAGGCATGGAGTGAAGCAACCCAGAAACCCATGGTCAGATGGACCAGCATATATAACACAATGTCCAATCAAACCTGGAAATAATTTCACATACAAAGTAATATTTTCATCAGAGGAAGGAACACTATGGTGGCATGCACACAATGAATGGTCTAGAGCCACTGTTCATGGAGCCATCATTATATACCCTACACTTGGACCTGCTGGATTTCCATTTCAACCACCTGATCATGAAGTTCCCATAATTTTGGGTAATTAATATTAATATCAAATTAATTGACCAAGTAATTATAAATTTATTTAGTGAATTGAATGGTTTTGGAATTGTAGGAGAATGGTGGAAGAAAGATATAAGAGAGGTTTATGAGTTGTTTGTGAGAACAGGAGGTGACCCTAATGTCTCTGATGCTCTCACTATTAATGGTCAGCCTGGTGATTTATATCCATGTTCACAACAAGGTACCTTTATTAATTACAAATTAAATTATTATAATTTTATTTTTATTTTTTATCTAAATATTGTTGTTTTTTTAAAGAAAATTTTTAAAATAAAATAACATTTTATATATGAGTAATTTTTTAGAATTTTAAAAATAATACACAATTCTATAATTATATATATATATAAATGAATTTTTATAAATTAAATTATTATAAAAATTTTGTATGAGATTTCTTGACTTTTTCCCCCAAAATATTGTAGGTTTTTTTTTAAAAAAAAACTAAAAACAAAAATTCTTTTTATATATTATTAATTTGGTAAATTTTTAAAACCAATATACAATTATATATATATATATAAAATATTTTCTTTTCTAAAATTTTATATGTAATTAATTTCTTAAAATTTTTAAAATAAATACATCATTTATATAATTTTTATAATATATATTTTTTATGATTATGATTTAAAAATATTATGTTTTTAAATATATTGTTTAAATAATAATTTATAAAATTTTATATTTTTAAAAAAAAAATTGAATAAAAATTAGTAAATAATTCAAATCGAAAATAATTTCAAAAATATTTCATAATTAATAATTTTAATTTCAAATTTCTTCAATTATTTCACAACATTATTCACTTAATTAACCACAATAATTCATTTGAATTAAACAACTCTGCAGAGACATACAGATTGAGTGTCGAACAAGGCAAAACCTATCTCCTCCGACTAATAAACGCAGCAATGAACATAGTCCTCTTCTTCTCCATATCAAACCACAACCTCACCGTAGTAACCACAGACGCCAGCTACACAAAACCATTAACATCAACCTACGTCACAATCTCCCCGGGACAAACCCTAGACCTTCTCCTCCACGCAAACCAAAACCCTAACGATCTCTACTACATGGCCGCTAGGGCTTACTCATCAAGCCTCACAATCCCATTCGACAACACCACCACCACCGCAATTCTCCAATACCAAACCAACACCACCACCACACCAAACCTCATTTTCCCCTACCTTCCGTACTACAACGATACGAACGCAGCATTCAAATTTCTGACCAGTCTTCGTAGCTTAGCTAACGAAGACCACCCGATAAAAGTCTCATTAAATTTAAATACGACTATTATATCTACCATTTCAATAAATACATTTCCGTGTGAATTTAATAATTCGTGCGAGGGGCCGAACGGGACTAGATTGGCGGCTAGTATGAATAATATAAGCTTTGTGAATCCGAGGATTGCGATTCTTGAAGCTTATTATAAGGGGATTAATGGTGTGTTTGGGGAAGATTTTCCGAGTTTTCCGCCGTTGGTGTATAATTTTACGGCGGAGTATATGGATTTGGATTTGGAGGTGGCGAGACGTGGGACGAAGGTGAAGGTTTTGAAGTATAATACGACGGTGGAGATGATTTTACAAGGGACTAATTTGGTTGGTGCTATTGATCATCCCATGCATTTGCATGGTTTTAGTTTTTATGTTGTGGGAGTTGGGTTTGGGAATTTTGATAAGTTTAGTGATCCTTTGAATTTTAATCTTGTTGATCCTCCTATGAGAAATACTGCTTTGGTTCCTATTAATGGCTGGGTTGCTATAAGATTCAGAGCCAACAATCCTGGTAAGTTTTTATTATATAAGTTTAAGGATCTGGTTGAGATAGTTTGTAGTTTTGATTTCTTATAAAAGTAGTTTTGTTTGGTATTAGTTTATATAAATAATTTTATAATTTTCTGGATTTAAAGGATTTTTTTTTTTTTTTTACAATTTTTTGAATTCAAAAGAATTTTGCAGTGCTGTTTAGTTAGAAATTTAGAAATACTTACACTAAAAAAATCAGTTTAGGTGGTCGTTCTATTGAAGTGTTTTTACTTCTCTTCTTCCATTTAAAGTTAAAAGTACAAAAATATTCCAAATAGATATGAAAAATAAAAAGTAAAAGCACTTCGAAAACACTTTTTCAATCTATGATCACTTCTTAATTTCTAGATAAATAACACTGGAAAGACCAGTAATTTTAAGTTCGGAAACTGTAAAAGTGCTTATATAAGTTATATCAAATAGACTCTTATATGATAAAGGTGTAAAATTGGAAATAAAAATGGTTGTGATTATTGTTTATTATTACAGGGGTTTGGTTCATGCATTGTCATATTGAGAGACACTTGACATGGGGGATGGATACTGTGTTCATAGTGAGGAATGGGATGACAAGTGATACAGCAATGTTGCCTCCACCACCAGATATGCCACCATGTTAGATTCTGTTTGTTTTATTCATTCAACTGGAACTCAAACTTGTTGTGTTTGATGTTTCTTAATTTGTTGTTTTGGCTTCGAATAAAGTTGTGTTGTGTCTGTTGTTGTGTTGTCTGTGTGTTGAGAGTCTTTGAAGTGTTTGTGATGAATTTGATTTGGATTGTTGAGTTTGGGATTGTTGTTGTGCACTATAATATACCAGTGCTGTTTCTATTTGTTTAATGGAATGAGGCATGTATGGTTGGTTTTCGTTTCGGAATATGAAAACGTAATGGGCCTGGAAAACGTTATTGGGCCTGTATAGAGCCCATGTGATTGAATATTGGATCCTAAATCAGCCCAAATTCAAGCTCGTATAAATATCATACACAGTCGAGTTCCAAAGCTCTCTACAAATCATTTTTTATAGTAATATTTTTCTATAATAACCATATTTTATTCATAACTATTCATAAGATAATTACAAATTTTATTTTTTATAATAAAAATTTATTATATCAATAAAAAAATAAAAAATAATAATATTGTCAAATAATAATATTGTTATAGTGAGGTTTGATTCCATAGAGAAAAACAATCGATTTTAATAAATAATTTCCGAAAATATGTATGGGAAGAATATTAGTTTGATATATATTTTTGAAACAATATAAATTTATTTGAGATAATTTGTACTTTTCCTTTTAGATAGAGAAAGAGAAATAAAAGCATTTTGGAGAAGTATATTTGAAATGCTTTCACTAAAAATATTTTTCCAACTATATGGATTTATGAATTTTTAATTAGTGTTTTGAATTCATAAAGTTGAAAATTGTAAAAAGAATAAAAAAATAAAAAATTATAACCATACCAAATAGGGCTATGTATAATTGGCAATTTGATGAGTTTGATCAATTTACCAGAGAAAAGAGATGCACGTGTTTATTACCAAACTTTTTAGTTAGGACTTAGATTAGATACATTGATTCATTTTAACACGATGATGATAGATAATATTATAAAAGCACCAAGACGATATTAAAACAATTAAATATGTCAAGTAGACACGTTAGTTTTGAATAGGTCAACGAATAGAAATGATTCCAAGTAATTTAATTATTTAAAAAAAATAAATTAACCACACTAGTATGGAGTGCACGAATGCAAAAAAACTAAATTTTAAACTATTAATATTTTTAATTATTTTATTAAATGTTGATATGAGTGAACTATAAAAATTAGAATTGGATTGAAGTAAATATAAATGATTGGAGATTAGAAGTGTTCAAAATCTTCATATCTTAAACTGTCAAAATAGTCTAAGATCACAAAAATGTCAAGTCAACTTCTATATATTACATTTTTTAACCTCAAATGCCAGATTACTCCAAATGATTGAGAGTGAAGATTAATTGATAAGGTAGACATGAAATCTGACCAACCTCCACTAATTATTTCTGTTGTATATGATGTACATTATGTTTTCTTCTATTCCTTGTCCTCTGATCAGCCTTGATGTGGGCCTCCATCCTGCTGCTGCTGTGGGCCTGTATTGCAGCAATTGAAGCCTCTTACACAAGGAAACCCGCGTCTCTATCCAGCTCTTTACCCGACCCGCTACAAAACCTAACTATATATGTTATATTTTGATCACTGTTCACTAAGTTGAGAGCTTGTGGCCGTCTCTCTGTTGTTCCTCTTTGTGCTCTGCTAGGGTTTGGCGATCTCTGGCGATCTTTGCGATCTCCTCTGTTCTTCTATGGTTTCTGGGTGATTTTGTTGTAATTCTTTGTGAATAATGTTGTACATGTACTCTTGATCTTGATAGTGGATAACTGGGCTCGATTCTGAGCCTACCCGTGGATGTAGCCTGGTTTCAGGGCGAACCACGTAAACTTGGTGTTTCTCTTTGTGATTTCTTGATTCTCTCGTGTTTTGGCTACTACTGAGTGTGATTGTGATGCTATGTTGCTATAACATGTGGTATCAGAGCGGCTTCATGATCTATTCGAGTCCAAGCGAGTTTTTATCTTGAAAACTTCAGAAGATTCGGCCCGATCTTGAAAACCCTAAGTCATTCTGAACTCTGTTGTTTCAATTAGTCTCTGTAGAATTTTTAGGGTTTCGTTTATTCTGAGAAAAAAAAAAAAAAAAAAAAAAAAAAAAAAAAAACTGACAATCTTTGAAGTCACAGGTACCCATAAACAGCAAGGAGCATAGGAGAGAGTCGAAAGGGGTTAGTCTTGAAGACCTGCGGGGTTCTACAAGGGTGACACACTCTGAACCTTAAAACTCCTCTTTACTGTTTTTAAACTGTATATTGGGCTATTGTGTACGGCTGAGTAGGGTACAAGAACCAGTTTCTTGTTAATGCCCTAGAACAGTTAGCTGGTCTGTAAAAACCAGCTTGTTTGCCTGGCTGCCAAAGGGTACAAGCTTGTTCTTGTGAAAGCCCAAGGGTATAAGATCTTTTGATCTTATTAACGCCCATAGATAAGAATTCTTTGAGTGCCTGTTTGATTAATTGATCTGTTGTGAACATTCTTGTTGTTATATACCTGTTGGATTAATTGATTTGTTGTTAATATTCTTGTTGATACATTACCTTGTTAATACAATTTCTGTTTTTATATTCTTTTGCCCGTCTGTTTTTGTGCCTTTTTAACCTGCTTCTGTTTTTGAGTGTGAGTGTGTCTCAAAATAAAATTTTAAACAAACCAGTTTTGGTTAAGAGATCCACAGCATCATTATCCAGATTGTAACTATTTTCGAAAACTATTTTCAAAACTATGAACCAAAATTGTTTCTGCTTCTCAAAATTTTATTGAAAAATGTCTTCAAAACCTGTTTCACACAATGTTATGAACATTGAAGTCTTTGATGGTTCACAAGATTTTATAATTTGGAAAAAGAAAATGTTATCTGTATTAGTTTATAATGGTCTTGATGCTGCTGTTGAGGATGATTGGCCTACTGGAATAACACTATTAGAAAAGGGTAAAGTTAAAAAAAGAGCTTATCACACCATTCTTTTACACCTTAGTGATGATGTCCTTACTGCTGTATCTGACTACAATAATGCATCTGACTTGTGGAGGGGTCTAGAGAGTCTTTACTTGGTAAAAGATGTATCTAATAGACTTCTAAGCTTGCATAAATTGTTTGGTTTTAGATTCAAAACTGATAAGTCTGTAACTGAAAATTTGGCTATCTTTAATAGGCTTGTTCAGGATCATAACAGTAGGACTGTTGAGGATCAGAGATTGAGTGATGAGTATCTTGCTATGATTCTCCTTCACTCTTTACCTGAGACTCATTCAGTAGTTAAAGAATTTGTTTCATTTAATAAGGAGTCTCTTACAACTAAATTGATAATGGATGCTCTTAAGTTCAGATCTGTAGGGGAAGAAATCACTAAGAACGAGAGTGAAGGTCTGTTCTTGAGTAAGACCTCCACTTCTCAAAACAATAATCAGGTAAAGGGTAAGGGTAAAAAGAGTAATTACTCGAATAATAGGAATCAGAATAAATGGAATAATCTGAGTAATAATTCTGGTAATTATGGTAATAACAGAAATGGTAATAAGGGAAAGGTAAAACTGGAAATGAAAGAAAATGTTATTACTGCAAGAAAACAAATCACTTAATAAAGGACTGTTTTCAGAAGAAAAAGGATGAGGCTAATGGAAAACTTAAGAATGAAGCATCAAGTTCTTCTGCCAGACTTGATGTTCTTAACTGTGAGGGCCTAACTGCTGTTGTTAATTTGTCTGACAATCTGTATTCTGCCAATATTGATTGTGATGTCTGGGTGATTGATTCTGGCTGTACTCATCATATGTCCCCCCATAAAACCTGGCTTAGTGACCTGAGAAACCAGAGTGAGGGGTTTGTTTTAATGGGTAGTAATCACAAGTGTAGGATAGAGGGAATAGGGACTGTCAAACTGCAACAGTTTGATGGTAATGTCACTAGACTTGAGAATGTGAGATTTGTCCCTGGTCTTAGGAGGAATCTTCTATCTGTGAGTGCTTTAGGGGAATCCAATTTACATTGTTTGTTTAAAGTAAATTCTGTTGAGATTGTCAGACCTGATGGTAGGATTGTTATGAAAGGGAAAGGGTAGAAAACCTTTATATCTTGGAAGGAAAAACCATAGAGGCCCTAGTTAGCTCCACCATCAGTAATAATTCTGTTAAAGCAGTTATGTGGCATAGTAGATTAGGCCACTTAGGGTTGTCTGGTATGAGAGAGCTTAAAAGGAGAGGACTAATAGATTCTGATGTTGATCTTGATTTGCCATTCTGTGAAAGTTGTATAATGGGGAAACAAACAAAACAACCTTTTGAAAATTCAGATTTTAAATCAAATCAAATTTTAAACTTAATTCATTCTGATTTATGGGGTCCAGCCCAAACATCAACTTTCAGTGAAAAATTATATTTTGTAACTTTTACTGATGATTTCTCTAGATACAGTTGGTTGTTTTTACTTAAAAGAAAATCTGAGGTATTTGACACTTTTAAATCCTGGAAAACATTGATTGAAAATCAAAAGGATTGTAAAATGAAGATTTTAAGAACAGACAATGGTCTAGAATTTTGTAATGATCAGTTTAACAAGTATTGTTCTGAAAATGGCATTAGCAGACATAGAACTACAACCTATACTCCTCAACAGAATGGCATAGCAGAGAGACTGAATAGGACCCTTCTAGATAAGGTTCCTTCATAGTTTGATGAAGCTAGATTAAAAAGGTTCTGGGGAGAGGCTATCAATACTGCTAATTACCTTAGAAATAGATCTCCCACCTCTGCCTTAGATCTAAAAACACCTTATGAACTATGGAATGGTAAGTCTCCAAATCTATCACACCTTAGAGTCTTCGGTTGTAAGGCTTATGCTCACCAAAACCTAGGAAAACTAGAACCTAGATCTCGTGTTCTCTCTTTATGGGCTATCCTGATGGCACCAAAGGCTTCAGGCTGGTCTATAAAGAAGGAAACACATATAGATTCATTATTAGTAGGAATGTTGTCTTCAAGGAAGATGAACTCCCTGGTTTCCTAGGATCTGAGAATACTGAATCAAGGATTGAACCATTACCTATTTGTGTAGATGATTTCAGCATAGAATCTGATAATGAGACCAACTTTGAGAGACCATTAGTAGGTTCCACCAGTAGTAATAATCCTCCATTGGCTGACAATCATAGTGATTCCTCTGAGCATGAAACTGATATCCCATCTTCTCATATAGAGTCTGTTGATCCAAATTCTATAGATCAGGATCCTCCAGAAACCTATAGAGAGTCTAATTTGGATAACTATCTTCTTAGTAGGGACAGAACCAGGAGAGAAAATATTAGAAAACCTTCTAGATATCTAGATGCAAACCTGGTCATTATTGCACTGAATGCTTCTGTTTTCTGATAACTACATCCCTGTTTCTTACCAAGAAGCAATTTCCTGTCCTGATTCCTCTAAATGGCAAGTAGCCATGGAAGAGGAAATGGAGTCTCTTAAGAAAAATCAGACCTGGATATTGGTATCCAAACCTGATAACAAGAAGTTGGTATCCTGTAAGTGGGTATTTAGGGTTAAAGAAAATCTTCCTGAGTCTGATCCAAATAGGTTCAAAGCCAGATTAGTTGCCAAAGGTTTCACACAGAAACCAGGCATTGATTATTCCGAGATTTCTCCCCTGTTATTCGTTATGGAACTATTAGAATAATGTTAGCTCTATCTGCACACTTTGATTGGGAATTGGAGCAGATGGATGTTAAAACAGCATTCTTACATGGTTTCTTAGATCGTGATATCTATATGTATCAGCCTGAAGGTTTTGTATCCAATCCTGATCTTGTCTGTCTTCTTAAAAGGTCCCTGTATGGTCTTAAGCAATCTCCCAGACAGTGGAATGAAAGATTCCACAGCTTTGTGATTAATATTGGTTTTGAAACGCAGTTTGTTTGATGCTTGTCTATATTTACAAACTTGATAAATCTGCTCCTGTGTTCCTATTATTGTATGTTGATGATATACTGCTTATGTCTCCTGATATGAAATTCTGAAATTGGTTAAATCCAACTTGGTAAAGAATTTGATATGAAAGACTTTGGTAATGCATCAAAAATTCTTGGTATGTCTATATGTAGAAAAAGGGATAAAAATCTGCTCACTATCAGTCAGAAAACTTACCTAAAGAAATTATTGGATACTTTTGATATGTTTGATGCTAAGCCTAATTCCTTACCTATTAATGCTGGTCATAACTTGGATGCAAAGAATGGAAATGATGATGAAATATTGACTTCTATTCCATATGCAGAAGCTATAGGAAGTTTAATGTATGTTATGGTCTGTACCAGACCTGATATAGCATACTCTATTAGCATTCTTAGCAGGTTTATGATGAGACCAACTCTGAAACATTGGAAGGCAGTGAAAGGTTTGATGAGATATCTAAGGGTACCTTAGATATTGGACTGGAATTTGGAAAGTTTTCAGATTGTGTGAACATTGCAGGTTATTCAGATGCTGATTTTGCCAAAGATCCTGAATTCAGGAGATCAATATCATCATACATAGTCACTGTATGTGGGTGCTGTGTATCCTGGAAATCAAAACTGCAGTTTGATATTGCTCTATCGACAACAGAATCAGAATACATTGCTCTCACAGAATGTATTAAAGAAGTGCTATGGATACAGGGCTTACTAAATGAAGTGAATTTATTAGAATGTAAAGGTGTTATCTACACTGACAGTCAAGGGGCTTATAACATAAGCCGAAATCCTGTATATCATGATAGAACTAAACACATTGGTGTTAAATATCACTTTATTCGTTTACATGTTTTAAATGGAACAGTGCAGGTTGAACAGATCTCTACAGACAAGAACCCAGCTGACATTGGTACCAAGGCTGTAGTGGTTAGGAAGTTACTCTTTTGTAGAAACTTCCTCCACATCAACCGGACCTAGTCAAACTGGAATGGATGGGCTATGAAGAAAAAGAGCTTTCCTGGAAGTCACTATCAAGAAATGATGATATTAGTGTACACATTATTTTTAAATTACTGAATCTGTTATATGTAATAAGGAATATAAGAAAACAGGGGAAGTTTGTTGTATATGATGTACATTATGTTTTCTTCTATTCCTTGTCCTCTGATCAGCCTTGATGTGGGCCTCCATCCTGCTGCTGCTGTGGGCCTGTATTGCAGCAATTGAAGCCTCTTACACAAGGAAACCCGCGTCTCTATCCAGCTCTTTACCCGACCCGCTACAAAACCTAACTATATATGTTATATTTTGATCACTGTTCACTAAGTTGAGAGCTTGTGGCCGTCTCTCTGTTGTTCCTCTTTGTGCTCTGCTAGGGTTTGGCGATCTCTGGCGATCTTTGCGATCTCCTCTGTTCTTCTATGGTTTCTGGGTGATTTTGTTGTAATTCTTTGTGAATAATGTTGTACATGTACTCTTGATCTTGATAGTGGATAACTGGGCTCGATTCTGAGCCTACCCGTGGATGTAGCCTGGTTTCAGGGCGAACCACGTAAACTTGGTGTTTCTCTTTGTGATTTCTTGATTCTCTCGTGTTTTGGCTACTACTGAGTGTGATTGTGATGCTATGTTGCTATAACAATTTCATTAATAATTAATTAATTTCGCTGTCTATACTATATGGTAAGTTTGATAAAGAACAATGAAATGTTAATATAAAGGTTAATGGATGAGAGAATAATCACTTACACAAATTTTTGAAACTTGGAATCATGCAGGTTTCTGTCTCTCAGGTTTTATGGTTGTTACTCTTCTCAGGAATAGTTCTTCACTGTCATGCTTTGGCTCGTTACAAATTTGTTGTAAGTAGTTGGTCTGTTTTTATATATTTTTGTAGGGATAATGCATTATTATGATTTAATCAAAGTATTATTTATTTTTATTTCCAACTCTCTAATTCCGTTGGATTTTATTTAAATTCTTAAATTTCATATATATATATATATATATATATATATATATTAATATTAGTATAGGCCAGTGAAAAATTATAGTCAATAAAAAAAAAAAAGCGTGTTCGTTTAAATTTAGTAAATGGTATTTCAAGAATTTGAATAGTTTTTAAAATATTAAGATTTAAATAAAAATTTATATAAAAATCAATATAATATAAAAGGTATTAAAATTCATTGGATTGATTAAGTATAATGTTTATAAAGGATAAATTTAAATTGAAATAATAATAATAAATTTATTTTTTAAGTTTAAAATATTATTAATAAAATATCTCAAACCGTTTGACTTCTAGTTTTAAAACCGTGTTTTTAAAAATAAAAGTATTTGTCATTAAAAATTTTTAATAAATTTAAATATTTTTTTTTACTAGCCGCGTTCTAAAATGAGTGGACAGTTGAAAAAAAAATTGGAAAAGTGGAATTTTCTTTGCATTATAAAATATTTTAAAAATTTTTTAAAGAATACCTCTATTTTTAAAAATATTAATTTTGAAGAATATTAGAATTGGACATCCATTAATAGTTTTATATTATATTTAAGTGGTTTTATTTAATATTTTGAGTTATTTCTGGAGGTTACTTACTCAAACAAATTGATAAAAATTTTAAAACGGAAAGATGAAAATGCAAATTTGGAGACATTTGATGAGGATAATGAGTATTGAATGATGTGTGTGACAGGTGAAAGATGTGGAATACACAAGACTATGCAGCACAAAGAGCATAATGACAGTAAATGGTAAATTCCCAGGCCCAACTCTATATGCACACAAAGGAGACACAATCCTTGTAAATGTTCAAAACAAGGCCAGATACAACATAACTATTCACTGGTATGTAATAATAATCTCTTTCAATTGATTGTTATTGGATGGTGAATTCACAGAATATTAATAATAATGTGATGATAGGCATGGAGTGAAATTGCCTAGAAATCCATGGTCAGATGGACCTGAATATATAACCCAATGTCCTATAAAACCAGGAGGCAGTTTTGTTCAAAAGATAATATTTTCAGATGAAGAAGGGACTGCTTGGTGGCATGCTCATAGTGAGTGGCAAAGAGCTACTATTTATGGTGCTATGGTTATTTATCCCAAGCTTGGAACAAGTTATCCTTATCCTAAACCTGATCATGAAGTGCCCATTTTATTTGGTAAGCGATGTTCAAAGTGTTATTCTAATTTGAAATAATGATTTTGATGACTAGAAACTATCATGTAAAATTTCAACTCAGTAACTATTAAATAGGATACTCCATTTTAATGGCTTATAAACTTTAAATTAAATTAAGGTATTTTTGTTCATGATTTGAACTCTGAATCCACAATTTAAATGGTGAGATGGAAAAAGATTATTCACATAATTTGGATATAGAAAGTAAGATCTGCTTGCTATTAAATTGCCAGGAATGTATATAGGAGATTTTCTTCATCACTTATAAGTCTTACATTAACACTATTTTATTATGGTGATTCGAACTCTATACAGAGAACGGAAAAAAATTTTATAAAATTAATTAAATTTACGTATGACACTTCATTTAAACTTCCTTTTTTATATATTATTTTATACTCAAATTTTATACGAAGAACCGAATACTAAAATCTCTTCCCCAATTTGAATAATGTACATGTAACCAAGTGATACACGAAGATTCAACATTTAGAATTAACTCCAAATGTGTATATATATATATATTTTTTTCGTTTGAAATACTAATTTGAGTCAAATATGGGGTTTGAATGCAGGAGAGTGGTGGATAAAAGACATACAAGAGGTATATGATGAATTGGTTAAAAGAGGAGGAGATGCGAATATATCTGATGCTTATACCATTAATGGTCAACCGGGCGATTTTTATCCTTGTTCAAAACCAGGTCAATATCATCTAACTATTCCTTCATTGAATAATATTTATGTTATTATTATTATTTTTTAAAATATTAAATCTCTCTTGCAAGTCATGTATAAATTGGTCATTATTGGATCGTTTAATTTGAATCTTAACATACACTTCAGTTCAGGTATATATAAAACAAATGTAGTTTCAGGGTCAATTTCATGATTAGGATTAGAAATTATCAGTTATTATATTTTATGATGATTTCCCATCATTAGCCATTTAATTAAAGTACTGCATGAAATTAATTATATAATAATAATATAATTATATAATTTATCATTATTGTATTCTACTGCCACAGGAAGGATTGACTTATAATTTAATTATGAATTTTTTTAAAAATAATTTTTTAAACAAAAATGGTTAAATTTGAAAATTTAAATTATTTTTTAAAATTTTTTAAAAATAATAACCAAACAATATATGAATTTATAACAATTTTTAAAAATATTGTCTATTTAAATTTTTTAAAAATAATTATTTATAAATTACTTTTTAATTACATTTTCCAAATAGTTAGAAATAAATTAAATTTTAAAAATTAAAAATAATTAGAGTAATATTTTCCAGATAGTAAATAAAATTATTTTTAAATTAAATTTAGCCCACCAAATTTTTCCTAACTTTTATACTTTTGAGACTTAAATTTTTAAAATTTTTGAATGTAAATGTGAATGTAATATATATAATTTAACTGATCATTTTATTTGAAATTGACCATTTGGTTTGCAGACACATACAAGCTCTCCGTATCACCAAACAAAACCTACCTCCTCCGACTAATCAACAGCGCCATGAACAACATCCTCTTCTTCTCAATCTCCGACCACAATCTCACCATCGTCGGCACCGACGCTTCTTACACCAAACCCTTTTCCACCAATTACATCGCCATCTCTCCCGGCCAAACCCTAGACGCCTTATTACACATCCACCAAACAAACCCTAACCCTAACCACAACCACTACTACATGGCCGCTAGACCTTACAATGGAAACTCTCTCAACGTCTCATTCGACAACACAACCACCACCGCAATCCTCCACTACCAAAATAATCACTCTTCTGTTCCCTCCAACGTCTTAATCCCAAACCAGTCAACGTTTCCACTCAAGTCTTATCTGCCTGCATTCAACGACACAAATTCGGAAACAAAATTCACTTCTAGATTAAGAAGCTTGGCTAACAAGCAACACCCCATCAACGTTCCATTAACCCTAACACATAAACTCTTCTTCACACTTTCGATTAACACGGTCTATTGTCCGAATAATTCATGTAGCGGACCAAATGGGACTAGAGTGTTGTCTAGTGTGAACAACGTTAGTTTTGAGAACCCTAGTGTTGATATATTGGAAGCTTATTATTATGGGATAAATGGGGTGTTTGGGACGAGGTTTCCGGGGGTGAATCCGGTGAGATTTGATTATACGGCGGCGGAGATTGGGGAGGGGACGAAGAGAGGGACGGAGGTGATGGTGGTGGAGTATGGTGATACGGTGGAGATTGTGTTTCAAGGGACGAGTTTGGTGGCGGCGGTTGATCATCCTATGCATTTGCATGGGTATAGTTTTTATGTTGTTGGGTGGGGGATTGGGAATTTTGATGATGGGAGGGATCGTGGAAAGTTTAATTTGGTTGATCCTCCGCTTATGAATACTATTGCTGTGCCTATTAATGGGTGGGTTGCTGTTCGATTCACAGCAAATAATCCGGGTACGTTTTCTTGTACTATTCTTTTGAAAATTTTAAAATTTTAATTTTAAAAATATTTTTCAGATTGTCCAAATTATAACCATAATTTAAGTTTTTAAAGAGAAATTAAAACAATTGATTTATAATATTTTTTAAATTTAACATAATAATTATTATATAATTTTAAACTTTATTTGAATTATATTAGGTAATTTTTCCAATATTTTTTATATTATTTTTAGTTTAGATTTTTCAGTAAAAAATATCATTAGCCGGTAATATTTTTAAAAACTATTTTAATATTCCATCAAATTTGTATATAGAATTAGAACAATAATTGGTGATTTACTTTTCTGTCAGCTTACATAGTCATAGTCAGGTGAATTTGAATTATTAAAAAATTTATATTCAATTATATGTTAATATACAGAATCATAGACTTTCTAACCTTATTCTTAACATTTTTATTAATATTTTTCGTATTTATTTAAAATAAATTATAAAGTAAAATAATTTGAATAATAATTTTAAATTTAAATATCTTTTAAAGAATTTTTAAACTAAAATTTTTTGGTAAATTATTTTAAAAGTTGATGTAATAGGTTTTTTTTTTTTTATATTTTAATTTAATGAATGGATGAATATGTATTGAGCAGGGGTGTGGTTCATGCATTGCCATTTTGATCGGCACATGGTTTGGGGGATGGACATGGTGTTTATAGTCAAAGATGGCAAAAGTCCCGATCAACGTATGCTGCCTCCTCCGCCAGATATGCCTCCATGTTAAATACATCTATCTATCCTTTTAAACAATAAATTTGGATACAATTGAACCAAAAGGAGTAACATAATATATATATTATTGAGTGACATTTATGTGTTATGTAACCTAAAAAAGTGAAGCCAAGTAGTAAAATCATCCAGTTTCATTGAAACAGAACATAAAACACATTACACCACCAACTTTTATTACATCAAAACAACCTCGTACCACAAACACAACACCACATAACACTTCAAATCCAACACGATTAATTATTTCTCAAAACAGCAACAGCAGACAGAGGCTTCTTCATCTCACAAGAAAGCTTAAGCACCTCACTAAGATCAACCCGATCCACTTCATCTTCAACCCACTCAAACCTACTCACCAGCTTCGCCACCCAAAGACTCACACTCACCAACCCCAAATTCCTCCCCGGACAGACCCTACGACCCGCACCGAACGGCGCGAGTCTCAAGTCACTCCCTCTAACGTCAAACCCTTCTTTAAGAAACCTCTCGGGGTTAAAAACCAAAGTGTCTGAAGTCCATATGTCGGAATCGTGAGTTATGGCCCACATGTTGACCATAGCGGTAGTGTTTGTAGGGACCACCATGCCGTTGCTGAGCTGGACGTCTGATGTGGATAGTCGGGCCCAGGAGAGTAATGGGCCTGGTGGGTGGAGACGGAGGGTTTCGGTTATTATGGCTTGAAGGTAGGTTGATTTTGAGAGATTTGAGTATGTGAAGTTGTTGTTGTTGGTTTGGAGGATTTGGTTTAGTTCGGTTTGGAGTTTGGATTGTATTTCTGGGTTTAGGATTAGTTCGGCTATTACCCATTCGGTTAATATTGCTGTTGTTTCGGTTCCTCGGAATATCATTTCCTGTGTAAAAAAATAGAGGATTATTTTGAAATATTTTTAAAACATATAGTTATTTTGAAATATTTTAAAAAATAAGGGGTGTTACGGAAACTTTCACTTCTTTAGATTTCGGATAAAGTCTTAAAAAATTGACACGTACCCACAAAACAGCAATCATATCATCCATATCGAGCTTCTCATCACCTTCCAAAGACAGCAAAACATCAACGAAATCACAATCATCCGATAACACTTTTCCCGACCCACGACCCTTATGTTCTTCGATAATACCCTTAACAAATCTCCTGACACGTGGAACAAGCTTAGAGCATCGTTCCCTAACACGACAAGGGTCATAAAAGTAATTCAACCATGGCAAATGATCACACCAATTAAAACCACCCAACAACTCAAACCCTTCTCTAACCATATCACTCAACTCTCTCGTCTCTTCACTAACTGACAGGTCATCAACATCGTATCTCTTACCGAACACACTTCCCATTATGTTGTTCAAAGCCGCCATTTGCAAATGTCGACGTAAACTCACCTTTCCTTTAGTAGATTGCTCTTTTAATATGTTATCCAACATGGTGTCGGATTCAATTACACGTGTCGGCTCATGTGCGTGGACACGTTTCGGTGAGAAAAGATGTGCGGACGAGATTTTTCTCAATAAGCGCCAATATAATCCGTTTGGTGCGAATCCGATGGCTTTATCGAACATTAATTGTTTAGCGGATAGTTTGATCGGACGGTTGGAGAAATGTGTAGAGGTTAAGATTTCACGGGCTATGATCGGGTCGGATGTGACTACGGCTGGTGTTGAGCCGAGGCTGAAAGCCATGAGCTGTTTAGCCGATGGGTTGAGAGTGGAAGAGATGTGTGAAAGTGTACGGTGTGGCAAGCCGTGGCTTAAAGTGAATAAGCTGCCGAAGAATGGGAGGCCTCTTGGACCGGGGATTTTGACCCGGCCCATTTGGGCTCTACCGTTTCGCCAAGCCGGGCCTCCGGGTGTGAATGTCCATGTTAGAAGGAGTATGAGGAGGGAGAGGATGAGGGGGGTTAGGGTTGTGATGGTTTGAGAGTGGAGTGTTGTTAGTAGAGCGAAGAGTAACCATGTTGGTTCAGTGGATGGTGACATGGTTGGTGATGGTTAGGGATTGTTTGATTGATTGAGATTTGAGAGTGTGTTGTGTTGTGGTGATTGTGGAGGGGTTGGGTTGGTTTATATAGTGCTGTTTGTGCATGGGTATTGTAATGTTAAATAATGTCTTAATATCTTTTGATGACTTATAGACTTTCTTTTTTAAAACAGGTTCGGTTTTCTATGTGGGTAATTTGTTGAGAATAGAATAAATAATAAGTACAATTATTTGATATATGGGTTAATGATATCTTAAAATGGAATTGATTTGGGACAGGTGAATAGTTGAAAATTTCAGCTATGATTGTAGGGGCAATTTGATCTAACACAGATAAAGTCCTTGCTTGATATGAAATCATAAAATGAAATATTTTCAATCCATTCTCTAAGTTACATTTAGATTATAAGTTACAACTAGATTATGGGTGTATTATATTAGTTGTGATTGTGGGGTGGCAAAATCACAAGAAAATTTTGGATTATAATTTTATTGTTTTTCAAGTTTGTTATATGAGTATTTGTCATGTAGCCGTTTAGAAGAGGTTGAACAAATAATTTTTTTTATATTGAATTTCAAATTTCTATTTATACACATTTTTATAGTAGAATATTAATAATTCATTATTATTCTATTAGTCGTTATTTATATCTAATATTTATTTTTTTATTATAAAATATTTAAATATTATTTATTATATTTTAAAATAATTTTTTTAAACAAAATTTATAAATCGGACTATTTTTATTTACCATTTATTTAGATGGTAATGAGATAATTTTTTTATAAAGTACAATATATTATTTGTTATAATAAATTAAATTATAATACTATTCAAAAATAAAAAGATGATATTCCATTAAATATAAATTTTGTACTATCTAATAATATTTGTAAAATTATAAATACCATTAACTTTTTAAAAAATATCGTACTGTAGGGTTATATTGTACTCTGTTCATAGTAAAATCAGGATATTTGTCAACCCATTAATAGTAGTGATGAGACTACCAACCGACAATTTACTAATGGTTCTAAAACCATAGACAGCCGGAAATTTTTGATACATATCTGCATTGCAAGCTTAATAGTAGTGGTTGTCCAGGTTTAATATCCGGAAACATTTTAATGATTGTAAAATAAGTTTCTCAATTGTCATTTATGTGAACTACTAAACTAAAATGTCTATGTCGACGAGCATGCATGCAAAAACATAAGAAAACAAAATAAAATATGACGTAATAAAGGCAACCCTAGACCCTAGTGGGTGCAATGCAAATCCCGAGAGATGGAATTTGGTGCACGAGTCCACACATGTCGGATCGTAGATTAGGTCCAAAATACGAGACACCCACACACGTGTGTTATGCCTGGAAACTAGGTCTGGTGGGTGGCGTACTCTGTTCGATTTACTTTTTTTTTTAGTCGTCGGCTGTGGAATTTACATGTGTGTTTTACTTAGACGCGTACATATGCATTATTAACAAACACCATCAACACCACGTACGTTGTCGAGATTCGAGATATTTATCGTTTTCACCACTGGAAATCACACTAGATTTTGTTGCGTGATTCACAAGGCAATTTGTGAAAAAAAGTTGCTTTATGCAATTATCGACCCTATATTGTACTATTCTTACTGTTGCTCATGACCTATTGCCTGGTTTCTACTTCCCACCGACGGATTGTCCTTCTACTTCTGCTATTACTCATGTTAAATTTCCTCATGACTAATACCCTAGTTTGTTAGGGTTTTTATGAGTATTATTTTTTTCTTTATTTTATTTTAAATAATATTTAGATAGAAAAATCAATTTGAAAATCTGTATTTCTTATTTTTTTCGGTAGACAAAAGGGTATAAATATTTACTTAACAAAATTTTTAATTATTTAGATTCTTTTTAAATATCTTTTTACATGGGCTGAAACTATTTAGATTTAGACTTTATTTGAAATGGTAAAATTAAAAAAATAATATTAAAAATTAAAAGTGGCAATCTAATAGAAATGACGGTTTAAAATATCTAAAAGAAAACAAATTTTAAAAACAATCGATAAATTTTGAATTGTTTAGGACTTGAAAATAAATCATTTAGAAAAAATTCTAATCAAAAGTTTTTTGTCGTATTTTTAAAAAATTGTTCACGACCAGATTCCATTTAAAAAAAGAAAATTTTAGGGAACTCTAAGTTAAGATCAATTAAATAGTTTAAAACGATTTCTTATTAAGTTTAATTCGGCCAAGACTGCTATATGATACACATTAGTATTTCTAAATTTTTATTAAATAGTTAGAACGTTGAAAAAAATATATATTAAACGTCACGAACTTATTTGGAATCTAGAATTGTAGAAATCAATGGTGGAATTATTTGAGATAAAAGTCACTTTATGAGGACTTTCGAAGGGACTCTTCTTGATGCTGTTTCTTGATTGTAGTGTTTCTCGCATTCCAACTTTAAGAACAATTCCAAAGACCATGAGGAACGAGTGATTTCACGTGAAGACGTTGTTAACAAGTTTTGCAGCCTAGGTGGTAGTGTATAAAGGTTTTCCATTTCTTCAAGACAAGAAGGAAGGAGAATGTTACCATAAAATAACTTCATTACCACACAACACTTTCGTCTTACGAGATTCTCAATCCCTAATTCCCCTTCATTATTTGTGTATGTCACAATTTTTCATGCAAACTCGAAACCAATGGCATGGAGATTTGATGTGTCATAGTTCACCTTTCCAGAACATTACTCATGGTATTTATACAATATTTAAAATAAAAATTTATAAAATAATATTTTGGTTATCAAATTTAAAATTTTCTATTTATTATTATTTAATTATTTTTAAAATTTTAAATTATTAGTATATTAATATTTTATGAATTTAAGTAAAATATAAAAATGTTATAATATTTTATTATTTAATTATTTGTTACCATTAAACTCTAATTATATAAGTTAATAGGACATCTCAAACTAACACGGTGAAGAAG
This sequence comes from Cardiospermum halicacabum, assembly GCA_031304145.1. NCBI lineage: Eukaryota > Viridiplantae > Streptophyta > Magnoliopsida > Sapindales > Sapindaceae > Cardiospermum > Cardiospermum halicacabum. Next base: position 26,930,866 of record CM062390.1, read on the forward strand.
ATCTTACAAGTTCTCTTGGACCAATTTTTTTTTAAGCAATTTGCAATTGAGTTAGCTTTTTTATATGTTTTCACATTTCAAACTTTTCAAATTTTTCCAGAAAAAAAACATAGACTGTCACTATATTTTTGTTATTTGAGACGATTCAACGTATTCACCACAACCTATGAGTTAGGTACTCTTCCATCATTATTTTCAAGCTATTGTAGTGATTTGAGAATCTCCAAAGTTCAACTTCGACGGCAATACCACGACTAAGGAAAGAGAAAAAACAATCAACCATCTACCGTGGTCATGCCTAGCACTTCCATTATACCCTGCAAGTCTGGAAACTCCTATTCGCACTTTCTTCGAAGTTTAAATTATTCATCCGAAATGTCATCCATCAACCGAGAAAGACACCTACGTTACACTAACGGGAGCGCGCTTACTTCTTAAAAAAAAAGAAAATATAAAGATGAAGGATTATAATTATTAGAAACAAATTTTGAATTAGCCCAAACATTAGTGGCACCAACAACCCTGTTCATGTCAAAAATTGTCAAAAAAATAAAAAGATGTGACCACATTTACCAAAAGGAAAAATTATATCACTTTTAGAAGATGTGGCTTTAATTATTATTATTAAAAAAAAAAGGTTGCTTTTGGATATTTTGGTTATTGTTTGTGGGAGATGACAATATTGGTGCAAAGTGGGTGGCTTTAGAAAATTATCCGTTAAAAGAAGTACTTATCGAACTTGGGCCGTTAGAGAGTTGGGCCTTGAAATGTTAAGTGCTTTCTGTGGGTTGAATAATTTGGTAGACTGAGTATGAGCATGGGCCGTTAGAGAGTTGGGCTTTGAATCGGCCCGTATATAACGACCCATTTAAAACAGACTCACAGCCCATATTAAAGAACTATGTAATTAGGCACGTCTTTCAAAGGAAGCTCACTCTTCTGATACACGCAAAGCAACCAGTTCTTCCTCTGTTGGGAATCCATTAAATGGCTGAAAATGGAAGCGTACCTCATCAAGTTTATCATACACAAACAGCAGATATAATCAGCTGCAGACCAAATCTTATTTAATTATACATAGATAGACCATGAACAAGTTCATAGAACAAGACCAGACCAAACACAAACCTCACCATTGGATCTCAACAGGTGCAAAACCTTTCTCAATCGATGTCCTGACAGCGTCGATTATTAGCTGTGTCTTCCAACTAATGATAGGCCACTTTGAGTCAGGCTTTGAACCCTTTTTCACTTCTCCAACCAAGCGTGAGAACTCTCTCACCATGCAAACTTCCTGCGGAGTATCTACAGCTACAATGTGCTCGCTTGGGGATGGTACCCAAGCGGTGACAAAGTCATTGAAGGCGCATTTGGAATTGACAATGAAAGCAGCTTCCTTCTCTTGGAAAGGGATAATGAAGTCGTGAAGATTCAGTGTTCCTTTTGTTCCGATAGCAGTTATGTCCATTGTCAAGTTGGATAAAAAGGAGCAGTGGAAGGTTGCTAGTTTGCCATCAGCCCAGTGTAGTGAAGCCCCACAAGATAGTATGACTCCTGATTGATTGAGGACAGGGTCGTGTAAGGCGACAACCTTTTTGGGAAGCTCGTAATCTGCTGCCCATAAGATGGCCCTGATGCCATACCATCCAGCATCACCAAGGGCACCAAGACCGTCTAGGTCTGGCTTCACGCGAATGTCGTCTTTGAGAAAAGATGGATCGGCAGCAAAAGTAAAACAGCTGTGGATCTGCAGGGAGAAAAAAGATCAACCTAAAATGAGAGCTAGTAGAGAAATATAAAGTACCAAATTGAGAGAACAATAAGAACGTATTACGCTCACTGCGCGAATGCTCTTTATCCAACTAAACAACATTAAGCAAAAGGATATTACTGTACCGGCATGCATATACACAAGCTCACCATTCTGGTTATTGGTCATATCACTTAGGGAGATATCTCCACATTGTTTCTATAACTAGCAACAATCATTCCAACAAGATACTTTGATAAGGGAAACAAAACATATCATGTTCTGCAACCACTTTGCACATAATCTCTTTCTCATCTCTATAGTTGCAACGGTTTCATGAATCAGATGTAGCAATTTTTCAGCATTGGGCAAACTTACTAAACTCCAGTTAGGGATAGCATAAAAAACCATGCTTATGGCTATTGGAATATCAAAAGAAACAGATTTTGATGAGTATTCATCTGCACTCCCAAAAATTCGTGTTCTAACCATTAAAAGTCTTCATCAGAACCCTAGTTTATCAACTTTTTTAAAAAAAAAAGTTCCTACTAAACATAAGAATCTGCAATCTCACTCTTCTCCACCTATACTAATTCCAAAACTTCAAAATTGCTTTTTGAAATACATTATCTATCCAAGCAGCAATCAAAACAAAGTACTAGCAGCTACCAAAGGATACCAAACATAACACCTAACATCACTGTTTTTATCAGCCACATAAGCAATCAGAGAATTCACAGCAATAATCACAATCACAGCTATTGAAAGAAACAAATTCAACCAAAAAGCAAATTTAACAAGTGTAGGAAGATATTTTACCGCTTTGAGTTCACCAAACCGCTCCTTATCATCAACATACTCGCGCATTTTAGCAGTCCTGGGATTATGAACCCACATAGTACCATCCATGAACTGAACTCCATTCTCTTCACAAGCTTTAACAATCACATCGAACTCAGCAACGTTTAAAGCCACCGGCTTCTCCATCAACAAATGTTTCTTCTTCTGCGCCACCAAAACGGCCCATTTAACATGGAGCGCAGTCGGAAGCGGCAAATATACAGCGTCGATATCAGGATCGTCAAGCAAAGCCTCATAAGAAGCATAGATCTTCGCATCTGGAGGAAAATTATTAGCTTTAGCGAACTGAGACGCTTTCTCGTGACTCCGGCTAGCTACGGCGGCGATGACGGCGTTTGGAGCAAGACTAATCGCTCGTGATACCTTCCGTGCTATGTCAGCACATCCGACTATGCCGAATCGGATCGGGTTCGCCATTTTCGGATTCGGATATTCTTCAGTATAAATCACACTCTCCACTATCAGTTGAAAGAGATTATATATACTGTGGAACTGGTAAAATCTAACACGTGTCAGGTCTGTATTCGGTTATAAATCAAATTTTACCTAATAATTTAATTTAATTTCACTGCAAATAATTGAAACCGGGAGGGCCTGTGTTTTTGTGTGGAAGATGAAGGTACTTGGACAATGTGCCACCGCACAAATTCCCGCCATAAACAAACAAAATCTGATCCTATTCGTACTCGACACGTGCAAAGTCGACAAAGAGATTCAAATCAAACTGATACAGAGCACTTATCTTTTCATAAAAATGAAAAATCATTTGTTTAATATCTAATCTTATTCGTCATCAATAATGTCGATTTTACTCTCGTCATCGCTACTACCAACTGTTTCCTTTCCCGCCAATGGGAGAAACCTCACTTTCTTTCGATTTAAACGGAAATCTTTCAAGTTTCTTCGAGTTGCTGCGGCGCGTGGCGGTGATGTCGACGGTTTTACCGCAAATTCGAGCTACTTGTTTCGGCTCAGCGCGACGGAGGCTGACTCGTTGATTGACTATGACTTGAAGAAGATTGGGGCTATTTATAGGAGGAAGCCGTTGATTTTGCTCCGTCGGGTTTTTCAGATTGGGACGACTTTTGGCTGGTGGTTTGCGTCTCGAGTTGTTGATCAGCTCATGGAGCGGTCTGATCAGATGTTTCAGGTATTTCAAATTTATCGATTCTGACCTTCATATGTTCTTTATGTATAATATTCTTTACTGGCTTTCAGGTTAGAGCTGCTGAGCTTAGAAGAATATTGGTGGAGCTTGGACCGGTATGTCTTGCTTTGTGAATGTGAAATGGCATTGCGTTTATTGTACTTGAAACAATATCTTGTGGATCCTACCAAATACAGAGTAATTTGTTGTGGAAATTGTGTTTGTGTTGCTTTTGTTATCAAGCCGTATAGTTTGTTCATTTAGTTTATATTGTTTCAACTCTTTCTTTTGTTTTCTCAGATCATGAACTATAACTATTGACTGGTAATCATCCTTACATTTTCCATTTTGGTAATTATGAATTGCTTTTTTCATATCTGCTTCTCAGGCATACATCAAGATTGCTCAGGCTGTTTCATCCAGAGCTGTAAGTCATTCTCTTGACGACATGTCAGACTCAGCTATTCTCTTATTTATGTGGTGAATAGTATGACTTACCCATGAGCCAGTTTAGTCCTGCATGTGCACAAATTTCTCTTTATCTTATGGTTTCAAGGCTTCCCAATCATTTATTCAATTGTATAAAGTGCAGATAATTATCAAATTGATTTTAGATATTAGCATGATCGATCTATCTGGTCCAGGAGTTTGAATCTCTTTAGAGTCTGAGGTATTGTTAGTCCAAATAAAGAATGGTTGGTTTATGTGTATGTCAAATTACAGAGGTTGAGGGCATGTCAGCAAGCAATTTTTATTCAAGATATAAATTGGTTTTGATATAGATCATGGATATATCAAACAAACCATGGTTGATTCTCAATATACTGAGCATTTGGTTATATGATGAAATGTTGGTGAACTACAATGGTTGATTCTCAATATACTTGGTTCTACTAAGGCTCTCACATCTCTTCTGTATATAAGAATAGTTTCTTTGGCTCAGAGTTCCTTGGGATAGTTCATGTCATTTAAAATTTTGCTGAAGTTTGATGTATAAGATTTATGCCCCTAAACATTCCACTAGATAATTACGTCTCAAAGGTGAGCAATGAAGTATTAGAAGTAGCCAACATTTGCCTTAGTGTCATCTTGGATGAGAGATTCAAATCTTACAGGTGTATTTTCTAGACACTAATTCTCTCGGCCATAAAAGAATATTTCGTCTTGTATGAAATGACATATGAAGAAAAAAAAAAAAAGAGAGAGAGAAAAAAAAAGGAACACTTATATTTGGGGTGTTTTCTAATAGTGTACCTATTACATGAAATTTGTGCACCATATTCAAATTGTTTATTGAGTGTTTTATTCTTTCTAGCACGGTGGTATATAATCTTATATTGTGGCAGGATTTGATACCACCAACTTACTTGGATGAACTGTCGCTGTTGCAAGATCGAATAGCTCCATTTTCCAATGAAATTGCATTCAACACTATTGAACAAGAGCTTGGAGCACCAATAGATGAGCTCTTCTCTGAAATTTCACCAGAGCCAGTAGCAGCAGCATCCCTAGGGCAGGTCTTTAACTAGTTAGATGTTAATTGCCTGCTCATGTTCTGAATTTAATTTCTGGTTATTATTTTTAACTTAAAGTGTCTTCTTTCATTAGTATTTTATTAACTTGAACTGTCTAATAGGTTTATCAAGCTAGACTTCGTCAAAGCGGACAGGTTGTTGCTGTCAAAGTGCAAAGGCCTGGAGTTCAAGCTGCCATTTCCTTAGATATATTAATCTTGCATTCTGTAGCAGGATTGATAAGGAAAGCTGGAAAATTTAATACAGACCTTCAGGTAATGTTGCATTTTATACCTGAGCATTATATACCTGAAAACTTGTTAGCCTGAAATTGAGCAACAGCTTTAATCCTAACCTTGTGTCTGATTTATGATACTTTTTGTTAGTAACTGAAGTCATAATCTTCAATTTGCAGGCAGTAGTTGATGAATGGGCATCTAGTCTTTTCCGGGTAAATGTCAATCTCCATATGCTATACGCCATAAATTACTATATTAATTTCTAATGATTATATTGTCTATCTGTAGTGGAAAAACTTGTTTGAAACTGTTCTTAATTTGAATGAGTGAAGTGAGGTAGCTGAAACCATGAGATAATAGATTAACATGGTGAAACTATGTTTTTGTTGTGTTGTCAGTACTTGTAATTTTCCTCCTAACAATGATCATTATGACATAGTTCATTAGTTCTAATCAAATGGGTGCTACTCAGCTAGATCAGTTAGACATTCTGTTTTTGATTTGCTTTTGAGGTATTTGCATGGGGATTTCTCTGGTGTCCAAGGTATACCTACTTCTATGATAAGAAACATAAATTGTCGAATGGATGTTACTCACTTAGATCAGTTAACCAAGATGGGTATTAATTAGAAAAAAGTCTTAGTTGTTGCTAAACTATTTTTAGCTAATCTGATCTTTTTTGGCAGGCCGCTTGCTGTACTCTTTCAAGTTATATAAAGTATCTTGTGGATTCTTATTAAATAAAAGAAATAGTTTTATGTCCCAATTTTGTCTTAGTGTTTACACTCTGGTCATAATTTATTTTTCTTGCCTTTGTATTGAACAAGAGAATCTATTTAACACTACTCACTTATTAGTAGCATACTATACTATCTTTGATAATAAGAAAGAAATTTCACGTGAAAAATAAATTGAAATTTAGCTTCTAAAATTTCTGAATAATAGAAGTTGGATTTTACTTGCCTATCGCTCGTAATATATTCTGCATCAGTGCAGTGATATTGTTAAAATTTCTGAGTTCCATTTTGAAATTGGTTTACTTATTTTTGTACAGCACTTCAATTTCATCTTTCCTTCTGAATAGACACAATGGCACTTTAAAATTTTTCAGTTTTGTTGTTTTCTTTCTCACACAAGAGAGATAACCACGAATTATTTTATTGCATTTGGTTGTTTGAGGAATATTCTTAGGAATTCATATTGAATACAGGTAGTCAAATTGAATGCAGGAGCTGGACTATAAGAAGGAAGCAAATAATGGACTCAAATTCAGGTAAGAGAACCATTTCAGGTAACTCAGGGCAGACAACAGGAAGTGTCACTGAGTTCATTTTCAACAACATAATTCATTATTTGTTCAACATATTAAGATGTTTTTTTAACGTTAAATCTGCCAAGGTAAAGATTTGTATTTGGCTTTACTTTGAACTTAAAACTATTCTAATTGGTGAGCTGTAAGTTTCTTTTAAAACGTTAGTGTCAATAAACATTGGCTGCTTAAACGGATCTTGGACTATGTATTGAATAAGATTAGAAATTAGAACACACAACCACACTCGTAGAATTCTACTTAGTTTTTCCTTGGATATAGGAGAATATCCTTAGAGTAGATTTTCCTGATGTAATTCTTATGTTTATCTTTCAACTATTGCTGCTTTTACCATTCATCTATTCAATCCGGGCATAACACTCCAAATGTGATTTTCTACATTGTTGAAAACAGACAGCTCTATGGTGGGATACCAGATGTTGTGGTTCCACAAATGTATGCAGAGAAAACAACACGCAAGGTTCTTACTATGCAATGGGTGGAGGTAATGATGTAATTGATTTCTGTAGGGATTGTTGGTATATGCATTAATTACAAGGAGAATTCCTCCTTGCTTAAACATGTTTCTTTGTTTGATGTCTGTACGTCTTCTGAAAAACTTGCTGATACTTTCTTGTTTTACGTTATTGTAGGGGGAAAAGTTGTCAGAAGTGAATGATCTTTACTTAATTGAGGTAAGATGTGAACCTATTGTATGAATTTGTTTTGTATATCTATTTTCTGGTTTAGATAGTGGCTTGTAATAGGTGTAATTTACTAATTTTCCTTTTCTGGAACAGGTAGGAGTTTACTGCTCGTTCAATCAACTTCTAGAGTATGGGTTCTATCATGCTGATCCACATCCAGGAAATCTTCTACGTACTAAAGATGGGAAATTAGCTTATTTAGGTATTGTTTTTACATATTCCAGCACTGGTTGTTTATCATATATAACTATTGAAACTGAGACTTAGGCGATTGCAATTGGATATTGCTTCATTATTTGTTACATCTAAATGAGAAATAAATATTTCATACATTGAGTAATGCTACACAGCCTACTCTTTGTGCCTACTTTTGTTGTCACTCTTATGTGGCAATATATGATTGAATATAAATTTTATAATTAGTAATGCATTTATTTCTTCATCCAATTAACTCTTACCATGTAAGAGTATGCATGAGAAATTGGAAAAAAGAGCAGGCTATCAATCATTACTTGTTCACATTAGACCTATAATTCTTCCAACTTACTTTGGTATTTTACTTCATCGAAAACAAACACTAAAAGTTATGACTATTATCTAATAGCAAGGTATATGCATAGATACTTTTTCAAAATAGATATTTAGATGTTCAATACTGACCCTGGCTTCATCATGGTTACCTTGTTATGAACATTTCCAGATACTGAATTAAGAACTTCATGCTTCAGTTGTTCATTATTTGTTTAGTTACTTTGTCTCTATCCTTTTGTTTCAAATTCTTAGTGCAATTTATTTGAGCTCCTTTGAAGTTGTTTCTATAACTCTTTACTCCACTCAGTTAATCTATTTGGAAGAAGTTCACTTGAATTAATACTTATATTAACGGTGTATTAATGATATCAAATATGATGGAATGGAAGGAATTTGTGATGCAGAATTAATTTAAACTATATTTTGCCTCAGATTTTGGTATGATGGGTGAATTTAAACAAGAATTCCGCAATGGATTCATTCAAGCTTGTCTTCATCTTGTAAACCGTGATTTTAATGCTCTGGCTAAGGATTTTGTTACTCTGGGGTATGGCAATTAGATCTTTATATTTTTACTGGATTATCTCACTGTTATCTATTTTATTATTAGCTGCTTTAGTAAATATTCTTATCAGTATTTATAGAGCATATTTGTTTTCCACAGACTTCTTCCTCCGACTGCAGAAAGAGAGGCTGTTACAAAAGCTTTAACAGGTTTATCTTCCTGCCTTCATGAGCCTGTGATTTTTCCGCTGTATAACTCCCCTGAAAATGGTATTAACCAGTTATGAATATTCCCTTTGTCTTCTACAGGTGTCTTTCAAAATGCTGTTGCCAGAGGAGTTCGAAACATAAGTTTTGGAGACCTTCTAGGAAACCTGGGAGTTACCATGTAAGGTGTTCACTTTCTATTTTAATTGGCAAGATAAAATGCATGAGTGAATGAATATATATGATGTATGTATGCAAATTGCAATCTTGTATTATCTATGTGGCTTATTTTACTGTTATTTTAAGCATGGAAAGTTGTATTTAGGGGTGCTTGCATATGATATACTACCTCCCTTAATATGTGTCACAATTGAGCAAAACACAAATATTGAGAAAAGCAATGATTGTATGGTATATTTACTTAAATAACCTTACCTATTTAATTATTTTTTACTATCACCCTTCAAATGACTGGGTGATACATTAAATAATAAAATTAGAGTGATAATGAGTGTTTTGAAAATTTTAATTTATTATTTTAAAAAATTGAGTGTTGAATGAGTAAAGGGTAAGAATGGAAGAATATACACAAAATATACATGTGTGACACTTATTTTTGGACAAATTATTTTGCCAATTGTTACACTTATTGCTGGACTGAGGTAGTATTTGGTTTAAAATGTTTTGTTCTCACTGATTGGATGACTTTATCATCTAGGTTACGAGGAAAAAACTGAAAATTACTCATAAGATCATTCTAGGTGGTCTAACACAGATGTCAAAGGTTTCAGAAAAGTGATATAGTGAGGTAAGAGGCTAGTTGAACTGGAAACCATTCAGATATAGAATAGATGTTATCAGTCAACTTAATAGAAGTAAAAAATCTATTATCAAGATTATGGCTATAACAACCATGTTACTATGTGATGTTATTATGTTTGACAACATGAGGGTTGTTTTAATGGTAGAGAATGCAACTACAAACCCATCTCTTGTATTGGGGATTTAGACTCTCCTTTGTGTAAACTCTGTTTTCTTACTAGATTCTCCATCACCATTCTTATTTCCTTCATGGAGCACACTTTTAGTTTACCTGGTTGTGTACTCCTATTTATGTGAAACCAAATTCATGAGGTGAGCTTCCACTTTTTTCATTTTCAAGATCTGCTCTTGATCTGGAGTTATCTCTTGATGCTATTGGCTTGCGTAATATTATTTGTCCGTACCTAGTCTTAAATTACAGAACTTGTGTTCCTTATTTTGTTGCAGGTACAAGTTCAAGTTTCGGATTCCTTCATATTTTTCTCTTGTTATAAGGAGGTATTGCTTAATTAAACGGGGTAGCATTATTGCAATAATATGAGTTTGTAAACTTTCTATTGAGTATTGTGAATAGTTAGTAATACTATTTCCTCAACTATTGTTCTTCTCCTTATCAGTCTCGCAGTGTTAGAGGGGATAGCTGTCAGTTTCAACCCAAATTACAAAGTTCTGGGTAGCACTTATCCATGGATTGCTAGAAAAGTATTAACCGACAGCTCACCGCAATTGAAGGCTTCTTTGGGAGCCCTTCTTTATGAGGTATCTATTAAGATCTTTTGCTTGGAGATGTGTTGTTTTCACATTAGGTGTCCTTGTGTTATATTCATAGTTCATCAACTGATATCTCTGATTTTATGTTTATTCATCTAGGAAGGTGTATTTAGAATTGACCGGCTTGAATCTCTAGTGAACGAGGTAAATTTTCTATTCTCACATTTTTTTAAAAAAATAAATAAAAAGAGAAGTTAAAAAAAATAATAAAAAAATAAAAAATCCTAAAATACTAGGACCTAAAGCCTGAGCAAAATTTCCTTCGAACTCCATTTTATATTGTGTTCGGCACAAGTAGATCATACTTGTTAACAATGTTCCTTCTTCCCTCCTCCCACTTTGCCAATTCACTCCTGCACTTTCCTATTTTATTATTCCAACAGGAATTTTTTTTGAAAATCCGTAAGTAACAATTCTTCTGGCAGTCCCTTCGTGCTCGAACAGATAAGGCTTTGGTTAAGACACAGGATACAGATTCAAGGGTGATCATGAAGGAAGTTCTTTCTTTCACTTTCACTGAGAAGGTATGAAATTGATCTATGACATAATTTCCTTACTTTGCCATATCATTTAGGGGTCCTCACATTTTTCAACTTCTTTATCAGGGAACTTTTGTGCGGGAAATAATCCTTCAAGAATTTGCCAAGGTACATCTTTGTAAATTGTGGAAAATACCCATGTTGCATTGCAGACATGATAATATTCAATGACTATTAATAATGATTATTCACCGTGGTGGTTTCACCAACAAACCAAGCTACTATGGGAAAGAGGTAGAATATGTCTAAAGCTAAAGTAACATGTTTAAGATTCTTCAACCCCAGGATGTGATGAGTCGCTCGTAGGTGACTTTCTCTAGTGGTTGAGAGGCAGCTGCTACCAACTTCTTTAAATAAGGCTTATGGAGTAGTTTATTAACTTAAAGAGATATTAAAGCCTCGATTCGAGATTATCTGGGAAGGTCTACAAAATAAATATTTGATTTACTCAACCTTTGAATAAGATGCATAACAATCATTGCTCATCATTTTGTTCTGTCTATTCATTTTATGCTAAAAATATCTAGACTTGCTTTGTATTTTTGGAAAGTTTCACTCCCCTCCATGTCAAGATCGGAAAAGCACTCGACCTAACGCATGATTATTAATTCAGTACAAGTTACATTGTTACACAACCATAACATACAATATCATAATGATATCTAGATTTACATATTGATTTTTCTAGTAAAATAAATAAGAATGGATTCATGTCCTAGTTTTTTTAATTACTCTTGCTAATGTTTGAAGGGTTTGGATGCACTTGGACTAGCTACTGTAGATTCTGTCACTTCAAGTATACCCCTTACTTCCTCTTCAGCCTCTTCTCTGACTGAAGAAGACATCATTAATTTAAGGATTTTCCGACGTTTTATGTTATTAATGGCAGGAAAACAAGGAACAGAAAACTCGGTTGTGGTAAGAACTTGGATTTCTTAGGCAATATAAAACTAATTCATTGTTTGAAAGGATACATGCTATAAGTAACCTTTTTGAGTTTTTCTGATAAAGCTTAACAAATATAACTTAACCTGGAATATCCATACCAAATACTCACAAATAGGGTAATAGTGTGACATAGTGAACTTTTCTAACGGTAAAGTTATCTTTGTCACAACTAATTATTGAACTTAATTTTTCTGGCAGGAGGTTAAAGACATTAGCCCATACAAGAACCGAGAAACAACATTACAAGAAACATCACTTGTCCTCAATCAACTCGCATCGGTTCAAGAGATTTTACCAGTCCTCTCTGTTATCCCTGAGGTAAGAAGTTCATAACATTGGTGTGAACTCACTGTGATCACTTTCTATCTACACACATCATGCACGCATACGTGAGTCATGCATGAAGACATGTTATGATATTATGTTTGTGCCTGCGATTATAGTTGTTTGATCATGTTGTTGCATTTCAGCTCCCACCAGAATCACAGCAACAGTTGCTTCGCCTGCCTGTTGATCTGGCTGGAAGGTTGATTTCTCGCGCTGCTGCCAGAACACTTCAGAGGTTGTTTTTATAATCTCTAACCAATACTTAAATGGTTGGTGCATACATGAATCTTATCAGTATCAAATATAATGTGCCCTAGGCAATTTGTTCAAATTGGGGCTAATTTTTTCTGGTTGTTACATCATGTACTGAATACTGTACATTGAGCTGTCTCAGTTAGCAATGTAGATAAGATTAGATGATAATTTCAAGCAACATTTTTCATGTGGAATCTTAGCTAGTATTTATAAACACAACTGTAAAATAAAGAGTATGAATGTTGATCAATGTATATAATATGCCTGGTTCAGATTTTGTCTGGAGGAAATACATACTATTCAAGAATGCAAAAAGTTCACTATCAATTCTTCTCCACTGACACACTGATAAAAGAAAAAACTAAAGTGTCCTTAATAACAAGGGTCTTGATTTATTAAGATCCTCAAAATAATGAAATAAAAAAGGCAACCATAAATCTTTGCTTAGTCCCTCTGGTAGAAACTTCAATGTCAAACTAATGAATGCTAGAAGTTGACAAATTGCACAAAATTTTCCTCCTCACTTATGGTTTTTGTATTCTACTCAACATTCTCATGAATGTTTACACTGGTATAATGCTCTTTCATATCAAATGCAAATTTGGATCTCTTGTGATCTGTCATTTTTTACAAGCACTTATGTTCTGTATAAGTTAAAACTACAGGCTATTCTTCCGGTTGCCGAAAAAAGGAAGTCTTGCCTGCATAAATCTAGTTGCTCTTGTTTTGGAAGTATAACTGATGACAGTGTGCTTTCATGATGGTTGCATTTGATTTTGTAAAAGTGCTTGCTGAAGCTGGATGACTTGTTGTCGCTGCTCTGGTGGCAGCGAAGTCAACTGCTCCGGTGTTAGGCTCATCACTTGCTGCAGCAGAGCAGACTCCACATCTGATGGAAGCTGCAACAGGAAAGGAAAAATCAGATTCAAAGGATAACAATATAGACTATTAGCAAATCACAACAAATATACGAGCTTCATAAATCAAATCAACTTTTACCATGGTATATGAACCAGCTTTACAAGAAATATATTAGAATTGCATGACCAAATTATAATTCTAAATCAGCTTGATACAACAAAAACTGCAAGCCTTATCCCTAAATTCACATGGAGGCCTTCTTGATCAGCTTGATAAGGTTGTGAAATATATGACTAGAATTTCATTGCAAAAAGAAGCGAGAAAAAGTAACATGTGGACTGAATGTGGTAAGAATTGGAGCACTGACTAGAATTTCAAGTTTTGTAAGGTAGAGTAAGATACCTGAGAAATCTGTTTATCAGATGGTTGGACCTCCACTGTTTTAGGAACTGAATTTGTTGATGCTAACCCAGCTCCTGATGTTTGTGGTGGCCCTGAAACAGTGGCTGGGGATGCATTCAAAGCCCCCATAGGAAAAGAGGTTTTGGTTCTATCGTCCGGTCTCATCATTTTTGAAGGTCGATTAACTGACTCTGAAGAATTAGGAACCATGCTTCTTTTTTCAGCTAAACCAGCAGGCATCTTTGAATAAGCAGTATTGCTACGTGATGCATCAGTAGGAACAGCAGTAGGTCGATCAACATCCTTGCCAACTGATGGTACTAGGCCTGATGATATTGAGGGACCAGACTGTTATCATGAAGTAAGTTAGATTTTACAACACGTGTATAGATCACAAAAACAAGCAAACTTCCAGCCTGGAAAAGTATATTTGCAGTTGAAAATGTGTGCATTGTAATTGAGAGCATAAAGCAAATAATATAAAATATATTTCATTTGATCGAAACAGAAACCTCAATCAGAAGGTGGGGAGAGGTGGTTAGAAAGAGAAATTTAACTCACTTCTCTAACCACAATAATTAAAGCAAAAGATAAAAATGATATCACAAATTCTAATTGACCATAATTGCATTTGTACAATCGTTATGTCTAGGCACTTCACGCCAAGGACTGGGTAAAAAGGGTGAGAACAAAATAGCGTAATTCTCATTTCTATTCGGTAAAGTAGAGACAGCAAAAGCTACCTATTTATCAGATATAAGCAAAGTTTCAGTACCTGGATTCCAGCATCTGACGATGAAGGATGAGGCAAAAGAGAAGACCGTACAGCTACATTATTTGGGAGATTTATGCGAGCATTAAGACCCATACTAGCTGCTGCAACTAGTCCTTTATTTTCCACAGAAGAATGTTGCATTTTCTGGTTCAACGAGGAAGAATATGTAGCCTGGATTTGAGGTCTAATACTTGGGTGTATTGAAGGAGGAACAGTTGAAACCCCAGACAGCCCATGCAATGCAGCTTGCTGCAAAACCTGATTGCTGGATTGTAGTTGGGGCTGAATCTGAGAATGCATCGTTGGTTGCAGAGGTGCAGAAAATTGGCTGTGAAGCAAAGAATTATGAGGCGCAGCCATACCTTCTTGCACTTTCGGCGCCAAGTGCATCTTGTGTGCAAGTGGGGGAAGCCCAGAAGATTGAGCTACTGGCTGCTGACCCTGTTGGCCATCTTGTAATGAAGGCTGTGCAGGGTGAACAGGACCCTGCCGAAGATTTGGTGTCTGCAACTGCAAAATCCATAAAAATATTCAATGGTTTTTATATGACATGGTGAAGTATCTAAACTGTAACAGCAAAATTCTTGACTAGATGATACGAACCACTTGAGGAGTCACCATTCCTAGCATTATTTGTGCCTGCAATTATAATTTAAATATGATAAGAAAGAAAGAAAAAGAACATCATATGAAATTTAGATGACAGAGCAAAAGGAAAATAGCACATTAATTTCATTCCATTCAAATACCATATTACAGCAAATGAGATAGATAAAATGTTCTAGTGTACAGTAGTCTCATATAAAACAAGTAAAAAGAATGTACTCTGCTGTCTTGATCATCCGACTTGTTTCTGCCAATTGGGACAAAACAAGGGACTAGTTTTATATGCATAGTTTAATATTGTCTTGTCCAAACAACTAAGGTTGTTGTACAAGAATGGAATCATGAAAGTACCATGATGATTTGAATAAATAACCATGGCTTTTTACAGAAGTACAAAAACACTGTTAAGGGGTAAATAACTGATCTCCCTTCAGATAGTTTTATAAAAATGCTTGTGAGAAGAAGGTTTATAAAGTTAAGAACGAGAAAACTTCACCACACACCACCTATTAAAAAAAAAATGAAAACAAAAGACACCAACAAAAGATAAAGAGAAGTTGAAACAACTAAACAAAAATTTCACCAAAACACAACTAAACAACAGAAAGCAAAGAAGAGAAAAAGAGAGGTGAAATAAAGGAAAATCGATAATCACCTGGAAAATAGCTTTTAGCAATTGAGGCTTTGCCAGCAATAGCTGGCGAGCTGATTCCTTATTTTGAGTTGCCATTATCTGCACATCAGGTAATGTGTCAAATGTCATAGCTTGAAGATAATCCAATAAAGGGAAAATCTGTATAAACTGAACCTTCAGGTCAGACATGATGTCTGTCAGCTGACTCCTTGACATTTTAGCCAGATGAAGTGTTAAGGGATCATTGGCCGAAGCCAACTGGTTCTGTATGACATTTTGACTCGATTGAAGACCAGCCTGAGGACCACCTAGAGCTCCAGATAGAACAGTTGAAGCAGTTATAGCTAACTGGAGTCCAATTGGCTGATGGATGGCATCCCCATGGATTGCAGGCCCCCCTAATTGTTTTTGAGGATCTGTGATGGAACCACTAAAATTATGAGGATAGAAAGTAGCAATAAAGGAACACCTTAAGTTAATCAGTTAAAAGATTAAGATTAAAGGTCGAAAAGAAAACAAAAGAAACTAACCAACAGTAGCAGCCATTCCAGGTCCACCACGACCCTGCAACAGAATAGCTATTGGTTATTGCTTTTAGCTTTCATTAAAAGAAACTGATGGTTTTTTGTCAAGTATCACAAAAAGTTGTGCAGTTCAAAGCAGTCTAAGACTCTTCAATCCTATTGTCTAGACTACAATAGTCGTTTCTCAAAGACTATTCAGAAGTCTTACTCTTATCTAAGAGACTTCTTCGCCTGTAATGGGCAATCTTCAGCCATATACATACAAGGAGCATTCCCTAAAATTAAAAATTCTTTACCGCTCACATTCTCAACAAACTACATAATTACATTCAGCCACTAAAATCAAAATGAAATCCATAGACCTGTGTCATCATTTTGGGTATCAGAGGAATAGAAATAAAATTAACATCCAAGAAGCAGACAGACAACTGTAGAATGAAAATTAAATTGAGTAAAAGAATAACTAGACAAATGCGAAGTTTGTAATAAAGGTAAACACTAAAAGTAAATAATAACATTCGGTTTCAAAGGAAAATCCTTCTCTGTTGGTCAAATGGCTTATTCTAATCGCTAATAGTAGATATTTTTATATTAGGTGATATGAGTCTAATCAAAGAGTCAATTAGCTAAACAGATGCTGCAGGATTCAACAAATATATAGTGGAGTAGTGTTGAAAAAGATAAGTATAGGAATACACTAGTCCGCAAATAGCAGGTGCAGAAAGTAAAGTTGAGAGAGAGACCAATGCCACCAAATCTATCATAGGATATGGAATCAACTTGTTAATTTGATACAATAGCTAATCCACTGCAGATTAAATACTACAGAGATCGAGTCAAGTAGACAAAAAGCCTCAAACAAACATTGGCACGACCTGATGCTGACCTAGGACCTTGATCCACACAGACTTATAGCAACAATTAAAACAGCACTAAAAGTGCTTTGCTGCTTGCAGTGGATGTCATAAGTATATTTCAGACTGAGACTTTTATTTAACAAGAAGAAACATAGAGCTGCTGTTGCTGAGCCATGCAAAATAATGAGGCTATTAGTGTACCAATCAACTCAACCAACCCCAAAGCCACTCGCATCAACTTCACAAGCACCTTATTCACAAGTAACGAGAAGTATTTAGTTACCAACAACCACGCCATCTGACATCAAAATGTCTGAAAGAATATAAACATGGTTAACAGTAATTATTGAGAATGTAAGAAATTCTGATGAGTTGGAAGATCCCATTAGCATATGGAACTAAAGACACCCTTGCAGCTCCAAATTTCAGGAAGGGTTTAGAGATGTACATCTAAAACAGTGGGATATTATGAAACGAATCAAGCTTCAAATAAAATCTTGCTAACATAAAATTGGGTAAATAATGCTTTGTTAATTAACCTAGTAGATAATAAAGGCTACCTCTAGTTCACTCTTGTACCAATATTCCAACTTCTCAGTGCCATATTCATCTTCTAATTTATAAGATCATTGTAGAAAAGGGTTTGCAAATAGTCATACGATCAATTGAAATCAATGCTTAGAGCTGATATGGAAAAATACAAAAAGAAACTAGAAGCGTCATGATCATTGCATTATTTCAACTGTGAAACTACAAAGAGAATATCCTTATAACTATCTTATCGAATACCACAAGTTACCTTGCACACTGTATATGGAATGTGAACTATACAACACATTCCATGATGTTTAACAAACAAAAGGTAGGTTTTTCCAAGAGGAAATTGTCAAGTCATGTGAGCTTGGGAAAAAGTTATGCAGGTCAAACTAGTTAAAAAGTCTAGCTCTCATCTCCAACCATGTGCTAAATCTCCTTTGACAATAATACACTAGATTTTAGCAAAACCGAATAGCTTCACTAAAGTGAACTTCATATTTTAATAACCACTCAAATCACCCCCAATCTAAATATTCTTCTTTAAATGCAAGACCATCTAGAAAAATAACAGAATTTCCATCAGTTTTCACTATTGCACAACACTTTAATGACATCAGAAACATTTTTCAAGTTATTTCTCATCTCAGTATCAAAATATAAATCTAAGAATCACAACTAAAAACCCAAACATCACACCTAGCTTATTTGCATATCTCAAAACAAGATAGCTCAAACTTTAAATTAACCCATTCATAATTCAATTTTATGAAATCTAATGCTTTGAGAAAATTTAAACTCCCTGATATGATCCAGGGGTGTATTCACTCTTAAGTTATTTTCATTGCAAGAGCTTGGACTTCCAACAAAAAAATTTTGATCTACTCCATTGATAATTGGTTTTGGATTTCTCAAGTCCAAGCAAACATTTTATGCCGTGCATAGGACACTATTTTTCTTCTAACTTAGAATGTCTCTAGTGAATTTTTCCTGGATATATCCAGATCGTGCAGCAAAATCTACCTTTTATAGAGATACTGTATATATTTCCCTCAGTTTTTATGAACTTGATGACCAATCTCAGCAAATTTTCACCAAATTTCAAGAATCACTTAACAACAAAACCATATTGTGAGTATATGCACAATAACATTATCACACTGTAAGTACACAACCTATGCTCATCTCCGCAAAAATAAAAAATAAGAACATGTTTGCACTAAACAGAGACCACAAATTTAATGTCTAGTACTGGCAGCTTTGCCTTCAGTAAAGTATAGCCATAATGTCTTATATGAATTTAAATTCTAAACCACTTCTTCTCCAATTACTTCATTTAGTCTATCAACTCAAATCTGAAACCAGCATAACATACATGTTTTGCCAAATATTCAAGATTTGTCAGGAAAACAAAGCAGCACATTTATTTCTAAGAAGCAGCCAAGTTATTTAGCAAAATGAAAAAGATAAGAGCAAAGAATATTAAATACAGAAAAGTAATTTCTAAATTCCACTAGAAAATCAAGTACCAGTATTAGTATAAAACACTGAGTTCTTCACTGCAAGTAAAATGTAACCACAGCAAAAATTGATCGAAACAAAAGGTAGTCTGGCATTTTTATGTTTGTTACCCATATAAAGTAAATTTTCATTGACCAGAATAACCCATATATAGAATTCTGAGTTTCTGTATGGACATAAATGCTGGCATATAACAGAATGTATCCGCACTTATTCCTTGTGCTAATGCTATAATATCAATACAATGCCTTTCTCATTTCACTTAATTTTTTCATAAGTTCACCTAGTTGGCTTACACACATAATGGAGTTGGAAAGTCTTATAACATTTTAATCTGTTTAGTGTTTACCAATTCTTGGCTTCCATTTTAAGACCTAGTCAGTTGGTGAATCACATCATAGTATGCTTTCAAAACAAGCTAATACATTCTTAACACTTGAGCTTTTTATTTTATCGACTTTGTTATTCTTTACTGGTGTGTCAATGAAATACACTAGTTTTTACTTTTCAGTTGCAAATATCATTCAGAATATACTCAACCTCGTTAGGAGATTCACAGTGTGATCATTTTGATTGTAACAACTTCAATTTACAATGATTGGCTTCAATATATAATTCCTCAAACTAGATCGTTATTTAATTTTCTAAAATATCAAATATGCTTGAAACAGTAAGGGACCATTTTTTCTGGCTGGATTGACTAATGTCTACAGCAATTAATCACCAATATTAAATCATATAGTTTGCATATTTGACATAGACATAATAAAAGACTAATGCAAGATTCGATCTTAAACTTCAATTTATAGCAGTCTAGAGCGACCACAACATGTGTAAAAGGCGCACACCATCCATTTATGATTTCTAGATACACCGTAAGGAAAAGTTTGTCCATTAATATAACTAAGTCTATTTGACAGCAGAAGCAAAGAGATGTACAACAATGCCAACTACATCGCTTCTGAAGTTGAATGGTTAGAATATAATAATAATAATAAATAGAAAAGAAGGGGGGAAGAAAGCAAATTAGTTGTGCAACCAAACATTTGAAAATCACCTGCTCTCGGTTTCTGTCTGTTCCTTTGTCATTTTCAGCAAAATCTACACGTAACTGTCGACCATTAATCTCATAACCTTGAAGATTGCGACGAGCACTCAAAGCAGTCTCTTCATCCTTGTACTCACAGAAACCATAACCCTTAGGTTTTCCAGTTTCTCTGTCAATGACTAATCTGCATCCCAAAGGAGACACAAAAAATAAAAGATTGGTTAAGCAAGCACAACGCTGCTATAACAAATATCAAGGCTATCAGAAATAAAAGACATTCAATATGTGCTTAACAAATATCTGTCCAGAGTCCTGCAGAATGGAATTAATTTCATTATATTTCAATATCTTAAATTGGATAAAGACATATAGACAACGAAAAAATTTGATCTAGAAGTTTATGAGTAAGGTGCCTTTAGCTTATTAATCTTCAGATCTTTAAAAGAAGCATAATTTTTATTTGCATGCTGTTCATCACATCACCAATTCACTACACTTTTACAGAAAGAATGGTTTCAAGAGCTACACAATATGATGTGATAACAAGAAAACCAGGCGAAAGCATCAAATACAAGCGAATAAGCATATACAACAATCCCTTTAATGAAAAAAAAATAAAAATCAAAATCAAAAGGAAGACTTGGAAGGCAATTCCTAAATTAGAACGATACAATCATACAAAATGTCAATGCCAAGACTTTCTGCCCCAGTTTGAACTAGTTAGACACCCTCAACACCATAAACTTGGTAACTAGTTAATAATCACTCGATCACCATAACATTTTACTCCTCAACTACTAAATACAATCATCCAAACAAGCTCAACCTGTTAAACTATCCTCCAAACTAACTGAAATCAACTCTCAAATTTTCAACACAAGAAGAAAAATTTTCAACTAAAAACTCAATTCATAACAAAAATAAAACTTGATAAGAGCAAATTTCTAGGGTTTACAAAACTGAAAACCAACCTGAAAGACACAACAGGACCAACCTCCCTACAGATTTCAATCAGCTGTTCCTCAGTCGCATCATAAGGTATATTTCCAACTGTCAAAAACAAAAATTACAAAACAAACATCAATACATCTTCCGATTCAACTGATTAACAAATCAAAAAAAAAAAATTAAAAATTAAAAATTAAAAAAAAAAATCCAGAACGAGAGAGTGAGAGACCGAAAACGCAACGATGCTGAGAAGAAGCCATGGGAAGTTCAAAAGGAGAAGTAGAAGAAGGTGAAGCGCTTCTGCTGCTTCATCTTCTTCTCCCTCCACATCGCTCCTCCTCTCGCTTCTTGCTAGTTCTTCTTCCTTCCAGTTTCGCTTTCGCTCGACAACGGTTCTATCGGTGAACAGATTCGAGATGTGAGCGATAGTCGAAACAAGTACCGGAATTGGATATCGGAGGGATTGATAATTTGTCTCGACACCGTTTTTTCCAATGGACGCCGCTGATGATTGAATTTCAATAATCTTCACGGTTTTTTATTTATTATTTTTCCCTTGCTTATAATTATTTCCAATTCGACTGTATTAATTCAATTTTCACAAAATCACCCCTGACTTAATATCAATATCAAACTATTTTTTTTGGAAAAGATTTGATTAAATTATTGTTTTAAAATATATATATTAATGATTAAACTTAAATATTATCCGATTATTTTATATGTGTTTGGAATTTTTTTTATCTAATACTTCCTCTGTTTCAAAATAGTTGCAACATTTTTTGTGGGGCACACTGTCTAATGCTTAACTTTAACCGGAAATATCTTTAAAAATACATAACTAAAAATTATATAAATTTTACATTTGAAGAATATACATCAAAACGAATAAAACAACACTCCACTTGACTATATTTTTTTTATACATAAAGAATAACACATGAAATAAGATTGATTTATGAATAGTATACACAGTTCAAATGTTGCAACTAAATCGCAACGGAAGAGGAAGTATTTTAAAAATATGTATTTAAGTAATAGCATTTAAAATAGTGTTTCAATTAATATTTTTAAAATTAAATCCTTAACGGAATAGTTAAATTTTATCATAAAACTAATCTTTTTAATTTATAAATCTAATTACAATCTAATTATTTAAAATAAAATTTTTTTAATAATCAACAAATTTAAAAATTTAGGAATAATATCATGAATATTAGTTCCATTTTAGATATATTATATGAAGTTAAATAATTAATTTGTTGATAATCAATTAATATTATTAATTGTATTATTTTAAATACGGGTAATTATGATTCTAATTAATATATGTTTATATTTTTTAAAATATAAATTAATTTATATTTAATTTTATAAAATAAATTTAAATAAAAAATTAAATCATAAATTTCATAAACTCCGTATTTTTGTGAGTCGAACTTTAAACTTACGTGATGCTGGAATTCTTCTAAAATTTTCGAACTCTTCCAAATTTTAGAACTCTTTCGCAAGCATTTTAAATTTAAATCGCGATAGCCGAAATCTAATCTTTTCTCAAAATTGAAAGGCCGGGCCTTTGATGAAATCGTTTCCGAGGCTTTTCCTTGAACTCCTGACTGGTTCGGTGGCTCAAAAATTATATATCTAATGCCTCATTTCAATTATTAAAATTAGTTTATTAATTTAAATTGCTAATCTTTTGAAATGGTGAGGAATTGATAAAAAGTTAAAAAATACTTTTTCTGTCTCCAAATACTTACAACATTTTATATAAACAAGTTTTTTCATGTCTAACTTTAAACATAAATATCTTTAATTATATACCAATATACATCAGAACGAATAAAATAATATAAATTTCATATTTAGAAAATACACAACCGAACGAATAAAACAAAACCCCATTTGACTATATTTTTCTTTATAGATAATGAATAATACATGAAAAAAAATTATGTTGCCACTAACTAAATAGAAACGAAGTATTAAACTGATAATTGATAATTTTATGAAACTATTAAATTTTTTTCATATCAAAGTACTTTTTTTAAAATAAATTTTATTTAATAGTAGTAAGTGATTAACAAATTACATAACAATTGTGACCAACCAAAAAATGGAACAAAAGAAGCTATAAATCATATTTACCAAATTTACAATCTAGCATCTGGCTCTTGACAAGAAATATTTATAAACAAAGAGAAACACAATAACTTTTTTAAACTTTTTACATTCAAAATTCATATAAGAACTTTGGACCTCCCTGAGTATTACAATGTTAAAATTGGCTTTTGCTTTCTAAATAATAATACCAGCAACATCATAAGCACTGGCAAAACTTCAGCATTTAGTTAGCAGGATGCAAAATCATGAAGAGAAAATGCTTCTCCCCAAGACTCTCATACTGCCCATTAACATCCATAAGATAGCAAATAGTGCACCAAAAATTGATAATACCAGAAACCTCTTATTTTTACCATGACTATTATTACCGCTACTACTCGTACTACTACTACCTGCTGTCTGCATTCCTTTCAAAGCACTGTCGAGTTGGGCGATGTTTTTGGGGTTTAATCGGATTCTGCTAAAACTAGACATGCGCTCAAAAGCACGGTTAACTAAAGGACTTTCAGCAGCGGAAGCAGGAGTAGAAGGTATTGAATCCACAAAAGACCATAATGCAGAAGAGAGCCAACCAGATGCATCACCGCCCTCTTGAGGATTTTGATTTGATGCAGGAGGGTTGGTGGATTCTTGAACAATACCTAAACAAAAATATAGAAATTGTAGTGTCAGAATAGACCTAGGATTAGTTTTAGTTACAACATTATATGAAATACTTGTTTCAGATGAGCTCTTGAAGCTGGCTCAAGCTTTTTCTGAATACTGGCTTGTCAACCAAGACCCCCATCCCATCAAGAGCTCTAGAGGATGGGCAATGGAGATAACCATTTTGTACAATGGAAAGAACACAGCTCAGTGAAGATGTACAATTGTGAGAAAAATTATGTTGACATAATCAATACTGATTATGTACCTGGATTTGCAGAAACAGGCATATGCAGATCAGGCTGTGCAGAATTGAAGCCGTTACTCATCTCATCAAGCATCCACATCTGACTGCTTAAGTCATCCGCTTCAAGAAATTGCTCGGGCTGTGATGTGTTTACCACCATATTTGATTGATAGTGGAGATTCACCTGATTTACAATAGGATTGTCCTGAAACTGGTGAACAACCTGATCTGCGACCGAATATGGTTGTCCACGAAGATCCACCTGATTCAACATTGATGGGGCTTCATGAAGATAATTTTCATGGTTCACCAGGTTATCTTCCACACTACCATTAGGGGCCATGCAGTTGGGAAACATGGATGCATCATGGAACTGATCAAACTCCAGCACTCCAGCAAACTCATCAAACTGTACTTTCTCCACTGTTTTCTCAACATCATAAATTTTAGGCTCTGGACCCATGAGATCGTCCAATTCGAGGAAGTCCTCCACACATAATTCCGGCATTGGCTCACCAATTCTTGGTGCAGATGTGACCTCAGAAGCTTCATATGTTTGCAAGTTGGATGAAGCTGACTGAGTGAAGTCGATGCTGGAACGGTCCTTGATCTCTCTGACTGGCTCTGGAAGGACAACTTCTGGAGAACATACATTCACTAGAGTACTCTGGGCCCTTTCATCATGAATAACCTATCAACAGAAGAAAAAAAAATTGTCAACAAAAACTTTCCTTACAGTAGTTTCAAGAAATATGGAACGCAACACCAATTTACATTTATGTATAGTAACCAACCTCGGGTAGGAAATTTTCGTTAGGATAATGGATCTGTCCCTGTGCAGACTCAGCTTCAAGTTGCCTGAAGAGTTCTTCAATATCATCAGACGTCACTCGCTCATTATAAACAGGGGCAGTCTCATTAAGTCCATTAACAGGTGGTGTATCTTCAATAGCAGGGTTTGTAACAACTGCACAATCATCATCAACCCAGTCCTCCTCAACGAAAGGTGCTCCATACTGCTCGCCATTTTTAGGACCAGGGCCACTTTTTTTGAAAACCTTATAAAGGGCATAGTAATCCTGAAAATCAAAGGAAAACAAAATTATAAACAACAGATATTCAAAATCAACACATCTAAATCAGAGGAAAACAAGATTATAAACAATGAACGTATCATACCTTTACATTCTGACATCTTTGGAGTTCATCTTCATCCAAAGTATATTCATGCATAACCCAGTCAGTTCGGTCGCCATTTGGAGCACGGCCTCTATAGAAAACTAAGGTTTTCTTCACTCCAACACCTCTATCCTTGTAAGAAATGTTACGGTCCCTTCCAGTGGCCTTCCAGTACCCAAATCGAGTGGCCCTGTTAGATCTTGCTCCATTTGGGTACTTCCTGTCCCTTGGACTGAAAAAGAACCATTGCCTATCACCAGTCTTCAATAAAGATTGGCCTGCAAAGAAGATAACAAAACAGGTTATTTAACCAACAAACAAACACACAAAAAGAAAGAATCAGACCCAAAAAACACATTATTAAACCAAACTATGAATTATTATGTAATAAGACATAAAAAAATATCTAATAAATCAAAAAGGTACAATCACACAAACCCTTTGCTCCTTTATTTGAGTTTGTGTATCTGATATCTCAATACTTCAACATGGAACCCTACATCACCAAACACTTCAGAAAACGCCAACACCATCAAACACAACTAACATTCACTCAGCTATCATCAACTCCAAACAAGTGATAAAACATACAACACTACAATTTTCAATCAACAAAAGCAAAACCCTATTAAAACCAAATAATTAACTAACTCCATGAACCAGCACATCAAGTATAGCAATACAAACTAATAACAAAACCAAACAAGAGATCCGATCAAATCACGAACAATCGAAAACAAAAAACAAAGAAACAGAATCGTAAGTCAACGAATCAATTAAAACAAAATCAAAATCACAAGAAACCAGTACCAGGCAACTCCTCAGGATCCCACTTATAAACATCAGTCTCAGCGATGATATTGAACTTGATCCGCTTCTTACAGATCTTCCTCTTCAAATAGAAAAGAACCAGCTCCTCATCCGTCGGATGGAACCTGAACCCAGGAGGCCACATCTCATCCGCTGTCACTCTCATCTTTCTCCTCCACTAACAATTCTTCAAAAACAAGCAACAAAAACAGAGAAAATAAAAAACAAAACTTCACACTGGATCGTCAAAATTGAACACGAGACCAACAACCCTTTTCGCTGACGAAAAGCGAAAACAATTAATTAGAGGATGGATTTCGCTACATGATATTTGGAAAAACAAACCCTAGATGAATAGATTAGATGATGCGGTGAGAGGAATTTGTTGTTGACTTGACTTGTGATTAGTAGAGCGAGTTGTGTTTGTGTTGTGTAGTCAATAAAATCACTAGTAAAATAAAATAAATTCGCGGGTGGCTGTGTGTGACCCGCCCGAAAATTCCAAGAACTTTGCTTTATTTTTATTTTTATATTTTAATTGTATAAATTTTCAATTTCGTCCCTGGTTTCCTTTTGTTATGAAATGACTATGTTGCCTCTTTTGTTATTTCCAAAAAAAAAAATCTCATTTTTATAAAACCACTCCAAACTCAAAATTGCTGGTGGTTTTTGTACTTTTTTGAGTGGTTTTGGTGTTATATGAATGGTTTTGAAATTCTATATGTTATAATTTGGAGATTCGGAAATTTCTTAAAATAAAAATTACTCATATAACACCAAAACCACTCACAAAACACCACAACCACTCACAAAAGTACCAAAACCATTAGTGATTTTGAGTTTGGGGTGGTTTTATAAAAATTTTCAAAATCGAGGCTCAAAGTGAAACGTTTGAAAATTTTGAGGGTTTTTGTAAATAACCCATTACATAAATATAACTCGCATTTTCAGTGTGATGTCTATTTATAATTACTCCACGGACACATCAGCAATGTGGATAATATTTTTAAAAAAATAAAGTTCTAATGGTACCGTATATTTTGAATATTTTGCTAACGTGATAAATTTAAAATAGACATCGTCCATCAGACTTTTTTTTTAAAACGGTCAAATATACATGTTGACTCAACCTTTTTTGTATTATTTAATTAAATTTTTAATGTTTTTCAAAATAAAAATTATAATAAAAAAATTTAATACTAATTAAATTTCTATTAGAATTAAAAAGAAAAAAAAATGATAGACGGTGATGACTATTTTTAAACTATATTGTCTATTAATAAAAAAAAATTGTCACGTTCATGATTTCTATTTGCCAATTTTCATACATGAATGAAATGGATGTGAATTGTAAAAATAGTATTTTTTTTTTTTTTTACTTTGACATGATAATGAGTTAATTAGGTGGGAAGTGAATTTTGTGGAATTTGTTCTGCAGTGTATAATAAATTGAAATAGGAAAAATTATAGAATATAAGTTTATCAAACTTTAATTTTAAATAAATAAACCATCTAAACTTTATTTAAATCTATAAACTTTTGAAAGTTTGAGATTTTAAAAATGAACCTAATTCACTAACATACTCTTAAAAACACGCTTCACGGAATCACCAGTCACGCTTCACGGAATCACCAGTCTGTGAAGCGCGGTGAAGAAGGGGCATGTTGGTCAATTTAGTTTATTTTTGAAGTTTCAAACTTTTAAAAATTTAAAAATTTAAAATAAAATTTGAATGATTTATTAACTTAATTTAAAGTTTGAAATGACTAAAAATGAAATCATCCAATTGAATTTTTTTAAAGTTTAAAAATAAAAATATATATTTGGAAGCAAAATATTTTTTTTTTCAAAATCTATTTAAAACTATTAAAATATTTTTATATTTAATATTAATTAATATAAATTAAATAATTACCATAATATTCTTTTTAATTTTATATTTTTGATAGATATTTAAACCATTACCATTATTTTATTATTGTATTGATTTTTATAGTTACTTTAAATCACTAATCACTGCAGCCATACAAAAACTAAAATAAAAAGTCATCCACATAACCTTTATACTTCCAAACACAAATTATATCGTCAACAATTTCATGGCAATTTGGTAGGTCGGAAATCTTACATAATAGAGGTGGAAGGTTCAAATTACATAAGATATGTAAATTTGGGCTCAGAATATTAATTACAATGGGATGTCTAAATAAAATAATGACTTATATTTATATATATATAATTTAAAGAACTCTATTAGTATGAAACTTTTTGAGTGGGGTATCCAAAAACAAATTTGTGCCAGCTCAGCCCTTATACTAATGTGGGAGCTAGAAAGCGGCTCCGGGAGAGTCTAATAATCAAATGCCTAAGTGGTATTCGATCTTATATGGCTTGGTTGGGTAGTCCTAAACTATACCATGACATGTTAAGCGGGCGTGCCAAAAACTATGTTAGACTTGGGCGTGCCAAAAACTATGTTAGACTTGGTTTGATGTTGGGAAAAATGATTGGCTTATTTGATAAAACAATTACTAACTTGTTAATTGTTTGTAATTGTTTGTGTATATAAAGTTCACATTGATTGTACTGGCCGAGAGCTTCCTGTTATTGTAATTCGTTGTAGACCTACTTTCCTAATCAATAAAATTATACTAGTTGGGTAAGGAGATCTCTATACGTGCTTGTGTTGTTCCTTGTATTGCATGTTACTTGTTATCTAGTCATTTAGTGGGTTTACTTTGGACTTTCAATTGGTGGCAAATTTGTACTAAGACATATGTTGATGTGTGGGTAAGTTAGAAAATGTTGACCGGAAGGGTTTTTAGTGTCTACACCATGTTGGACCTTTTAGAGTTGCTCATCGACTCTCACATTAGTATGATATCTTCTGCCTTAAGATATGACTGAGTCCGCATAGATTTGTTCTTGGGTATTACCACCCAAAAGGTCTTATACTAATGGACTTCTTTAGATACTTTATATACAAGACATTATTCCCTTGTATTACTGATGTGGTATTGGGTTTTACACCCTAACATTCCTCTCATTCAAATCAAGGGTCACATAGTCTCCCATTGAGTTAGTCCACCTATCCTTCAAACCAATGATCACGTATAACATAACCTCCCCATGTGATAATTTAATGGCCAATCGGTCACCGACCTTCCTTTGAGATAATCTATCGATCCGTCAAATCATATTACCGAATGACTCGCCACCTGACCACTTTTATTATCAGGTTGTTTCCGACACAATATACACCATCTCTGAACCAGACTCTGATACCACATGTTGGACCCTTCAGAGCCGCTCCTTAACTCTCACATTAGTATGATATTGTCCATTTTGGGTCAAGGGCGAGCCGGTGCAGATTTGTTATTGTGTATCGTCACCCAAAAGGTCTCATACTAATAGAGTACTTTAGATACTACGTTGTTCCATTGTATCAATGCTGTGATATTGGGTTTGATACCCCAAATATTGCATGTTACAAATATATATGTATAAAAATCAATGATATAACAAATATCATATTTAATACTTCGAAATTCCATAACTAAATAAAAAAAACACTAAAATACATGGGCGGAGACAGAGTCGCTTGCAAATTATATCATTAACAACATTCCAGTTGGTAGGAAACACTTACATAATATTGGTGTAAAGTTTAAATTTATTGTATTATATCTGTATTTAAATTTTAACTTCTCCTCCGTATTTTTCAACTTCATTGTTGCTAATATGTACATGATTTTGTTTAATTTAGTTTATCTTGCACTCATTCGGAATTATAACTAAATCCAAGTTGGGGTAAATTATAATTATGTGAAATCAGTTCAAAGTTTTACTTGAACAAGTGTACAAAACTTTTAGACATTGAAATGTATGTCGTAGGTATTTCAACACTAAAGTCACATTTTGAAATGTATGTCATAGGTACTCTGGCGATCAAGTCTGCATCGATTTTTGAAAGACGAAAACTAATAAGAAACTTAAATATACTTCATAATACCCATTCGTTGTAATTAAAATAAATTGAAATCAGGTGAATGACTAGAATGAGTAACCATCGGTGACTAGAATTAAGTCGATTGTCAATGACCAAATATTAAACTGTAAATGATAAAGATTAAATAATTGGAGTAAGAAAAAAATATATATTCGATTGATAAATTTGGTAGCACAATTCTATAACTATTAGAGTATAGGTTGACATGTTAATTTCACTCATATTTATAGAGTTTCGGGGGAGTCGTTGGAAAGTTTACTTGAAATTTTTGAAAATATCTAGGGGAATCAAGGATCTGCTTGACTAAATTTTGATGCTAGTCGTTGTAAATAGTCGATTGGCTTGCGGGTTTGGACGATCGAACCTCTTATTCCATGACCTAATTCACATTGACTTTAACCCATGGCAACGAAAATAACCTTAAATTCTTTAAGACTATGCTCTTACCCATTTAAAGCAGCATTGAATTGCAAGTAAAATAACATTTAAATTGTGCTAATAAAATTAATAAATAATACTATCCTACACCAATGCAACATCCGAAGTAAAGTTCTTATTACTAATATTATAATAAATTATTATATAATAATTATTAAATATCTCTTTTATTTTTGTTTTTAATAAATTTTAATTTTTTTAATAAAATAAGAATCTAATTAATTATTTTTATTTTAATTAAAAAATAATATATTATGTTATTTGAAATTTACAAGGTAGTTAAAATGTGATGGTGACTCGAACACCACCACAAATGAAAAGAGATATAGTAAGATTCACTAGCCACTAAGAGTAAGTTTGGATGAGTGGTACAAGAGAGAATGAAAAATAATGGAATGAGATTTTTTACCTTACCATTATTTGGATTATTTATTTTTGGATGTAATAGAGTGATATACATCCCCTCTCATTCTATCACACCATCAAAATTTATTCCCTCCTAAATTTGGAGAAAAGCAGTGGAGTGGAATGCCTATTTAAATTAAATGACATTTTACCAATTTTATGCAGTTTAAAAATTTAAAAGTTAGAGATGTAATAGTAATTAGCGTACTTAAAAACTTTTCATTTCCATACATTTTTTGATGTTATCCAAACATTGGAATGATAAACATTTTCCAATCTATCATAATTTTATCCAAACTATGAAATAACACATTTTTTTCATTTTGCACCATTTCATTCCTCTCCATTTCTTCTT
Source organism: Cardiospermum halicacabum (assembly GCA_031304145.1). Taxonomy (NCBI): domain Eukaryota; kingdom Viridiplantae; phylum Streptophyta; class Magnoliopsida; order Sapindales; family Sapindaceae; genus Cardiospermum; species Cardiospermum halicacabum. The sequence continues at coordinate 26,962,220 of CM062390.1, forward strand.
GTTACATTCCACTCCATTATATACTACAAATCCAAACTTACCCCGAATGTACCATTATTAAGTCCATTTGGAGCGCGATGTTTTAAGGAGTCTCTGATCTAACACAAATAAATATTTTATTAGTTTTAAAAGAAGAGGGTGTGCAATACCATCCACAACGATCGTATGTAAGAGTATCTTATATGACAAAAGAGACTCTACATTATATTTTTCATATTCAAGGAGACAAATTTTTAAAACGAAGTGAGTAAAACGAGAGACTAATTTTTAAATAGTTCAAAAAAGTTAATAAATAAAATAGAGAGAGTGATATTGTTGACATTGCTTTACTTTTATTTATTTATTTTTATATATTTTTTAGAGACTTTCAATTACAGTAATATTTTTATATTTTTTTTAAATACTCAAATAAGAGACTTGCCAAATGGTCGAATGTTTATAGTTAGAGTCCCTCATCTATGAAACATGAGGCTGGTTTTGCTAAAGTTTTACCGAGTAGAAAAATCACTTCCGGAGATAATAGGTAGTCACTCGTAGAGATGAGAGGATTTATATGAAAAGATATGCTATTATATTATTTATCTTTTATTATTATTATTTTAAATCAATGGACCAAACAATAAACCTCGTTTAGAGATGGTCTAACTACTTATTATTAATTTTTTAAATATTTTTTTAACAAACTATTTGTGGGGTTTCTTGATGAGTCTCTTGGTTAATAAAAAAGTATTTTTATTGTATCTTTGCATGGGAGGAAGCAGAATTTCAGAAGAGAGTTACAATTTTTTATGAAAATTTAACAAATGAAATGCTTGAAAAATTGATATTTAAAGAAAAAGTGGTAAGAAGAAAGAAAACAGTAATTGATTATAAATAAAACTGTTAGCACCTGAAATTCTGTCTGCTATAAACTGCTATAAAAAATCAAAAAGTTTTTCCGAATTGATATCATAATAATTGATTATAAATACAAATAAATATTTACAATAATTAATAACAATTCAATTCATATTTTTTCGTATGGAAAAAATAGACTATATAATATTATTTGAAAGAAAAAAAATTTAATTTATTATTATTTTTTAATAAAATTTTAATAATTTTTGAAAGAAAAAATTTGGAAAGCCTTGGTATTTCAGTAAAAAAAATAAAAATATTATATTTAATATGTGTGGAAGTTTTTGATAATGTTGTATATATGGGAGAGTGGACGTGGAGGCATATCGTCGTAAAAATTTAAAACCAATTTTATAATTTTATTTATTTTATTAATAATTCATCTTTTTACAATTTTTGACAATCACATTAAATTTAACATCATGATCATTTATTAATATCTGTACAAGCAACGCAAAAATGAGAAATATCCACGACACCATCACACACATAGGAAATCAAATCATTTGAAAATCACATAAGAACTGTCAAAAGCATCCATTTAAAAAAAAAAAAAAAAAAAATCGTGTTCCGTGATTTGCTGGTTCAGGAGCCAGATCTGAATGACAGTCTTCTCTGCTTCTCAACTCTTCTCGCACTCGAATCATCATTTTTCTTCTCCGTCTCCGTAAGTCAATGCCATTTCAATTACTCTGTTCTCTTAATTTTTACTTTGAAAAATTAGGTTTTCGCAATCCGTGTTTCACGAAGCTACGTGGAAACTTCATAACTGTTCAATGTGGTGAAATTTCATGTAGGTAGATACGGATAGAGATAGAGAGACTGGTGGTGGTGAAGTTCGTAGAAGTTGGAAATTGGGAAGAGTGAGTGAATTTGAATTCGAGGAAGATGGTGTTTTGGGAGGGGTATGTGAGTGATGAAGCTATGGGGACATTTGCTCCGATTGTCTTGTATTGGTTATATGCTGGATTCTATCAAATGCTACCTCCTTTAGATGATTACAGGTTGCATACTAGAAAAGAAGAGGATGAGAAGAATTCTGTCTCGCTTTCTACTGTTGTTAAAGGTGTTTTGCTTCAACAACTTGTTCAAGCCACTGTTGCTCAGGTTTTATTTTTGGTCAGTTCACTTCTTTCATTCTTTATTACTTTATGTAATCATATTGTATATCATTACATGTGCCATTTATGAGGGTAGATAGTGATTGGTTGGTTGATTATTGCAGAATTGTTTTATTGTGTTAGTAGCATAGTAGTAGTGTTGGAGGCTTGAATTGTTTATCATTAAGTTTGGGCAGTACTTGATGGTTCTAGGAGAATGAAGTTGTAGATGAGGTATTTGTATATAGATGACATGTTTAGTGTGAGATTGTTAGTGTGTAATAAGTTTTTCCATGCGATTGAAAGAAGGTTGGAGGGAGTAAATCTTGGGTGTTGAGAGATATGAGTTGGATGAGTTTGGTAATCTAGGATAGAGGAATGGCATAAAGTATGTACTAGTAGGAAGTGCTCCACTTGGCCAGAATTTATGAGTGTTGAACTGGGTTGGGTTTGTGATTGCATGATGTTTAATTGGGATGGAAGGATATATGTAGTTCGAAACTTGGAAGCTGGGGCTTATGTTACACTGCAATAACGGCGTTTTAGTTAGGAAAACTATTTAATTAGCTGAATAATTAGTATATTTTCTGATATAGTAGAGAATTTATGAACTTATGGCGCGCACCGATGATGATTCATGCTATAAGGGATTTTAATAAATAGAAAAGTTTACTATATGAAGAATCTTTACGTGGCTGTTTCTATTATTTTGTAAGAAAGAAATTACTAGAAGACTTTTTATTTTTTTTCTTTGTGTCTAGCATAGACTATTCAGAAATTATATTATTATTAGCAGTGATAAAACACTTCAATAATTTATCAGATCATCATGCATAAGGACCGATGATGATCCATGCTATAAGGGATTTTAATAAATAGAAAATTTTACTATATGAAGAATGTTTATGTGACTGTTTCTATCATTTGGTAAGAAAGAAATTACTAGAAGACTTTTTATTTTTTTTCTTTATGTCTAGAATAGACTATTCAAGAATCCTATAAATTATTGAAGTGTTTCATCACTGCTAATAATAATAATAATAATTTCTGAAGCTTGCTAATATTTTTTTCATCCCTGCTAGATAGCTTGTCATATTTGGCAGGTGAAATATTAAATTACTACTTATCTATTTAATTGAGCTATTCTTAAACATACCGAAACATCTGGACAGGTGTGGTGATGGAAAATCATATGTAGGTCTTATATTATGAGATTTGTATTATGAGATTTATTAAGTTAGGATGTTCCCATTTCAAATGAAGATGCGGAATGTTGATTTGAATAACATATTTACTTTGGAATTCTGAAATACACAGTGTTTGTTAATTTTGTTTGGAGTTTTTTCCATTTCCTCCCAGAACACTAAATAGGGTACTTCCAAAAGAATCTTTTAGTAACGGCTTCATGCATGATATTCTTTTAAGGTATGGATTGTCCGTAGAATTTAAGATTATTTTCATTGCAATGAATTGCGCTTCTGGAAAACGTTTTTCTTGATCCGAATTGTGTGCAAAACTTTTCCACAGCCACCCTGCCACCGATCCCCTCTGCATGGGAAGAATATAAGTCGTAACAAATGGTGTCACAAGTTTGTTTTTACGTTTCACTTTCACCCTTTTTGCAAGGTTTTCAGATAAATCTAGACATAAGCATTGCTTCATACTTTTATATCACCTAAACCAAATTGCATGGTTCTGATAGAATTGGGTATTTTGATTATCTATTTACTAATAGTTGATAAACTATTACGGCCAATATAAATTACTATGATTTGTTACACTATCAAGGAAATGTTTTGAATTCTTGCTATGTAAAAGAAATTCTGTGTTTTACTGTATTTCAACTAGTTCTTCATGGTTCTAAATACTCAATTTTTTCGCCTTTGATTTTTCGGGAAACTCAACACCCATTATTCATTCTTTTCCTGTTCAGCTATGCATACTAGTGAATATCTCAGCAAATTGCATATCTATGTGCTGTTTTTATTTGCATAGAAAGTTTATGGTCTGTCAATTCTCTTCTTATGTTATTATTCTATTGTATTCATTAAAGCATTAGAGAAATGTTCCACTTCTCCGATGTGGGCTTGATTTAGGGGTTTACCTGTCACGTTCTCAAAGGGCTTGGGAAATTCCATTGTTAAAAAAGGTTTCTTATGCTTTTCTTGTCCGAAAGGTTTCAAGTCATGATTTAGATGGATGATTTACTGAAAATATTAGAAACAAGATAGGCTTCTTCAGGTTACTTTCAGTTCACTGATATACCAGTTATTCATCAATGACTGAGAAATAAGATGAGTTGGCTAAAATCATATATATAAGTAACTGCTTTAGCCTAAAATTGATTCTTCATTTCTTAGCTTGAATTTTTTTATTTTTTTTAATCAAATCATTACTAATACTTTTACATCTCATTAACAGTTAACTTCAAAAGCTGATGCATCCGGAGTTACAACGCAGCCATCCATTCCTGTTCAGCTTGTGCAGATTATCATCGCAATGTTTGTAATGGACACTTGGCAGTACTTTGTACATCGCTACATGCATCAGAACAAATTTTTGTATCGCCATGTCCATTCCCAGCACCATAGGCTGGTTGTACCCTATGCTATTGGTGCCCTTTACAATCATCCTCTCGAAGGGCTTCTGCTTGACACATTTGGAGGAGCCTTATCTTTTCTCGTTGCAGGAATGACAGCTAGAACAGCTGTAATATTTTTCTGCTTCGCTGTGATCAAAACAGTCGACGATCACTGCGGACTCTGGTTACCAGGCAACATTTTCCATCTCATCTTCCAGAACAATACAGCCTATCACGATATCCATCATCAGCTCCAAGGCACCAAGTTCAATTACTCCCAACCTTTCTTCTCCATATGGGACAGACTGCTCGGAACTCACATGCCTTATAATCTTGTAAAGCGGCCAGAAGGTGGTTTTGAGGCCAGGCTAAAGAAAGACTAGTTGCAGCATTATGATAGTTTTAACAGCTTGTATTATCATTGAGTCTTCACAGAAGAACAATTTTCTGTCGAGGTTGGAAAGTATTATTGTCTGGTTTGAGGTTTCTTCGTCTAGTGTTCCATTCTCGCAGGAGGTACCAAGTTCCCACTTGCTTGGCATTATTTTCCATGCAACTGGTTGTGAAATTTGCAGACCGGCCTATTAATTGTAAGTTGTGATGTTTTGACCTATTTGCTGTGTAAAATCTCCCTTTTATGTAACATTTTTAGATCTTCAGAATTGATGTACTAGATCAAACTAGTTGTTTGCAGTATCAGGATAATTTATTTGAAATATTATGTCTGTCATGTATTTGCTATCAAGTGCTTCCTTCTATGTAAATTTTCTTATTTACTATTCTGGAATGAATGGAAAAAAGAATGGTTTTCCGATTATTTTCTGTTCGACTTGGTTATTTAAAATTGAAATTTGAACTTATTTATAAATTTATATAGAAGTTTTGATTATGCTAGTCTGAAGTCGTCACTCTAAGTGAGTCGAGTCACTCTAAGTTCTGAGTCGAGTCGAACGATTCATTCCCAACTTTATTATCACGATTCTCAAGTCGGTTAGATTCATTCTCAACTTTATTATCGGATCATCCCGATATTTCCTTCTCTTTTTGCAATAAGAATAAAATTTTTGACAAAATTTGAATGCAATTGCAATATTAGCAAAAATCAGGTGCTTTAAAGTATTTTAACCAAAATAATGAAGGACGTCTAGAAGAATCTAGAATAAGATAGTGTATACGTGAGTGTGGGTTATCCTATAAAAACAGAAATTAATTTAAATCGGCAAAACAACCGAATTTGATAAACTTTCTCGCCGACGCTAACCGCATTCTCTCTCTCAGTCGCATTTTTGAATATTGTGGATACGCAAACATGAGGTGTTTTTTCAGTCTTTTATCTCTGTTGGATCAGATATTAATATTAGAGAATTGTTTGCTAATATAATTGTTGTTATATTTTTCCTATTTTGATCATATCGTTCTTGTTTTCGTAACCGTAGGGTTTCAATTTTGGCTGATATTATTCTTATACGGTTTTGAGAGTACTTGTGGTTGATTTGGTTTTAGAATTAGGAAATTGAATTGTGTATGCTTTGCAATCCAGAGATTTTAGGACGTTACGACGGCAATTTTTATTAGTTCATGTTGTAGTATTTGATTTGGTGAAAATCTACAAGTTTGAGTGCTATTGATTGAAGTGAAGATTTTGTGTTGTTGATTATTGTGGTTTCGTGCAATGCTAGTAAGTTAATCGGAACCGTTATGTGTTTATAGTGGAAAGATAGTGGAGGTTTTTGGACATCATATAAGGGTTTAGGTTGACTTGTTAGGATAGATGATTTAATAACTTCAGTTGGCTGTATATGAGCTTGCTGAAAATATTGGTGTAACCTACATAATGTTTTTGCCATTTTGGTTTGGTTGAATTAGTTTCACATTAAATCCTTTGATCTCTGACGATCTGCATTCCTTTCTCTTCATTTTATGTGATGAACATATGTAAAACTACCATGCATGTTGGTTGTGAATAGGTTTACAGGGTTTACTGATGCCAAGTTAATAACTTAAGCAGTTCTATTCAATACTTCAGTAAGAAAAAAATATGCTTCTGATCTTCTTTAGACCTAGTTGTCTGGAGTATGTAGCTTCTTCGGGAAACTATAATGGTGTTGTTGGTTGAACACCAATATGCACTTTTGGTCCAAATAAACCTTGCGTGATTAGTTTTCTTTTACCATTTCTGCAAATTGACATTAATGATTAAAGATGGTGAGAAAAATTCATTAAACTATTTGATGGCGATATAATACTGAGGTAGAAACTGTGGTGGTTAGTACCTAAAAAGCACCAAATGACAAATTGGTAATTTGTGTACAATGTTGTTTATATGATTGAGTCAATTCCAATCGAATTGGGATTATATATATATATATATATATATATATATATATATATATATATATATATACACACATATGTCTGTATATTGGGTTGATGTTTGTTTGTTTTATGAGCAAAGACCTTTTGTTTCTCATATCCTCTCTGAATGTTCAATTCCAGCCGACATCCTGCACTAAAATGGGCCCAGAGGTCTGATAGGGTCTACATAACCATCGACTTGCCAGATGCTCAGGATGTGAAGCTTAAGCTGGAGCCTGAAGGAAAATTTATCTTTTCGGCTACTAGTGGAGCCAACAAGATACCATACGAAGTTGATATTGATCTTTTTGACAAAGTGGATGTGAATGTGGGTATTTTACCTTACCTATTACATATTATTTTGTTATCTTTACAAGTGCTGATTCAATTAAATGTGTTACTTACAGGAGAGCAAGGCCAGTGTAGGTTTGAGAAATATCTGTTACCTTGTTAAAAAAGCAGAGGATAAATGGTGGAGCAGATTGCTAAAACAGGAAGGAAAACCTCCTGTGTTTGTGAAAGTTGATTGGGACAAGTGGGTGGATGAGGATGAGGAAACAGATAAGCGTGAGTTCATTACTTAGACTCATAACTTAGACTTTGTTATAATTTATAAACATATAGTAGCTTATCTTGCCAATGTTCTGTTCAATACCCTGATTTATTCATGATGCTTGCAGCTGGACCAGCTGAAATGGACTTTGGTGATTTTGACTTTTCTGTAAGTGGCAATACCTAAATTGTATTAGGTGACATCTCTCTATACTATCTCCTATTTATTTAAACATACTTGTTTGCTTGGTTTTAGAAAATGAACCTGGGTGGTGGCGGTGCTGAAGCTCTTGGAGATGATGGTGATGATGATGGTAACTAAGTGTTATATTTTTCTGTATATGGTGATTTTGGTATGTACATCAATTCTATCCAAGCAAGCATTTGAACTGCCTATTTATTTTGCAGAAAATGATGAGAGCGACACAGAAGAGGAAGTTGAAAACGCCGCCGAGGAAAACCACTTGGCAGAGAAGGAGGAAGCTGAAGCAGTGGCAGCTGCAGCAGCCCCTGTTGGGGAAAACAAAGCTTAAAAACCTTTAGGTCTTATAAAATGAATGTGTTGTAAGCATTCTTAGATGCAGCCTTAAATTTTACATAAAAGTGTTGGGACATAAGTATTTGATTTTGTGCTCGGCTGTAGTAACCTTTTGATCTTTTTGTGAGTTGAACTGAGTTTTTTTGAAATAGAAAAGTATATTATTCAAGAGTTCAAATTTAAATTTCAAGAGCTTTTTCAGAAATAGTAATTCTTTCATCCATGGTAAATGTACTAGTAAAAGTCAAGACAAGAATTCCATGAGGCTATAGTTACAACAAGAGGATTTTCTTCAATAGAATGTTGAACCATATAATCAATGTTGGGTGAAAATCAGGTCATGCAAATATTAAGTTCCGTTCCCAATTGTAAACACTCAACTGTATTTTTTGTCTATGAGAATATATTACATAACAAATCATTTGTTCATACTCAGTAAACATCTGGTTCCGGTAAACAGACTGAAGTTCTACAGTGAAACATATGCAGCACTGTCACAGCTTGTGGTACACAGTGGCTTCAGATTAGCAGTCAGGTAGTCTCATCACCACTTCAGAAGGAGGTCGTAAAGTGCAAACCATTTCTTTCGTTTTCCCAAAGTACACCTGAAATACGTACCCATTGCATAAAGACTAGCATGAGAAATTTTAGTGCATCCAATTTTAAACACATTGCATAACCAGTGTTCTAAAATCGAAAATGAGATGGTGGATCCAGGAGAAAATCGGAGACCCAACCGGGATTTAGGCGGCTCAGATGGGAAATCAGCTAAAATCAGTGAAAAGCCTGGATGCTCCATCAGACAGGCGGAGATTTTTAGAACTATGTGCATATGTATAATAAAGGGTCCATCGGAGGAAGACACACGTAACAACATAGTGAAGCAGAAAAGCTTAAAATGAAGGACATTGTTCTACCTGATCCAACGAGTTCCTCAATTTGCCCTCCAACTCTTCTATCATCTTTCCCATATTACAAAGATGACCATCTTCAGTTGAGAGATCCATAACCATCTGTGGCGAAAAGAACAATATAAAATTCAGTTTCTGTTCAGATCATCACATTAAGTGTCTATTAAAAGTAGTCGGATCACTGGTGGTCCCATTACAACTTAAGTCTTACTATATCTATATCCAACTACCTGGTTGATCAGCTTCATTATAGAACAGGACTTATATTATGAGAGTTTTTCATTACATATTTAAGTAAAGAATTAAAGAGGGACCATGATTAGATATCTCATGAAGTTAGTTTCTCATTAGACATAACATTAGCAACCGTGTCAGTAACTCCGAAGTTATCATTAGATGAAACTCAGACAGATAAAAGCAGCTGCCTTGTCACTTATCTAGTCAACAATGATTCTATTGTCAATAACAATTTATCAAAACAATGGACTCTAAAGGCCCTCCTGCAAGCAGTACAAGTATGTGGGTCAATATGACTTCAAATTACTTGACTTAGACGGGCTAGTTCATTTGCCACGAACATTGCATTGCCAACTATTAAAAGTGTATTAAAGCCTGTTCATACTTATCTGGATTAAAGGTTAGTAAGTCTCTAACACACTACCTGGCAGAATGACAAATAGATACAGAATTTATCTTGATCTGATTTAATTATTGTCAATCTACAAAGCTCATCCATCCCAACATCTAACCTTCAAAATATTGACTTGGCACGATGTGAATGAGTAAGATTTAATTTAACTTCAATCAATGCTGTACCTGCCGTCTAATCGATCCAGACAAATTGAACGTCCCTGATGTCTCATTATCCGTAGTTAATGACAGCATGATGGTACTAGTTAAACAATAGTGTGCAGTTCCTTCTTCCTCATGCCCCACCTAAACAGATTTGTAGCGCATTTGAGAGAACGAAAAATGAATTTACTTCAACAGGAAAAGATCAAAGCTGCCCAGGAATACACAGGTTACCTCTATAACATGTATAGCATCCCATGCTCCCTCCTCCAAGTAACCCCTTCGGCCTTGAGCTGTCCTTGAACCATCTTTGTCCGACAAGTTTGAAGGAAATCAGTAAGGAATTCTACATTATCTTAGTTGGATCCAGTCCAAGGGAAGAAAGAATCTCACCTTTCTTTATCAAAAAGCAGGCCACAAAACCTTCATTATCATCTTCGTACATATAAACCGATGAGATGCCACCTTCATAATACCTACAGATTAATTTATTAGTTAACCGGCCTAGATACTATAATAACACATCTAAAGTAAGAAGTTCCATGATCAGACTTTGTATACATAACTATTTGCTTTATAAAAAGAGATAAAAATGCTCACATGAAACTAAAAAAACTTAAAGACGAGGTAAGTAAAGAACCTCACTGGTCACGATAAATAGAAAATACATCATTTGCTTCAATTTCAAGCTTCCTCAACTCAGCTGATGGGAATTGTCCATCTTCCAACGGTGGATAGTAATTATTTGACCAAGGTGACCTATAATAAGTGTATAATCAACTTTGACTGGTAGAACATAAATCAATAATAAAACAAGAAGTTAAAATCAAGATACCTGTACCATCACAGAATAATCTGAAAAGGAAGGTCTTATATATATATATATAATATAAACATACACGGGAAGTTTTAAATTTAAACCATATGAAACTAAACTTAAATTCTCCTTTCCAGGGTATATTAACAAGAATAAACACATCAAAGAAGAGTAGAACTAAGAAAATGGCATTATTTGCCATAAAAATTATGTGCTTCATCTATCAAAGAGTTCAAGTAAATCAAATGTAAGAATCTACTGAGTCCAAGCACAATTCATACCGATGAAACCACTCATTATGCAGCATCACAACTAACAAAGACAGAAACGGATTACATAGACTTAAAAAAGAAAGCATGGTAGAGCATTTTCACCTGTAAGAATCAGCATCTCTGTTGTATTCACACAAAATAAACTCCTTCCCGCATTCTATATCACTAAGAATCTGCTTTCACATTTAAAATAAAATAAAATAAATCAAAAATCAAAACATGAAAAATACGTACAAAGACAAAACGACTGATTAATCGAAATCCTCCTCATATTCTCATGTCTCATCCCATCAAGAGAAACAGACAACATCCAAGCAAATTGACATGAATTCTCCGATAGCAACGAAAACTAAACATCAGTAGCAATTTAATTGTAAATCTAATTCAATTACAACGCCAATGCGAACACGAGAGATCATAATATACGATGCCGAAAAAAATGAAAAGGAAAAACCTAACGAGACTGGAAAAATGTGACAAAAAATGGAGACCTGGAGAGGCTGGTCGACTTGAGAGAGGAGATCGGAGGAGTGGTGAGGAAGAAGGCTGAGAAGAGCGGAGAGAGCCGTCTCTGTGTGCTTCGGTGGCATTCTTCTCATCAGTCCCATCGCTGCCTCCATTTTCCTTTTCTTCTTCTTCTGCTTCACTCACGCGACTTCTGTTTCGATCACGTAATGAAGAAATGGAAATGATTGGTTAGCGTTTTGTTGTCAAATCTTTATTTTATTTAGATATAAATAACAAAAATTAAATATTAATAACAATATAAAGTTCAAATTCGAGAATATGCAGTTAGGTACAGCATTATTTATCATTACTCGTATTATTTAGTTTTTATTTTATTTTATTATATTTTATTTTTAAGATTCATCGACCAAATTATGAGTGTACTTGCGTCTCTGACACACAAAGCAATATTTAAATTGTCAGACACTGATAACAGTCATGCCTATAATGACAATGTAAGAAAAAAAATCTGGAACTGTAAATGGTCGTAGAGCAGATTATAGTGTACAAAACTCATTCACAGAGCATTGAATCAACTACTCAAAATAGTTGCATAAATAGAGCTAAAAACTATGGCATGAACATGATCAAAGCCAAAACCTCAATTATAAATGGGATCTTTTGGTCAAAATTAGCAAAAAACACTTCTGTAACATCTAAGGGAGGACCTTGACCTTGACGATATCTTTTCAAAAATACTTCTGTAGAAAGTTTCTTGTTCTCTTCCTCATTCGAGTGAATACAATGACGATGCAAGCAAGAACCCATGGAGGGAAATTTGTCTTTGTGATGTCTAATTTCTTGAGCAGTGAAGGAGGTTCCTTCAGGATAATTGTAATCAACAGTGTTATGAGTACTAATCCCAGTAGGATTTTGGTTATAGGTTTGATCATAGAGTCCTGCAAATTTGAAAATACAGGTGAGACAAGAATCATGAGAAGGATAATACTATTTGTATAGGCAAATGATCAGGCCTCAAAATTTTAGCTGCTACACATAAAAGTATACTACATGTTCCAACTTCCAATATTAAAATCCTACATTCTGGTGTATTATTGAAATGAATAACAAGTTTGAACTATTAGCAAAACAAGGGAGCAGGAAAAAGAGGAATGCCAGTATCTAAATGAAAAGTGAGGCAAAGTGTTTGATTTGATCGCACACAATTGAGATTCAAGTGAATGTTATATTAATTTTTGGAAAAATTTGAGACTCTCCACTATTTCTCAAGAGTAATTTTAGACAGTTTAATGCCTTTCAAAGCTCCAAATACATTCACAAAATTCTCCATACCCTTCTCCTCTCTTTCTTACATGTAGTTATAGGACTTACTATTGTATCACAATTATGAGGACAGAATAGAGATACTGTAAACACGTCGTGAGTATACTATTCTGGCTAATGCAAATTCAACTCAACTACTTTGATGACTTCAAGATGCTTTAACGATTTTTTTCATATATACAAAAAAATACTTATCCCGAAATAAAGGTCAATCTCTTTGGTCCTAGAAGCTAAACTATAGAGTTCAAAGATAGAACAAGAATGCAACCGCACCCCTGGATGTCACAAGAAAGTTTTAGTTCTGTGACAATTCCATCAATAAGCCAAGACTCAGTGTTCTGGCCAAAAGGATGCTTTGTCAAAAATGGTCCGAATTTCAAACCTAGTGGTCATCTAACATTCTGTCTATGAGCAATTTCTATGAGTACTATCTACCAATGGTTTCAATGTTGCAGAGTATATTTTAGTTTCTGGTATAAAGTTTTCAGGAAAAAGAAAATGAACCATTACAAATATCCAAAATGTAAGTGCATATATATATATATATATCCAAAAACAAACCAATTCACAAATTTGAGCTAGGAACTGGAGGACTTTGGAGACTAAAATCTTCACAAAAGCAGAGAACAATAATCTACAAATTCATACCAGCACTCATCACAATCTGATCCTTATGCCTTGAGGAAGGCCAGCAACAACCCAACCTAATAAGTGTATTCTTTTATTGTTACCATTTCTAGTAGCATTCAGTGTTTTGATCAGCGTCTACAAAAATTAAGTATTTGACAGTGTGTTCTGATTAGCATTATTTAGCAAACTATTTCAACCACTGCTACACCTACTAACCGCTTCAAACATAGTCTAAACTACGCAATAGAGTTTTCAATAACAATTTACCACTCAATAACCAATAATCAATTTCTCCGATTAACTAATCCCTATCAAACAATCAGCTCACACTTAAATAAAAAATCAAACAACTAAAAACAAAGCAAAAAAGAGTACAACAATCACCTGTGGTTCTCCATCGAAGTGAACAACAGATCCGTCCTTGTAAGTAAGCAACGACCGGCCGTTCCTCCGATTGAACCGGATCGGAACTCCACGACCTGAATCCGGAGAAAAAGCGAATAACGACTTGAAACCGTACTTTTCGAGAATTTCTCGCACCTCGAGTTGGTCCAGTTCATAGCCGACTAATTTAGCCTTGAAGACGTCAATCGGACCTTTCCCTTGCTTATACAAATTGATCTCAACTTCACGCACTTGCTTGTTCACCGATTCTGATTCTGTTATCAGAGGCGTTGATTCTTCGATTTCTTCTTCCTCTTCGATTTCTTCGATTCGTTTCTTATCGTTTTCTATTTCCATGACTTCGTTCACTAGCTGAGTCCGTCAAGCTTTTCTTTTTCTGTTTTATTATACTTTTTGTTACATATTTACCAATATTTCCCTTCTAATTTAGTAATATTACAAAAATGGAGTTTTCTTTCAGTTTATGACGACAACACCCATCCGGATAATTAACTGTAAATTGGGCCGGGTTAGGCCTGCCCGCTACTGAGGGCTAATACAGGCCCAGGATCCTATTAATATACTAAACGGGTTGAAATATTCCGTTCCTCAATTCGACTACGGATGGTTTAATTAAAAATAAAAAATATATTTTATTTAATAATAATATAATGATTATTATAAAAAATATTAAAAATTTATTTATATTAAATTTTATAAAATATTATATTAAAAATTATAAATATTTTTAATATGTCCAACCAACATAACTCATAGATTAATTTAGTAGGACTTTTCATTATTTAAATTGACGGAATGAATCAGCTTTAATTATCAAAACGGTCTACATTTTAAAATTTTTTCCACTTTTTACTCAAATTTCAATTATTTATAGACCTACAACGTGTCAAAATACCAGAAAGTCCACCGCAATTTTAAAAATGAAAAATACTTGTGGTTGACATGCTCGAAAAAAATAAAATAAAGTACAAGTCGACAGCAACATGTTATCATCAATAAAACGACATCGTTTACTCCAAACATCACTGTCATCATTACACTGAACCTTCTCTTCTGTTCCGTCCAATCACAACCTCGATTTGCCGGCGACAAAATTAATTATTTTTCAATTTTAATTTTAATCAGCGAGATCGAAATTGGCGCTCCTTTTTTGCTCTCTCTCAAAACTTTTGAATCTCGATTCGAAAACTCCACAGTGAAGAGCGAGAAGCATGTCAGTGCGTAGACGAACTTTGTTGAAGGTCATCGTTCTCGGCGACAGTGGGTTAGTGATTAGTCTTCTTCACTCTTGGATAGGGTTTGTTTATTTATCTACATTGTTTGTTGATCTTTTGTAATTGATGTGTTTGTTTTTTAATGTCGATGTCAGGGTTGGCAAGACGTCGTTGATGAATCAGTATCCTTGTGATGAAATTTTGATTTTTGATTATTATTATTGTTGGATTAGATCTAAGATTTTAGATTTTCTAACTTTAGGTTATGGAATTTTATTTTCGATTGGTGATTTAAGTGGTTTCTTGACTGGTGTTGTCTAGATATGTGCATAAGAAGTTTAGTCAGCAGTATAAGGCAACAATTGGTGCTGATTTTGTGACTAAAGAGCTTCAAATTGATGACAGGCTTGTTACATTACAAGTGGGTGTTTTTTTATTTTTTGTTTTTTATTTTTTTGTTTTTGTGGTTTGGTTTGTGTGATGAGGTTTTGTTATTTTGCATTGTTGATATATGTAGTTTTTGTGATGTTGATTGGTGTGATTCATAGATATGGGACACGGCTGGGCAAGAGAGATTTCAGAGCCTTGGAGTTGCATTTTATAGAGGAGCTGATTGCTGTGTTCTGGTTTATGATGTTAATGTTATGAAATCGTTTGATTCTCTTGATAATTGGCATGAGGAATTTCTTAAGCAGGTTTGTATTATTCATTGTTTATTATTTATTTATTTATCGATATCTATTGATTGGATCATTGGTTCTGTTGTTGTAAAATATGTTCTTAGGCCAATTTGTCCTTTAATTGCAAGTATAGTCATTGTAATGCTTTTCCTAATGAAATTTTTGAAATTGAAATCCTATTGGACTTGGAGTTCTACTGTTTGCATGTTCCATAAGTTTGGATTCAGCTGGGGCACTTGCTGATGGCTAAACCCTTACAAAAGCTAGATTTTATCCCTGTAACATAGTCTAGGAAATCTGGAGGAATGGAAGTAGCAGTTTTTAATTTGGAAAATAAAAATGTTTTACTTTAGCATTAACATTCTTGGAGCATTATCATGCTCGAAATTGCACTGCAAGTTCCTGCTGGTATATCTCTATTCTGCTTTGGCGCCGTTATTAATGCTAAATATTTTGGCCTTTATTAGGGTAATATCCAACTTTCTAAACTATAGTTATTAGGGCGCCGTTATTGAAGTTATTAATTAGTGCATTACCTTAAAAATGCTGGTCATTTAACTCTGTTGCCTTTAAGGGAACTTATCGAACTCATGTAGTAAACCTTGAAGCTTGTGGATAGATCTTCTCATTCACGCAATCAGTTAACACCTATAGTTATCCTGTCTCTCAAGTATGATTTTAATGTTTATTGATCTAGTTTATTTTAAATGTCCTTTAATCTCTTATTAACTTTGATTTTATTACCATATATGTGTGATATAGAAGTCAGGTTGTGAATTACTATTTCCGGTTGTTTTTCCTCCTAATATTGTGAACCTAAATATTCGCAAGCATCTCCTTTAACTAAAAATTTCATTCCATACAAGTTCAAATTAGATGTAATGTAGTTTAAATTGACTATCTAAGCTTGTCAATTTTCATTAACTATTTTCAACCATATGATTTGCAAGAATTTTTGTAGATGAAGATGCTTGATGTTGACATAATTTTCTCCATCATTGTTTCTCAGGCAAATCCAGCTGACCCTAGGACATTTCCATTTATCTTACTTGGAAACAAGATTGACATTGATGGAGGGAATAGTCGAGTGGTAAGGATATTAAATTTTTTGGTGGACTAACCATGTCTTTTGCAAGTTCCTTCATGATTACATTTGTCTGTACACTACAGGTATCTGAGAAGAAAGCAAAGGACTGGTGTGCCTCGAAAGGGAATATACCTTACTTTGAGACCTCTGCAAAAGAGGATGTCAATGTTGATGCTGCATTCTTGTGTATCGCCAAAACTGCTTTAGCCAATGAACATGAGCAAGACATGTAAGTACCTCTAATTTCTTGTGTGAAACAGTTGACAACCATTGAAGCATTCTTTGGGTTTACTAGACTATCGTTATTTTTACATTTAATTCTATATGTTACCTTGCACTTGGACAAGACCCAATTTCAAGTATCGGGAACTTTTGCTTTTATAGATACTGTGGATTCCTAAGTCTCTTTATTGTTAGCTATGTAACATTATGCCTAGTCTTATCACTTCAAATTTCATGGGATGAAAAGAAAAAGAAAGCAAGGTTCATAGATTCTTTTTGTTTCCTTTAGCAGTTTGTTTTCATGATGTACTTCTGATTCCTTTTGGAATTATCTTCTTGGATGTTGTTAATCATGAGTAAAGGTAGCTAACTAAGGTTGATGTGAAAAACCAGTATACTTTTACTGGAAAAAGGGGTAAATTTCATGATGCTGAGTCATTAAGAACTAGTTGGCTGCTCGGTTGACATTGAGTGAAAAAAGCATGCACTGAAAATGCAGTTTGCTGTCAAAAATTATTTGATTTTCATGTGAACTGATGACATATTAGCTTGCATTTATTTTCTTTAAAACTTATTCTTCCACGCTTGAAATGATTGCCACTGTACACTACCGGACATTTAACCCGACTCTGATCTTAGGTTTTAGCAGTTGCTAAAATGTTACATGCTGGCCAAATTGACTTTCATTTCACATGATGCTTTAGTTATAGAAGTTAGTTCCAAAGCTGTGTACAAATCATTCGTGCCTCTTTGTAATCCCACCCTAGTTTCAAATTACAATCTATTTCACTAACCCTTTTGATTCTCGTTTAACAGATACTTCCAAGGCATCCCTGAAGCTGTTTCGGAGGGCGAACAAAGAGGTGGTTGTGCATGCTAAAATGGAGCTAGTTTGCATGCTAAAATGGAGCTAGTTTGCATGCTAAAATGGAGCCAACTTATTAGTGGTATTGGTTCCTTCCATTTTGGTCTATCAAATCTTGCTTTTGTTTCTTTTGCTGTTTCTGGTCATTTGTAGCCATTTTTTGTGTACAAATTGTATTCTAAAGCTCAGGAATTTTGGCTTGCTATGCTACAACACCCTCTCTCATCTCTATTTTCAGTGATCACCTTTTAGAAGAAACATGAAAATATAGTTCCCTGGTTTGAATTTGCATGATTAGGAATTGGTTTCAATTGAACAAATTTCAATCATTTGTTTTTATTTATTAACTGCCTTTTCTTCCTCTCTATTTCAAGAACATTTACAACATAGAAATAAACTTTGGTGAAAACTATGGAAGAAGTTGATTAATTAATCCAAAATCATCTCTATTTTAAGAATATATTGACAAATAGAGAATAAAAACCCTCTTTTAAGGAAAGTGGTTCTAATTTTAAGTGTTTTCTGTCTCATATGTGACTTTCTTTTAACCATTTTAACCATCATCATCTCTACTATTTGTTACATATACACATATATGCATCATTTGGTTAAAATGTTGTTGTAACCATATAAAACCATGCTTGATTTAGTCATATATCCATCTATATATATATAAACACTCATTAAAACTCCAAAACATTAGTTTAACACTAATCAAACAACAATCATGTCTTCCTCTAAATTTCTTCTTCTTCTCATGATCTCCATATCTCTCCTTCACTCATCAGAAGCCAATCTTCTTCCCAAGAAGCGGAGTATCATCATAAAGAACTTAGTGAACCATAAAGGTAAAGATTACAATCTCACAATTCATTGTAGATCTGGGGATGATGATTTAGGAACATATGTAATACCTGTTTTAGGTGAGTATTCATTTGAGTTTCGATCATGGTTAAACACATTGTACCATTGTAGCTTCAAATGGAACAAAAGGACCAGAAAATTTGACATTTATAGTGATAAGAGAGATAGGAAAAGATGTAGCAACAAATGTCAATGGGATATAGAGGAAGATGGTCCAAAGTTTTGGGACAATGATGAAGAAGAATATGTTTCTTATAAATGGAAATGAGAGTGGAAGAAGAAGGTGGATAAGAAAGATTACCATCACAACAAAGATGTATTTGTATTGTGTGTTACATAAATGTGTTATTCATCTTATGATTGTAATTATAGGGTGTTTAACACTATTTGTTTGTTTTCATACATAAAAATTACCTATAATATAGCATATGAAATGTTTCTTTTTGCCTTCTAAATTATAAGGTTCAATTAAACATATCTTTAAGTATCTTTAAATTTATATTCACTGTAAATTTTATTATTTTATTAGTAATTATTCCAAAATTAAAAGCATTTCCAAACACATTCTTGATTCTCAATCAATTAAGAATAAATCTTTTGCCACAATGCTACTTCAAATTGCTTATTAAATATTGATAATGCATCATCTATTTTTATAATTATTACTTGAATAATTACTTTAATCATTAATTCAAGATTTAATTTTTTTAAATATTAACAACTAATACTAATCTTTTCTTTTAAAAAATTGCATATTGTTATATTACACAAAATTGAAACAAACCATATTCATGAAATTACTATAAAATTAATTGACTACAGTTTTCTAGGTAAATATATATATATATATATATATATAAAATAACTAGATAAGTATAAATAAAAATTTTCGAAGAGTAAAATATATTTTTATAATTTAAAATTTATTATATCAATTGAATTTGATTTAAATCCAAAGATCTTAGTTTAAATAATACAATTTAAATGAAGTCATTTTAAAAATAATAAATCAAAATCAATTAATTTTATAAAATTAAAATTTAATTTTAAATTTTTTTAATCTTTTATTGAAAATTATTTAACAAAGAAAATCTAACTCTCTCATGAACATAAATTTACCATTAATAATTAAAATAACAATTATATTTTCTAAATTCAAACCAAACCCATAACTAGTTGTTAACCCATCCACAATATCACCGATCATGTTAAACTAATTAAAAATAATCTCCAACAAGACAAAGCCTAAAAAAAAAAAAAATACACTTAAAACAATCTATTAAAAGCCAAATAAGGCCATTGAAACCCCAAATTCAAGGAAATTTCACATGCATATATAAACATAAAAGGACTAAGGTTCTGAGGAACTATTTTTTAAAGTAGCTCTCAAACTTTACAGAAATTCAATTTAATCCCTCAACTTTTGAATAGTGGGTCAATTAAGCTCTTTTACTGATATGGAGGCTCTTATGGCAGAAAAAAATATTAACTTTAAATTGTCAATTAAGCCCTCCACAACAGGAAAAGAATTTATTTGACGTAGAATTTGAAAGTTAAAGACTAATTCATAAAATTGGAGGGTTAAATTGAAAAATATAGTCAAGTTTAGCAACTTCTAGCACCATCATGCCAAACATAAAACAAATCATCTCTCTTTCATTTTCATAACCAAGTAAAATTGACAAGCTTTTACAAACTCCCTCTAATCCTAACCACACTTATCTTCCTCTGAACAACAATAACCAAATCTGCTGGTCTTCAAACAAAAGAACAATTGTAATTCAAAACTCAGTTTATGAAGATGGAGAGCAACCTCTCACTGTTCACTGCAAATCAGGAACTGATTTAGGAGAACATGTTTTGCCATTCAATGGTTAATATTCATTTGAATTCCCATTGTTTTTCAATGCAGGGTTTCAAGTGGAAAAACACAGTGAAGAATTTTGAAATATTCAAATATGCAAGAGATAAAAATGAGTGTAGGTATTGTAAATGGGGTATAAGGATAATTGGTCCATTGTTGTGGGTTGAAAATAAGAAAGAATGGGTTCTTCATCCATGGTAGAGGTGAGGAGGAGTGTTTTGTGATATGGAGTTTGTATGAGCTATTATAGCCCACCATGCAAAAATATACTTCACTTGTATATACTAATGAAGGAGTGGTTGAATTATTATTAATTATTATAAATATTTATTTTATTTATTTCAATTTTATTTTTATTTTTAATTAATTAATATATTTTTAATTAATTAATATTTTAATTTAGAATATTTTAATTGAATTTATATTTATCCTTCCTCACTATTAATTAATATTTTAATTATAAATATTTTTATTTAATTTATATTAAAATTTTATATAATTACACTTACAATAAATAGAAAATATTCCGAATGTTCCTGTTAGTAGAATGGTTTTTTAAGTTTAGAGGTTCCTTTCTATAAAGTAAATAATTTTTATAAATTTGATCTTAAGAAAAGTATATCTAAAAGATTTTTGATCAGGCTGGTTTTAAAGAAAGATTATTTTATCAAAGAAGTGACATGGTACCTCTTTCTATGGGGTGGAGGACAGAGGTAAATACTGATGGATGATGCGCTTTAGGAACTCCTGGTTGAATTTTTGCGGGAGGACTTTTAGATACTGCAGAGATTTTGTAAAAGGATATTTTTCAACTCCTTTTGATCATGCAGAGATTTATGAACTCATCATTGTTGTTAAAAAGACTTATAAATATGGATGGGATCAGTGTGAATCGAATTTGATTCTAATCTTACGGTGCCCTATTTAAAAAAAGATCTCTCTGTCTCATGGTATCTTGGAAGATGGAGAGAAATATGTGTGGAAACAAGCTTGTTGGCTTACATGTTGATAAGTGGATTTGGAAAATTAGATGTTAAAGTGTATTGAAAATCTAGCTTTGTGTGATCTAGACCAGACACCATTTTATTGTTTTCATTAAATTTTACTTTTGGTGTTAATATTGAAAAGTCATGACCAGAGAGGGGTGGAATTTAGTTATTTATTTATTTTTATTACAAATCTAGAAGAAATGATATGTTGCTTTACCTACTGCAAAGATATGTTGCTTTAGCTATTGCAAATCTTTTTAGTGACTATGTTGATAGTGACTATGTTGTTTGAAAATTTTTTTTAGCTAAGTTGATGTAGTTTCAGGTTTTGTTTCGTTGGTTTGTTATAAGTTTGATATATATATATATACATATATATATTTATGGTTTTATCTTTTAAAATAAATTTTGAATTCTTATGGATGAAGTACCAACCTAATTGAAATATCATTTTGGTAAATATTCTCCCTTATTCGCATCTACAAACCACCAGAACCACCCACACACTCAAAAGCCACTAGCTATTTTGATATTTTGGGATGATTTTATAAAATTTTGAAAATAAAAAATTTAAAGTGTAACAATTGAAATTGAAAAAGTGAGGTTTTTGGAAATAGTCCAAATATGTCCATCTTACTAGAACATAGTTAAGAAAAAAAAAATGTCTTTTCTTTACAAATAAATTCTTTGTCTTCTAATACCCAAAAATTCCTTTCTGACCCGCCGGAGAGGGTTTATAACACCTCTCCGGCTGATCTCTCCCTTTTCAATTTTTACTTCTCTATTCTATTTTCGGTTCCCGGCCTCAGTTGTTCTAATTGGTATGTGAGTAAAATTCGTGAAAATTTTTGGATTCTTTCTCCCGTAAAGATTATGGCGATTTAATGATATAGTATTTTCTCCTCATTTCCACCACATACTTTGAATCGGGGTTAGATGGTTCTTCAGTTTGCATGGGTTACTATTGAGATGTTCATTCGAATTGATATATTTCAAGATTGTTGGGGCAGCACTTGAAACTGCGTACCAGTCAAGATTAGGAACCTGCTCGCCTTTCAAACTCTTTTTCGATTTGTATAGCTATATCCTTTGTTACGGGTGGACGAACCACAAATTGCCGTGCTTAAACATTTTATATATTTAACAATTTTAAATTGAATTCAATTTCAGATATATTTAAATTGTCTGTATACGTGATGGTGTTTCTATTGTATTACACACTTAATGACACTATTTGACACAATATTACGCTTGTTGCATGAAAAAATGCCACACCCATAATTACTAATTAACTTGAATATCCTTATCCATACAATCACGAATCATGTTCAACAGTCTACTAAAAGTGACCAAATGTTATTGAACCCCCAGAATTCAAGGAACTCTAACATCTATATAAACATCCACAAACCCACGAATTAAAAACATCATCTCCATCTCCATCTCCATCTCCATCTCCTAATAAAAATGACGAGCTCACACAAACTCCCTCTAATCCTAATCACACTCTTCCTCCTCCAAACAATATCCGAAGCCGGTCTACTTATGAACAAAAGAACCGTCGTAATCCACAACAACATTTGGGTAGACAAAGCCGGACGACCTCTCACAGTCCACTGCAAATCTGGAGATGATTTAGGAGTACATGTCATACCTTATGATGGTGAATATTCGTTCAGGTTTCGACCATGGTTTAACACGGTTTTCCGTTGTACTTTCAAGTGGATGGACACTGAGAAGTATTTTGAGATCTATAATTATAAGAGAGATGGTAAATATTGTAGTCACTGTAAATGGAGTGTGAGGACAATTGGTACCATTATGTGGGCTGACAGTAAGAAAGACGTGATTCAATATCCATGGTAGAGAGGAGGAGGAGTGGTTTGTGCGATGGAGTTTGTATGAGCTATATTTACCAACCATGCCAATAACATGTGCATGGTTGGTTTTGTTTTTATTTATTTGTACGTTTTTGTCAATTATAAGACATAACGATTAATGAAGTTTTATGATGTGGTTTTCCATAATTTATTTATATGTGGTTTTGATATACATCCGGAGAATTCAAAATTTTGATGCTATGGCAGTTACACTAACAAATTAACAAACATGTAAATTTATTTTTTGAAAAGTTTTTTTTTTAATTAAAATTACATACACAAATTTCCTTATATTAGGAGGATGTATTTTTAGTAATTCAAACGTAAAATTTCAATACATTTTTACTTTCGGAAAATTTCATTATTACTTTTAAAAATATATAAAATATACTTTGTTGAGTTGGAGAAAGATGACCCGTGTTAACCTAATTATAATTTGATGTTATGGCAGTGGCACTAACAAACATATAAATTTACATTTTGAATTTTTTTTTTCTTTAATTAAAATCACATACAGAAATATTTCCTTATAGTATGAGGATATATTGTGAGTAATTCAAACTTAAAATTCAATATATTTTTACTTTCGTAAAATTTCATTATATTACTTTTACAAATATACAGTATATACTTTGTTAAGTTGGGGAAGGGATGACCCTATTAACATAATTATCAAGGATGAGTTGACAGTATATTGTGATGTAGTCTGGCCGTTAATTGTTGGATAAAGTGCGAATGGAGAGACGTAATTCGAATAGTTGCGACACTTTAAAGAGTTGTTATGTTTTAATATACTGTTTTAAATAGATGCAATGGTTCATCATAACTCTTTACTACCTATAAATAAACAAAAATATCTTGTTGGCAAAAATATAGAAAAAAATATTTTATTTCAATTCATTCTAAGTCTGAGTCAAATGTGATTATGCTGCTAGTTTGAGTTTGTTGTTTATGGAATTTGAAGTACCGCTATCTTGATAAGGTAATGATTGTTCTATCATGGGAGAAATTATTTTATTAACCTTGGGTACCTTGCGGGGAATAAAAATTCCTTAATGACAAATAGTAAATTCTCAACTGGAAAAGGTTCTGTTCATGCATTCGGCTATGCCATTCTATTGGGGTGTCCCACTAACTGGTGAGATGTCTTACTATATCCTCTTTTTTGCAGAATGAACTAAATTTCCTACTACAGAATTCTAACCCATTATCAATTCTCAAGCGTTTTACTTTCTTTCCAGTCTGTTTTTCAACCAATGTCTTTCAATCTCTGAATGTCTCAAAAGTTTCAGATTTATTCTTCAAGAAATAGACCCAGACTTTTCTTGAAAAATCATCAATTAATATCATCATGTAACTAGAATCACCTATGCAACACGTGATGGTCCCCAAAGATCAGAGTGAATATAATCCAACACATCTTTATTTTTGTGTATTCCAGTGCTGAAGCTGACTCGTTTGTGTTTGTCGAAGACACAATACTCATAAAACTCCAATTTGGATATATTCCGATCACCCAAAAGACCACTCTTACTGAGTATTGTCATGCCTTTCTGACTCATATGTCCAAGTCTCATATGCCACAACTTCGTAGCATCTGTTTCGCTTGATGTAGAAGAAACAGAGACGGAACCCATAACGGTAGTCCCTATTAGATAATACAGCCTACCAAATTTTTTCGCCTTTATAACTATAAGCACACATTTACTAACCTTCAGGACTCCACCTTCACCAGTAAATCTGGAGTCAGTATCATCTAAAGCAGATAATGAGATAAGTTTTTTCTTAATATCAGAACATACCGAATGTCTACCAATATTCGAATCACGCCGTCATGAATCCTAATCTTCATAGAACCAATACCAATAACTTTATAAGGTTGGTCGTTGCTCATTAACACAACACCTCTTTCGAATTCCTCGAAAGAAGTGAACTATTCTCTATGCCGGTAGATATAGAATGAGCATACAGAATCAAGAATCCACACTTGATCAGATCTAGTATTATCATCAATGACTGTGTAGACATCACAGTCTTCATCCTTATCTTGCACAACACTGGTTTCTGGAGGTTTCTCTGATTGTTGGCTATTTTTTTATTCTTTTTCTTAAAGTTCAACAATCCCTTTTTATATGACATTTCTTCTTACAATAATTGCAAACCACATACTTGAACTTTGATTTTGATCTAGAGTGATTTTTACCAAATTCTCTAGATTCGGGTCTTCCTCTAACCATTAAACATTCAGTAGGATTATCTGCTCGGTTTTTGGACATTTGATTATCAAATAACTCCTTCGAATAAAGCGCCGATTTGATGTCTTCCAACTTTACAGAAGTATTACCATAGATCAACGTCTCTCTAAAGTTCTTAAAAGAAGGAGGTAGAGAACGAAATAGCATGAGGGTTTGATCTTCATCTTTATACTTGATGTTCATGTTAGATAGATCCATTACAATAGAAGAGAATTCATCAATATGGGACTTGATCGATATACCTTTTGCCATCGATAGGGTGGATAAACGATGCTTGGCGATCAATTTTGTAGTGAGATTCTTTATGATAAATAGAGCCTCCAATTTATCCCATAATCCTTTTGCAATATTCTGATCGACAACCTCTCTCAAAACCTCATTGGACAGACACAATTGGATCATGGATAATGCTCTCTCATCTATCTCCACCATCCTCTCTTCATCCCACGATTTGGGAAATTCTTCTTTCTTCAAAAGTGCTTTCTGCAATCCATGATATGTTAGAATCACTTTCATCTTAACTTTCCACATAGCAAAACTCATATTTCGATCGAACTTTGTTGATGATGTTGATTCCATGACTAATCCCAATTTATGCTCTGATACTAATTTGTTAAGAATAGAGGAGATAGAATAACACCAGGTAGAGTAAAAACACAATAACAAAGTATGGAAAGTAGAAAGAGACATGAGAGATTTAACGTGGTTCGGCGATGTGTCTACTCCATGAAGGAAGAGAATAAAAATTCACTATAATGCTCAAAGGGATTACAAGATATCACACAAAATAGCCACAAAAGGCTACACTTAAATCTCACAACCCAAACTAAAACCCATAACTCACGAATGTGTTTCCCACACTCACAATGTGTAATTCTCTTAGAACTGATGGTTTCTTCTTTATGAGACAACTCTATTTATAGTGATCACAAATCCCACTTTCCTAATAGTTTCTTTCCAATAAGGAAAAACAAACTATAATAATTAGGAAAAATAAATCTCCTAAAATTAGGAAAGCTAGAAAATAGGAAATAGATAAAAAAAAAAAACCAAAATATGAATTCCTTCCAAAAAGGATTCCTAGTGAATCAAGTAGTTTAGGATTCCTTATGATTCAAAGCATCCTAACATTTTCAATAGATGCAATGGTTCATTACAACTCTTTACTACCTATAAATAAGATAAATCACCGGCAGTCAAAAATATAGAAAAATAATTATTTTCATTTTTTATTTCAATTCTTTCTAAATCTGAGTCAAGTGTGATTATGCTGCTAGTTTGAGTTCGCTGTTCATCAGAGTTTGAAGTACCGCTACCCTAATAAGGTAATTATCGTTCTATCATGGAAGAAATTATATTATTAACCTTGGGTACCTTGTGGGGAATAAAAATTTCTTAAGGACAAATAGTAAATCCTGTTGGCTCGGTATTTTTATTTCTTGTAAATACGACAACATTCCGAACTATAATATATTGTCTTTGGAGATCTCGCCGTAACATTATTTACAATAATAAAAAATAATCAGAATGTTCCTGTTAGCACGATGATTTCTCAAGTTCAAGTCTTCATCTCAGAGCTTCCTTTCCATAAAATAAATGATTTTTATAAGTCTAATGTTGACAAAACTATAATTAAAAGATTCTTTATCAAGTTGGTACTAAAGAGAGATTCTTTTATTAGAGAAGTGAGATGGTACCCTCCTCACAAAGGTAAATATTGACGAATATGCTTTAGGAACTCCGGGTAGGACTTTTGTAGGGAGGATTTTTAAAAATCGTTGAAGTTTTATAAAAGAATGTTTTTAAGCTCTTCTTGAATTAGAATATTCTGATGATGCATAGACTTGTGCAGTCATTATTGCTGTTGAAAATACTTGTAAGTATGGATGAGATCGATTGTGGATCGAATCTGATTCTAATATTGTGGTGACCCTACTTAAAAAAATGATCTCTTTGTCCCAAGGTATCTTAGAGGAAGATGGAAAGGAAAATATGTGTGCAAACAAGCTTACTGGCTTGCATGTTGATAACTGGATTTGGAACTTTGAATGTTAGAGTGCATTAAAGGTCTGGTTTTGCCTGATCTAGCCAGAGACCATTTTATTGTTTCCATTAAGTTATTTCCATTAAGTTTTGCTTTTGGTGTCTTGATGTGAATATTGAAAAATCATGATAAGAGAGTGGTGGAGGTTTCTAATTATAATTATAATTATAATTATAATTATAATTATAATTATAATTATAATAATAATAATAATTATTATTATTATTATTATTATTGACAAATCTAGAAGAAAAGAAGTAGATGATCAATTGCTTTAGCAGTACTACAAGTCTCTTCCGCTGAATTTATTAGTCATACTTAATTTCGGGTAGATCCTTCCATCATTTCAATATCTTTATGGAACTTGCATTTGATAGTCATTATGTTGTTTAATTTTATTATTATTATTGTTATTATTATTATTATTTATTTTTAGTCTAAGTTTATTTAATTTCAAGTTTTGTTTTGTTAACGGTTTGATTTATATATATATTCTTTTTTCGTTTATATTTTTAATAAATTCCGGATACTTATCGATGAGGTGCCCATTTTAATTATGATATCAATTTGGTAAATATTCTACTTTATTTAAATTTACAAACCCCTACCATCCACATACTCAAAATCCATTTATTGTATTATTTTTTATTTTATGATTTTACAAAACTTTTCAAAATTAAAAATTTACTGTAGAACGATTGAAAGTGAAGATTTTCCAAAAATAATCCAAAGTGTTTGATCAAACAAACCATAACTAAATCACCAATTAAATAGCCTAAATGCAAACCATACCTATAAATACTAATTAACTTGAATATTCTTATCCATACAATCACGAATCATGTTCAACAGTCTACTAAAAGTGACCAAATGTTATTGAAACCCCCAGAATTCAAGGAACTCTAACATCTATATAAACATCCACAAACCCACGAATTAAAAACATCATCTCCATCTCCATCTCCATCTCCATCTCCTAATAAAAATGACGAGCTCACACAAACTCCCTCTAATCCTAATCACACTCTTCCTCCTCCAAACAATATCCGAAGCCGGTCTACTTATGAACAAAAGAACCGTCGTAATCCACAACAACATTTGGGTAGACAAAGCCGGACGACCTCTCACAGTCCACTGCAAATCTGGAGATGATTTAGGAGTACATGTCATACCTTATGATGGTGAATATTCGTTCAGGTTTCGACCATGGTTTAACACGGTTTTCCGTTGTACTTTCAAGTGGATGGACACTGAGAAGTATTTTGAGATCTATAATTATAAGAGAGATGGTAAATATTGTAGTCACTGTAAATGGAGTGTGAGGACAATTGGTACCATTATGTGGGCTGACAGTAAGAAAGACGTGATTCAATATCCATGGTAGAGAGGAGGAGGAGTGGTTTGTGCGATGGAGTTTGTATGAGCTATATTTACCAACCATGCCAATAACATGTGCATGGTTGGTTTTGTTTTTATTTATTTGTACGTTTTTGTCTATTATAAGACATAACGATTAATGAAGTTTTATTATGTGGTTTTCATAATTTATATATGTGGTTTTGATATACTTTGGGAGAATTCAAAATTGTGATGTTACGGCAGTCACACTAACAAATTAACAAATATGTAAATGTATTTTTTGAATTCTTTTTAATTATTTTAAAATTTGAATTAAGTTAATTTTTTATATTTCATAATAAATTAAATTAAAATTATAAACAGAAATTTTCTTGTAGTATGAGGAGATATATTGAGTAATTCAAACATAAAATTTCAATACAATTTTTCTTTAGTAAAATTTTTTTATAACTTTATATATATATATATATATATATATATATATATATATATATATATATATATATATATATATATATATATATATATATATACTTTGTTGAGTTGGAGGAGGGATGGTGTTTTCAATGGTTATCACAATTTTTTACTACCTATAAATAAATAAATCTCCGGTTGACAAAAATTTAGAAAAAATAATTTTTTTATTTTTATTTCAATTCACTGTAAATCTGAATCAAGTGTATTATGTGGTTTTTCAAAAGAGTTTACAAGAAAATTTTCTAGGAAACTAAATTACAAAAGGTACTACTAAATCATTGTCCCTAAATATTTGAAATATTCTAACTCAATGTTTGTCTTCTCAAATGTATGGTCTGTATATGAGATTAAAATTGAATCTACTCGGTGTAAAGGTATGTGAAGATGAAAAATCCAGGCATCTGCAACTTAAAACATGTCAAGAGTCTCAAATTTTACAGAAACATATGATGCTCAGTTTTTTTCTTTATTGGCAGGTTTTTATGAAATTATTATTGGGGTTGTTGGTGGTAAACTGAGTGACGTATTTTTGTTGCTGTGTTTATGGACTCTTCTTCTCGAGGATTTTTTTTTTTTTTAAAATTTTTATTTTTAATATCTATGCAGAAAATGGGTTTTTATAATATCTGAGGGAGAAAAATAGAACACAAGTGAACACAGATTACCACATGATAACATCGGATACTTGTCTTTTTTTTTTTTAAATTTTTATTTACTTATTTATTTATTAATTATGGGAGGAAGAAGACGTTGATCATCTGTTGATCCGAATTTTCTACACTTTCTTTTGTATGGTATGACTTGCCTGCTCGATGGGGTTAACTTCTGTCTTTCGAGTATCTTGAGAAATTTTACAATTGCCCTCTTTAAAAGGTAAATTCCAATATAAGTTCTGGAAAAAAATTTACGACGATTTGGTTAATAAGAAATGAAGTGCTCTTTAAACATGTTGCTTTGAATAGTTTAACTCTGACTTATTCTTGCTTGAGCATTTTCTGGGTCAAATCTATAAAAGATTTTAATTGTTTGGTAGATCCAATTAAATCAAAAAAGAACTATTCGCCTATGTTATAGTCTGTTTCTCCTTTTGGATCCATCGAGTGGAATCCTGCTACTTTCATTAATGATAATGATAAAAGATCCGCATGTTTGGAGGTGTTCTTAGAGGATATTTTGAAAACATTATCCGCCTCTTTTCCAAAGTGACGATTTTGACCTACATAGTAGAAGCTTATCTACTTGTGGTTGAAAAAGCATTAGAGGTTTCCTTCTCTTTTCTTTCTTCTTCAAAGACTACAATTGTGTTTGAGTTGGATTCTTCTTCTAGCGTGGAATGTTTGAAAAATAACAGGTATGTTTGGGGCTGCTTGTGATTATAAAATAATCACTTATTAGGTGGTGAAATCTCAAATGAATCTTTTTTTCCTTCTATATTTACATTTATGGATTATTCTTATAAATGTAAATTTAGGATGATGGAGAGGTATATTTGGGATTTCACTATCCAAAAGTAATTATTTCATAATCACAAGCAATCCAAACACATACAACGTCTCAGATAGAATATAACTTAATTTTAAACATGATGGAGTTGTGAAAGTGTATGCTTTGTAATGTTTCCTTCAATCTTGTATCTAGTCCAAAACTTGTTTGCTTTCTTACTTGCTAAATAAGGAAGCAGTAGGAGTTCTGAACTTTTTGTTTGATTCCTTTTAACCTTGTCCCAATATGGGTGTTGCATTTATCTTCTTCTACAAGGCAGAGAGTCATCACGGGAGAGTATGAGGTAGTGCTCGTTTGGTACGTAGGATGAGATAGGATGGGATGGGATGACATAGGATGGAATAAATTTTAATGTCATCCCATGTTTTGGTGTCTCATAGGATTGGATAGGATAATAATTATAAATAAATATTAATAATAGTAAATGAAATAATAATATGATAATAATAACTTAATAAATCATTAATAAAAAATAAAAATAATAAAATAAAGTAATAAATGAAAAAATAATACTAATATAATAATAAATAAAATAATAATTATAAATGAATAAAAAATAATAATAGTAGTAATAATAATAGTATTAATATATATAAATAAATAATAATAAATAAAATATAAATAAAATGAATAAATAAATAATAATAATAAAATAATACATATATAATAATAAATAATAAAATAATAATATGAATTGAATAAATAATAATATAATAATAATACTAATATAATAATAATTAATTAATTAATTAATAAAATAATAATAAAAGATAAATAAATAATGATATTTAGGTGGGTGAGAGACCAAGTAGGGAGGATAAACAAAATATCCCATGTGGAAGATGGGATGGAAAATTGTAGAATAAGAGAGAATAATTTAATGAAACCTATCCCAACAGCACCAAACACAGAATGGAATAAATTATCCCATCCAATCCTATTCTAGTTCAGCGTACCAAACATGACCCTAGGACATAATCGTCTGATGAATAACTATTTTATATTAAATCCATTGTATTCTAATAATATATTTCGAAGAAGGTTTCGCATAAAAAAAAAATATGATATACTCGCGTAGTTTGATTCTTTATCAAATATTAATCCATACTCCGAACAGAGATATGGCGCTTCAATAGAAAAAATTCATCAACCGGATCACTGCAAAAGTAGAGTATGCAATCAAACTATAATACCCTACATGCAAATCACAACTATAATTAGCAATTAAGTATGCAGTCAAACCATAACTAAATTAATAACTAAATAGCCTAATTGCAAATCACACTTATAATTATGCAATTAACAATTAAATAAGCCTAAAATGGAAACCAACACCTATAATTAGCAATCAAACTTGAATACCCTTGTCCAAACAATCACAATGATGTCAAAACCAATTAAAAATACAGTTCAACAATCTACTAAAAGTGACCACATATCATTGAAACCCCCACAATTGAAGGAACTTCAACATGCATATAAATACACACTAAACCCACCAATCAAAAACCTCATCTCCATCTCCTAACAAAAATGGCGAGCTCACACAAACTCCCTCTAATCCTTATCACACTCTTCCTCCTCCAAACAATGTCCGAAGCCGGTCTTCTTATGAACAAACGAACCGTCGTAATCAAAAACCGCCTTTGGGAAGACGGAGAGCAACCTATCACCGTCCACTGCAAATCTGGAGATGATTTAGGAGTACATGTCATACCTTTTAAAGGTGAATACTCGTTCAGGTTCCGACCATGGTTTAACACGGTTTTCCGTTGTACTTTCAAGTGGAGGAACACTGAGAAGTATTTTGAGATCTTTAATTATAAGAGAGATGGTAAACATTGTAGTATGTGTGATTGGGTTGTCAGGACGCATGGTCCCTATTTGTGGGTTGCGGATAAGAAAGACTGGGTTCTTCATTCATGGTAGAAAGGAGGAGCAGTGGTTTGTGTGATGGAGTTTGTATGAGCTATATTTACCAACCATGCAAATAACATGTGCATGTTTGGTTTTGTTTTATTTGTATGGTTTTTGTCTATTATAAGACCTACTGATTAATGAAAATTTTATTACATGGTGTTCCATGATTTATTTATTATATTTTATGTTAATATTTATATTTATTATTATTTTTATTGTTGTTATTTTATTTTACTTATTTTAATATATAAATATATTTTTTCTTTAATCATTTTAATATAGTAGGATTATTTTTTTCCATTTTATAAAATTTTGAAAAAATATTTGATTTTATAAAAATTTTAATTTTAATTTAAAAATTACAGCGCACCTTAAAAATATGTATTTTCTTTAAACATTTTAGTATATCATACATAAAATATTAGTGTGAGACTATACAGGGTTGGAAGGAAGATAAATATTGATATATTAAAATAGGATATTTTCGTTTTTCCACCCGTTATATAAAAATAATCCAGAAATTCACCCATTTTTAAAAATAATTCGAAACATGATCCATTTTTATATGAAAAGTGGTTTTGGATAAAAGTGGTGTGGTTTTACTCTATTTTTACATTTTGTATTAATTACATTAAATATTTAATTTATACCATCATTATTAACAAAATATTAAATTACGTTATTATTAATAAAAATTAAAATGAAAATAAATTAATTTTAATTTTAATTAAATAATATATTTTAATTTATTATCTTTAATAAAAAAAACTTCAAAAAATATAAATTAATTTCATTTTATTTTTTAAATTAAATAATATATGAAATAAATTCATATTTATTCTGAATCTTTAATTAAAAATAAAAAAATAAAATCGATTATTTCATAAAAAATAAAATAAAAATAAAATATATTTTTAATACAAATATAAAATAAATATAATTTTATTTTATTTTTTATTAAATAATATATTTTAATTTTTTTATTGTAATTAAAAATTAAAAATAAATATGAATTTATTTAATATATTATTTAATTTAAAAAATAAAATGAAATAAATTTATATTTATTTTGAATTTTTTATTAAAGATAATAAATTAAAACATATTATTTAATTAAAATTAAAATAATTTTATTTGTATTTTTACTTTTTATTAAAAATAACGTAATTTAATATTTGATTAATAATGATGGTATAAATTAAATATTTAATGCAATTAATACAAAATGTAGAAATAGAGAAAAATTATAAAATTTTTATCCAAAACCATTTTTTACATAAATATGGGTCCGATTTCGAATTATTTTTAAAAATGGGTGGATTTTTGGATTATTTTTATAAAACGGGTCCAAAGTTAAAATATATAAATTTTTTAATTTAAAAATTATTATCAATTGAAATTAAAATTTAAGAGTTTGAATCAGCGGAAAAATATATATTATAATATAAATTTATAATTTATTAATTGAAATTTTAACTTAAACAATAATGAAATTAAACAAAATAGTATAAAAGTTATAATTCAATTTTTTGAAAAAAATTATATTAATTAATTATAAAATATAATTAAAAATTATTATATTATATATATTTTTATATTTGTAAATTATAATAATATAAATAAAACAATATAATATTATATAATAATTTCTTTTATTGAACTAGTAAATTAGGATTATTTTTAAAAAAATCAAATAGTATAAAAAAATGATAACCACCGGATAAAAAAATTATTAAAATAAAAAATAATTATATAAATATTTATCATATATATTTATCTATTTTCCATTTCTAAATTTTTATACAAGTTTTTAACATAAATTCCACACTAACAGAAATCATAAAGAATTTTATCAGTCAGTCATATGGTCGAAAGAATTTCAATAAAGTCGTAAATTTGAATCGTTTGGCTCAAATCATTTCGAATATTTTTCAAAGACGTGTAAAGTTATTATCTATATGATTTTTCATCACGTGTAAATTTGAATCGTTTACCAATATTGCTTCATCATCATCAACATCCATGACCATAACCACCACACTTCAGTGATGGCAATAGCTACTCTCAAGGCTCTGTTCTTCGGACTTTGTCTTTTCATGCTCTCCGCCGTCATTTACACCATCTCCGTCGACGGCCTTCCTTTCCGCAGCGAGCTTCTCACTCCGTACACTCAACTCTCTCTCTCTCACTCTCGCACACGCTTTCTTCGCCAAATCTTCACGCTTATCTTCTAATTCGAGCTGTTTTTCAGATGGTTGGCGGCTACTTTGGTTGATTTCTACTTCAATATCGTTCCTCTAGCGGTACTGTATTTTTTTCTCTCTTTAATCACCGATTTTTTTTAATTTTTAATTTTTTAATTATTATTATTCTTTTCACTCTAATTTAGGTCTGGATCTGGTACAAGAGCTCTCACTGGACTAGTGGAATCGTTTGGCTGATCTTGCTTATCTGTCTAGGCAGGTTTGTGTGTTTTTCTAATCACTAGATAGATTTAGTATTGTTTTATGTTATGGTAAATTGTTATATGTTGCTTTGTTTATATTGTAGTGTTACTTCCACTGGTTACGTCTTTATACAATTGGTGAAATTGTCGCCTCAAGACTCTCAACAGGATCCGATTTATCATATTTTGTTGCGGGATTCAAGCAAGTATGTACTTGTTTACTATCTGTGTGCATAAGTTTGCTTTTGATTTCAATAATGAAAAATGAATTGGAGCTTACTCACTCCTGTTTGATATATGCATTGCATTGACTCAAATCCGGAATTTATCATGTGATTTGATATAGTTATGGACTAATTGAGTATGTGTGTTCTGTATTTTGTTGACATGACAGTAAGCCATTTTGTTCGAACTCTGACTTTACCTATTGGCAATTTTTTGCTCTTTGGTTTTGTATTGTTAAACTCTGCTATGGTTAAACTTGTCTATTGAAAATCCTTATGGTACTTTATGCTTAGCATAATTTTTCTAGTAGGTTGCTCTAAGTTGTGCTCTTAATCATAGAAATGACCTGTGGATCACTTTCCATCATTTATGCATTCAATTGCCTACGTATTGAGAAATTGCTTTACAGGGATAACAATCTGGAGCACAAAAGGAAGCATTCCCCTGTTGTGATTGCCAGATGTGTATTCGGTATTTTGGGGCTTTTGATGTTGGGCACATTGATTTACTTTTTTGTAACTGCTGGTTCGCCTTTTCGCAAGGAGGTCTACACTCCGTAAGAATCTCAGCCTCTTTTATGTTTCTTATTTGCAATGGCTGGTTAAGTCCAAAGGTGTTGGTAAGCTAAAATTTCTGGCCTAGTTGATTTTAATTTAATCAGAGCTTTTTAAGATGTTGTCTTAACAATCTGACAGCATGATGTGGCTACCTGGCTTAGAGCATCTCCAATGGTTTAGTGAATTGAGGCAAACGTGGCATGGTAAATAGATGGTGTGGATAATGATGTGTCAAAAATAATATTTCTGAAGAAAAAACCTTAAAATTCGTTCACAGTGGTTATTGTCTATTCGGATTTCCATAATTTATAATCCATTAGAATTAAGTTTCTATTTCCTTTTTAATTTATAATTTAAATAGAAATATGGTAATTACAATTTTAAAATATTAAAATTGATGATCGACACCGTCAACTAGGACGTGAAAAATAGAAGCTGTACTCCACACCCTCTATTATTTTTTCAGCCACATCACCTGCACATTGTAAATTCACATTGCCATTGGAGTGAATTTTTCAAATAAAAAATTCAGAATGTCCACGTGAATGTGCAAACTAATAAATTCACATTCCACTGAAGATGCTCTTATAAACTATCTAATTCTCAAGGCAACTCACCTAATTCTTGTTACCAGAAGTGAAATTGACTGCCTAATGTATGCAGGTGGATGATAGCAACTCTAATTGACTTCTATGTCAACGTTTTCATTCTGTCGGTATGTCTACAAATCATATATTGTTTTCCTACGATAGTGCTGAGGAGCTGCCTGCTTCTGTCATATATCAATATAGTATCTTGGTGTATGTACATGACCACATAAGAAATGTCGGAGTTCTATTGAAGTGCTCACTATAACTCTGTGTTTGAAAATTCAGCTATAAAAACAGTTTGTATGTATATATGTATGACTCTGTATGAGAATCTATCTAGACTTTATGCTCATTTCATGAAATTGAAGTGGTAAAATGAATGAAAATTGATCAGGTGATAATTTACTTGTACTTTCATATATTTTCAGGTTTGGGTTGTCTACAAAGAAACAAGTTGGTTTATTGCATTCTTATGGATTATTCTGATAATATGTTTTGGAAGGTAATTTCATTTGACCTGATTTTAGTTTTAGATATAAATCTTTGCACATGCTTTCAGGAATTGATTTTAAGGTTGTTAAAAGTGCATAAGATTTTCCTTACATTAACCTGACGTTGAATTGTTCTCTTTTATCAGTATAGCAACAGGCGCCTACCTTGTCCACCAGCTACTATGCCTCTCTTCCCAAGATCCACTCTACCTTGTGTTGTTGAATAGTCGAAACAGGCAAGTATGGGGATCTAGTTCCAGTTTTCACATTTGGGTGTGTTTGGGGTTATTTCAAACTTTTAAAATAATTGAAAAATTGATTAGGTTTCAGATTAAGATATAATTTATTTATAAGTTGGATTTTATAACCTTTTTTCTTTATTTTTTTAATTTCTAAAAGTTTAATATTTTTTTATATATTTCATTTTTGAAAAATTTTAAATAACTTTTTACTTTTATTTTTTTTTTTTTTATATTTTAATAATTTTTATTTTTATAATTTATTTGGATAATTGAAATGGATTATTCTCTACAACTAAAATGGACAGGTGCATTTATTTATTTTCACTTTTTTTTATTAAAATGGATAATATATTATTTTTAAATTTCTTTAAGTATTTATTATTTTTCTTTTAATATTGTAATTATTATTTAATTTTTATTACATATTTGAATAATTGGGACAGAGTATATGGAATTACCAAAATGGAACAATTTTATTATTTATTTTATTTGTTTTAGTTTGTAATTTTATATTTTTTTAAAAGAATTTTATTAGGTACTAATATTTATAATAAAAATAATTATTAGAAATTGTTTGAAATTTTATTAACAAACAAAAATGGTATTAAAAAAAACAATTGTTGTACAAATGTAATCAATAAAATCATAATTATTTTCTAATTAAAATTTTATTGTTTTTGTTTTTAGTAATAAGTATGAAATTAAATTTTAAAATAAAAACAAAAACAAATAGGAGGAATACAAATGTAAATTTTAAAAAAATAAAATAAAATAGCATAAAAAAATAAATTTCAACAAAAATTAATTGTCAGTTTAAAAAGAAAAGTCTCTCGGTCTCCTTTCCAAAATCCGATTATTTAATAAATAAATGGTGAAATAATTTGCTTTTGAATAAATTCTCAAACACCAGAATCCGCTTTTAGACTATAAATTAAGCGATTTTTTCATAATTCAAGTAGTCTGAAGCAAACCTTTTAGATTGAGACCATTTAAATTATGAAAAAAAAAACCCACTTAATTCATAATTTAAAGGGGTTGTTTGGAAATTTAGCCAAAATCGGATTATTTTATAATTTGTTTATTAAATAATTTAATTTTGAAAAGCAGCTTGAGATAAAGCTAATTATTTAAAAAGGAACTAATTTTCGTTGAAATTTATACTTGTATTTCTTTTTATGGTATTTAATTTTACTTTTTTGAAATCTACAATTGTATGCTATTTATTTTTGTTTCTATTTTAAAAATTAATTTTCATGTAAACCATTTATACTTTTAATATTATTAGAAAACAAAATTTTAATAAAATTTCAATTTCATTTTATAAAAATATAGAATTTTTAATAATTTATTTTTAAAAAAATATAGAATCATGAAAAAGTAAAATAAATAATAAAATTGTTTATTTTGCTAATTCCATATGACTATGTTTGTTTAAAGAGTAATGTTTTGACTCAATCAAAACTCTAAATCAAAACTCTAAAACCATTTAATATCTTTGTTTGTTCAACAGCTTATAATTTACGAATTAGAGTTTTTTTTATAGAGTTTTAGAGTTGTTCTGTGCAACGTTTAGAGTTTAAGTTAGAGTGTTTACAAAATTCTTTCTAAATTATCCTTATTTATATTTTAAAATTGTTTTATCTTTTTATTAATTTATTTTGTAAAAAATACTAATTATCTTAACTTTGTTTACAATAAATTAAATATTTATTTTTTTATAAAAAAAATATATTTTTATAGATATATTATTTATTTATTGACTAAAAAAATTATTTTATTCTAAAGTCATATTTTAAATTTGACAATAATTATTTTTTAATATAATGTCCTTTTACGTCATTTTAACTTTTTAAATAATTAAAACGCTAGTTTACCAAACAATTTTTATAAAAAAAACACTAGTTAAAATACTAAACATTAACCGCTACTTAAAAAACGCTAAGCGCTTTAAAAAAACTCTAAA
Organism: Cardiospermum halicacabum; assembly: GCA_031304145.1. Classification (NCBI taxonomy): domain Eukaryota; kingdom Viridiplantae; phylum Streptophyta; class Magnoliopsida; order Sapindales; family Sapindaceae; genus Cardiospermum; species Cardiospermum halicacabum. The sequence goes on from CM062390.1 coordinate 27,001,598, forward strand.
CGCTATGAAAAACGCTATTATGACCAAACACAACCATAATCACTCAAATAGGTAATGAAAAATAATTAATAATAAAATATTAAAAAAATAAGAAATACTTAGAGAATTTAAAAATTAATAATATATAAAAAAAACCATAAAAATTAGAAATAATATTTAATAAAAAGTAGTTTTCATTTTTTATATGGGGCATTGTGTAGTTTTTCATTGTCTTGATATTCCTAACTATTGATTTTGGTGAATATTTGTTTGTTTATTAGTAATAAAATTTGATGAAAAAAAAATCAATATCTCCAACTTCTAATATTTCATTAGAATTGTAATGTTATTGATTTTCTTAAGAAAATAACTCAATTAAAAAATAAATTTAAAATAATAATAATAATAAACTTCTCCATTTTAATGGTAGAGAACTCAATTAAAAAATAAATTTTAATTAAAAAAATAAATAATAAACTTCTTGACTTTAATGATAAAGAATAATCAATTTCAATTATCCAAATAAATTATAAAATATTATTAAAATATATAAAAGTAAAAATAAAAAATTATTTAAAAAATTCCAAAAATGAGATATATAAAAATTATTAATCTTTTAAAATAATAATAATAATAATAATAATGTTATCAAATTAATACTAAATTAAGAAAAATATATTAATATATATCTATTTTAATAATTTATAAATAATCACTTTTATTTTAACATATACTTTTACACTATTTTTCAAAAAATTGGATTACCAAAAAATTTGTTTCCAAATACAATGCCCCCATAACTTACATGCCATTATTTTAAAAGTTTTAACCAACTCCCAGCTCTCCCATAATGTGAAAAATCTCCTTCTTGCTACATTTCACACTAATTTCTTATTGATGCATTTGGGATGTTACTAAAAACTCAATTGTTATTCATCATGGTAGGGCAGAAAACTGGTATGAGAGAACCTGAAGCAAGATGTGGATTTGGGAATGGACAAATCTACTTGCACATGGATTACGCCATAAGCGCACTGCTATTTATTATGTATGTGACAACATATGTACTTTATGATTTGTAAGCACCGGTATATATTATGTATGTGACAACATATGTACTTCATGATTTGTAAACAGCTACTCTTCCAGATAATGCAATGTTATATATTATGTATAGTGTATTCTATTTGTCAATGTAATAAGTTATTCAATAGGGGTACTGTAGTTGGATATGAGAATATTATTCATTTGATAAGAAATTTGTTAGGAATACATTTCAAGGGAAAAATGTAATGTTTATAAGAGTCTCCCGGTACTTGATTATATTTTTCAAGCTAGCCATCAAATTTGAAAAAAATTAATTTAACACTTCAACTTTTAAATATTGGGTCAATTAAACCCTTTTGTTTATAGGGAAACCCTTTTGTTTATAGGGAAAGTGTAAAATGAATGATAAATTTTAAATCCTTTATATATATAAAAAAAATTAAATAAAAAATTTATTTGATACAAATTTAAAAATTAACCAGATTAAATTGTTATTCCTCAAATAGGAGGACTAATTTAAAAAATGTGGTATAGTTTAGTGATTTTTAACACCCATCCGTTTCATAATAATGAAACTTTATGTTATATCATACTAGATGAGGTTGTGCAATCTTCCATAGTAAAAAATATAAAATAATAATAATAATAGTAAAATTATAATTTATTAATATCACAAATAATATCAGTATGACACGAACAAGCCGAAAAATAACATAATAATTATATTTTATTTATTTTATTTTATATTTTTAACTGAATGTTAGTTGAAGCGGTTTAAACAGAAGCCGTGGACTATTCTCACTTCCTGATTTACACAGAAGCCGTGGACTACTCTCACTTCCTTTCTTTTGTCGGATTATATAATGGATGACAAAGTTAATGTCAATTTATATGATTTATTACGATATTAAACTTTTAGATATTTTGTATCAGATTAAACTTCTGTTTATTGTTTTAAGTAGAGTACTAATAAACTTAGAAAGTAGTATATTATTCAAAAAGGTTTATAAATTCTAAATTCTATATAAGTAAGGTAAGAGTTTATTTTATTTTTCTAATTTTTATAAACTTTTTATTACATACAAATTAAATAATATTAATCAATAATACATTAATAATCATCAAACTTAAATATGTTATACAGTATATTTTAATATTTTTTCATTAATTTTATTCTATAATAATTATATATAATTATTTAATATTTTTAATCAATTTAAAATATTTATTTTTAATTTAAATAGAAATAATAATATAAAAATATATATTTTTAAAAAATAAAATTTAAAAAATAAATTTAATTATATTATATTATTATAAAATTAAAATTAAAAAAAAACTTAATTATCTACTGAGAAAATAATAGATATTATGGTTGACGGTAACGGCGTAAGTTTGTTGATAAAAAAAGCGCGCAAAAGTCTGAAAGGACACCAAAGTGACCCCACATCATAAGGACGTAATCAGAATCGACACGTGACATGTAAAAAAAACCGCACGTGCACAAACCTTAAACGCCACGGAATCCTCAAACGCCCCGAACAACGACTCCGCGGGATCACTTTCACTCTCTCAGGTATAAATACACACACATCTTCCCCTCCCTTTTCTCTCCACAGAGGAAAATTCAATAAATCAGAAAAAATCAGAAAAAAAAATTAAAAATAAAAAAACAAAAATAAAACCAAAACAACCTTCCATTTATATACATCAGAGATATCTTCTCCAAACCCTAGCAAGGGCGATATTTTAAGAAATCTCTCTTGGAAGCTAAAATTTTTCTCTGTTTTTGAGGTGGATATGGCGGCGGCGGTTACAGGAGGAGGAGTTGTTGCGACATCACCGGGTTCTCCTGCTGCTGCGACAGCAACGACGGCGACTCCGATTGCCGGCTTTGGAAACTCGTCGCTGTACGTTGGGGATCTGGAACAGAATGTGAATGAGAGTCAGTTGTATGATCTGTTTAGCCAGGTTGCGCAGGTTATTTCTGTTAGGGTTTGTCGTGATCTGACTAAGAGATCGTCTCTTGGTTATGCCTACGTGAATTACAACAATCCACAAGATGGTACGCTTGTTTTTTTATTGTTGTCAATTTTTTGTTTTTTTGTATTTTTGTATTTTTGTTTTGTGATGGTTTGATTATCAATGTGTGTTTGGATTTTCCTGTGTTGTGAGAATTTATATTTGTAGAGACTGTCACTAAGTGGAGCAGATGTGTATGTAGTGTGTGATTTAGGTGCATTGTTGAGAATCGGTGTTGAACTATTTAATTGTTTGTTGATAATTAAATTGTGCGTGGTTGTGAAATAATAGATTGTTTTGTTGTGTGATTGTATCAATGAATTCTGAATGTGGTTTTGAATTGGTAATACGCAGCTGCACATGCAAAGGAGGTTTTGAATTTCACTCCTATTAATGGGAAGCCTATCAGGATTATGTATTCTCATAGAGATCCAAGCATTAGGAAGAGTGGATATGGCAATGTTTTTATCAAGAATCTGGATGCATCAATTGATAATAAGGCATTGCATGATACTTTTGCTGCCTTTGGTACTGTGCTGTCTTGCAAAGTGGCTTTTGACAGTAATGGTAATTCCAAAGGATATGGGTTTGTACAGTTTGAGGCTGAAGAGGCTGCAGAGAATGCGATTAAGCGGTTGAATGGCATGTTAATAAATGATAAACAGGTTTATGTTGGCTTGTTTGTTAGACGCCAAGAAAGGGCCCAGAAAAGCTCTTCACCACCTAAGTTTACCAATGTTTATGTCAATAATATCTCTGAAACTACCACTGATGAGGACCTTAAGAAAGTTTTTGGCTCTTATGGTACCATCACCAGTGCTGTTGTTATGAGGGATGGTAATGGGAAGTCTAGATGTTTTGGTTTTGTTAACTTCCACAGTCCAGATGAGGCTGCTATTGCTGTGGAGAAGTTGAATGGGACCAGCAATGGTGATAAAGTTTGGTATGTGGGGAGAGCTCAAAAGAGGGCTGAAAGGGAGGCTGAGTTGAGAGCGAAATTCGAACAGGAGAGACTTAGCAGATTTGAAAAATTGAAAGCTGCTAATTTGTACCTGAAAAACCTGGATGAGAGCATTAATGACGAAAAGCTGAGGGAGTTATTTTCTGAGTTTGGAACTATAACATCAAGCAAGGTATTAAAATTTATACACAAGCAAGGTATTAAAATTTATACACAAGTTGCAATTGTATTTAACATACAAGTTGCAATTGTATTTAACATAGTTGTTACCATTGTATTTAATATACATTCTTTTTTTCTTCAGGTCTTGCTCGATTCACATGGACAGAGCAAGGGCTCTGGTTTCGTTGCCTTCTCTACACCTGAGGAAGCTCTAAAAGCTGTAAGTTTTAGAAGTCTTTCCTTTATGTTTGCACATTGCTTGGTATTCCTTTAATAACTTTTTTTTGCTTACGTGTCTTTGTGTATCTTTAGTTGAATGAAATGAATGGAAAGATGATTGTCCGAAAGCCTCTTTATGTTGCTGTGGCTCAGCGTAAAGACGAAAGGAAGGCTTGGCTGCAGGTGAGCTTTCTGTTTGTCTAATTTGTTTTTGTTTTATTATTATTATTATTATTATTATTATTATTATTATTATTATTATTATTATTATTATTTTCTGCTTTTCTATATGACTTGCTGCTAACAATTTTCATATCCTTTTTGTAGTCTCACTTCTCTCAACTTCGAGCACCTGGTGCATTGCCACCTCTTCCTTCTGGAATTCCTGGGTATCCGGGGGCACCTAGACTTGGTCCTCAACAGGTTTATTTTGGGCAAGGTGCCCCTGGTATATTGCCTCCTCAACCTTCTGGATACGGTTTTCAGCAGCAAATGTTCCCTGGAGTGCGGGGTCCAAATTTTATGATCCCATTTCACCTCCAAAGGCAAGGACAGCCTGGTCAGCGCATGGGTGGGAGACGGAATGGAAACACCCAACAGATGCTTCAACCACAGGTACAGTCACTCTTTTGTATTCGCTTAATTTGTAGATATCGATTCTTCTTCTAAAGCTAATCAACTGGTTAAACTTTAGGTGCTGCGAAATGCCAATCAAGGTATTAGATACATGGGAAATGGAAGAAACAATGTCGACCCATCTGTAATGTCAATGATGCCAATGCCTTTTGATGCTTCGGGGATGCCAATTCCACCAATAGACGCCCCACGACCTGGACCAGTGCCAATTTCAACTCTGACATCTGCTCTTGCTTCTGCAAACCAAGCTGATCGTACTAGGGTATGTTACACTTTTCATCTTGCTGCTCTTCCTAATGGTGCGCATAATTGAAAATGATGTTAACTATTGGATTTTTACAGATGCTGGGTGAGCAACTTTACCCCCTCGTGGACAGTATCGAGCCTCTGCATGCATCAAAGGTGACTGGCATGTTGCTAGAGATGGACCAAACTGAGGTGCTACATCTTATCGAATCTCCAGAAGCTTTGAAGACAAAGGTGGAAGAGGCTATGAATGTGCTTAAAGAGTCTGAAAAGCTTCATTAACTCTGAAGAGAAGAGGGCTGCAGGCATGTTGGCTGGCATTTTTCCTGGGCTTATTCTTTATTATTGTTCTTTATGATTGGCGGGGGTAAGTAATATTTAAACGGGTTTAATTAGGTGTTTTTCTAGACAGATGTTGAGACCTTTGTGACCTTATTTTAGGGATTGAGATGTTTTTGTAGACATACATATTCTAGGAATTTAATTTGGATTTTTTGTGGACCAAATTTGCTTTTTTGTGCTAGCTTGCTTACATTCCCAGAAAATCAATATTTTGCTAAAATAGAGAGTAAAAGTATTGCTCTACATTCAAAGAAAATCAGGGTGGATATCATCTTCTACTTGAATATCACGAGCCAAACTCTTGTCTTCTTCCATTGCGAAAAATTTCTTTTTCTCTGCAACTTGTGTTTTCTGTTCCTCGTTTGTCAAGTAGTATTCGCTCCATTTCGAAGTAGCAACATTCTTCTGCTTCCTATCATTGCCTGTTGGCTTCTGTTCTTCATCTGTCAATAATGCGCTCCATTTTGAAGTAGCAGCACCATTGTTTTGCTTCTTTTTAACACCTTGAATCTTGTGATCTGGACTTTTAGTCATTCTCAGCTGAGAAGTCCCTATCTCCTCTTCATCTTCTTGAGTCAAGTAGTCCCTCCATTTTGAGTTGTTCTTCACCTCCACTCCTGAATCATCATTCAAGCTGCAAAATTCACCATATTCTTCATATTCTTCTTCACCGCCGGTGCTCAATTTGGCCTTCTTGTTCGGCATCATCTCTTCTTGTCCTCGATTCATGTTAAACGACTGCACAAATTGTCGGAGATCTCTTGCCATGTATCCCTCCGCGAACACCTTCTTCACCGACTGTTTCTGGTTGCAGATCACACATGTCCACTTGTTGCTGCTCTTCTTCTTTTGCTTCACCTGTTAACGATTCAATTTTTCGATCTTAATCAAAAACTCAAATCACAACTACATTGAAATCAGAACCTCACCTGCATCATAGAGCACTGACAGCATTGGAGAGCAACGAAGATCGTCGTGTTCGACATTTTTTACTTTTTTTCCAATCTGTGTCAAATCATTGAACGTCGACAATTAGGGTTTTTGAATAATTTTTTGGCGGTTAAATTTTATTGAAATGAATTTAAATCCACGAAAATATACTAGGCCCTAATTGGCCTCCACATCTTTTATCAGCCCAGGCCCAATATCTTTTTCCAATAACAGACAAAACAAAACAATACATATAAATAAATGGAAACAATTCATTGCGTTACGATTCCGAAAATATTCGAAAATAGCCCGTGCATTTATAGAAAAATACAAAAGCACACCAAAGCCCTGTAAACCTCACATAAACCACAATGTCCATACAATCTCACATAGAGAGTGTCCTCTTCAATGAGGAGCAGATAACACAGCGAGTGGCCGAGCTCGCCGCCGAAATAACCGCCGATTTCGGCAACCTCTCCGGTCCTCCACCCGTTGTTGTCGGTGTAGCGACGGGCGCTTTCCTCTTCCTGGCCGACTTAGTCCGCCGAATCCCGCTTCCTCTCGCGGTGGACATCGTCCGCGCTGAATCGTATGGTTCCGGCGTCGAATCCAATGGCGCACCTCTCATTTCCTGCAACTTGAAGCTCGATGTTAAGAACAAGCATGTTATTCTGGTAAATATAAGATTGTAGTATGTTTTGATTCTTGAAATGGATGTTTGATATTGTTTGCTGTGTTGTCTAGGTTGAGGATATTGTTGATACAGGGAATACAGTTTCGTGTCTTATTGCGTATTTAGAGTCGCAAGGAGCTTCTTCCGTTTCTGTATGTACATTTCTTGATAAGCCTGCAAGAAGAGAGATTCAGGTCAAGCTACTTGGTAAAGGAAAGTTCTATTGCGGGTTTCAGGTAGCTGTTGTTGTTTATGCTATGATCGTTATTTTATCCTTTAACTGATCTTAGGTTATTGAGTTGCGATGAGTTTTAGAACTCTGGATCTTCTTTTATGGTAGGATTGGTATTTAATTATTGATATGGTTGTTAGGACCTCTTGTGTTATACAAGTTTGATCTTTGCATAAAATCTAGGTAGGAGTAATATGGTATACAAGTTCTTGGTGGGTTTGGGTAAGAATATTTGTATATTTGTCCAAACTCTATACATTATTCTACCATCTCTAATTATCTAGTTATCTATACTAGCTGAGGTCTTCTTGTGACGCAATTATCATGAACATGGTGGTGAAGCATATCATTTATTGTGTATGATGTGATCAGCTTCTATATGAATATGAATTTGATTCAAGTTTATTTTGCTTTGACAGTGTCCAGACTACTTTGTGGTGGGTTACGGAATGGACTTCGCTGAACTGTATCGAAATCTTCCATATGTTGGAGTATTGAAGCCTGAGTACTACAAGAAGTAACTTATTTTGTAGAAGAAGAGTATCCAGATAGATTGCAAGTAACTCAGACCTGGAGTCACTGGCCTATCATTTATGTATTGTATGCATAGCATACATTTCAAATCACACGTTACTACAGTTGTATCTGAATTAAGGGTCAAATTTACTTGCCCGTATGATTTCAAATTATCTATACATAAAAGGCCATCTATTTTACTTCCCACTTTTTATCAACTCTTAAATAGCGATCAATAGCAGTGACATTTTTGCAGTGACATTTTCGCAAACACCATCTCGACACTTCCCTCCAGTACCATGAAAAGAACAGGAAAACTATTGGTGAATCTCTCGAAATACGTTTCTTCAACGAAACCGACCTCGACCTCTACTTGTCGATCAATCACGCCGGCGTACTTCTACAGTACAAAAAGAGACACCCCAGCTGAACAAAAGAATCTCTCAGAAAGAGACTCTACTATTCTCGAGAAGTTCCGGCTCAGAAAACTCAAAGGTTCCTCTGTTAAAACCAGTGTCGACGCCGACCCCGAAACCAAACCTCAACCAAATCCATCTGCTGAGGAGGTCGTTACAAGTTTCCAGAAACTGGGTTTGAGAGATGAGCTTGTACGGGCTGCGGAGGAGATGGGTGTGTTTGTTCCAAGTGAAATTCAGTGCGTTGGAATTCCTGCTGTTTTGGATTCTAAGTCTGTGGTTTTGAGCTCTGCTTCTGGCTCTGGTAGGACTTTGGCTTACTTGTTGCCTCTTGTACAGGTAGACCACATGCTCTTGTCAAGCTTTTGTGTGGTGTGGTGTTTTTTTGATTATTGAATTTAACGTTTGTTTGATGCGTTAATGTTTTGATTTGTGAAGATGCTGAGAAGAGATGAGGCATTGGTCTCTATGAGGCTTAAGCACCCTAGAGCCCTAGTGTTATGCAGCACGGAGGAGTCAGCTGATCAGGTCCCTTTTTTTTTAGACCTTGCTTTGTGAATTGCTTATATGTTGCCTCTATTTTGAACAAGTTAGACTGATGGATTTTGCAGATATTTCGCTTGGGAAAGTTCATTAGCCATCATGCTCAAGTGAATTCTTTGAAGGCGAGAAGTGATGGCAATAGCTCACTGCAAGCTACAGAGGACGTATCTCATGCCCCGATTGGCTTGTTGGTTGCCACTCCTGATGAGATACTTGAACAACTAGAGGATGGAGATATTGTTTGTGATGACATTAGATATGTGGTCAGTGTTCTATATTATTACCTCGTTCAATCAAAGTCATTTATAAGAAACTGCTTGATCTACTGACTATGCTGATATTTCTTGGTTCATGCATGATAGGTGTTGGATGAAGCAGACACTTTGTTGGACAATGGTTTTGATTCTGCAATTAGAAAGATCTTTAGCTCAGTAAAGGACTCTGTGATAAGGTCCAAGAGTAACAAAGGAATTCAAACTGTTATGGTTACTTCCACAATTGCAGAGGTATGAACTACAACTGTTGTTGAATCTTGAACAAGTGATTTACCTTTCACCTTTATACATTGTTCGTTTCTATGTTGTAGATTCTAGGCGAACAGTCGTCTTCTTTTATGAATCAGCTTCAACGAGACAATGCCGGAGAAGTGACTGCAATGTTACTTGAGATGGACAAAAAAGAGGTTTCAGATATCATTGACTCCTCAGATGGCCTGAAGAAGAAAGTATCTGAGGCTATGAGCTCTCTCCTTGTGAAGACATCATCTGTATAATAGGCTTCTCTTTTTTGCATGATGAGTTAAATATGTAAACGTAATGGTTATTAAGGTCGTTATTTGAATAATGATTGTGTGCTTATCAGAGTTTTTAATGTTCTTTTCAATTGGGCGTAACCCTGGTCTACACAGAGGCCCAATTAACGAAATTGGGCATCAATACTATTCAGACACCATAATTCACTTGCAAGAAGCATTGGTTGTTCAGATTGAGAACCTAGGTTGCACACCAACTGTTCGATAAATTAGCTAAGTGGGTTTTGTAATATAGATAAAGTATTGGGTAGTTGTGCAATTTCGCCAAATATCTGGAAAAAGAATACATCTATGTATGCAAGTAGATATGAAGAGTGAAACCAAGTGAACTGGCTGCTTGCAAGACCAAACCAAGCTGAAGAAAATGCACAGAACCATGGTTGTAGGTTCAACAAAAACCATCATATCTTGTTCTCTACTTTCTTCATCGTCATCATCCAAAATTCTCCTTCCATTTCTCAAATTCCCCCAAAAGACCCCCACTAGGGTTTTATCAGGGTTTAGACCCCTCTGCAGTGCTACACCCACCACCACTATTGATTCTCCAGAACAAGCAAGACACTCTATCCTTCTCGAGAGGTTGAGACTCAGGCATCTCAAAGAATCAAAAAATCCAACGACCGCACCTCCCAAAACCCAGGAACGAGTTGAGAAAGAAGCCGGAACACAGGAATTCGATAGAAAGAATAAGAAAGTCGTGTCTGTGGGTTCTTTTGAGGAGTTGGGTTTGAGTGAAGAGGTTATGGGGGCTGTTAGAGAAATGGGTATTGAAGTCCCTACTGAGATTCAGTGTATTGGGATCCCTGCTGTTTTGGATGGTAAGTCTGTGGTTTTGGGTTCACATACTGGCTCTGGCAAGACTCTCGCTTATATGTTGCCTCTTGTTCAGGTACCTTTGTAGCTTCACATTTTAATGTTATGGAAATATTGAATTTGATGTTGTGGGATGACTTGAAATGTGTTGCTAAATTATATTTGCAGTTGCTTAGACATGATGAGGCAGTTTTGGGAACGCCAATGAAGCCTAGACGTCCTCGAGCTGTTGTGCTTTGTCCCACCAGGGAGCTGTCTGAGCAGGTTTTGGATGTCTTTTTGAGATAGTTTAATTTGTTTGAAGCTGATTATTATCATTAGTCTGTTTTGTTGAAAGCTTAGTTATTTTTGTAGGTTTTCCATGTTGCGAAATCTATAAGTCATCATGCTAGATTTAGGTCTACAATGGTCAGTGGTGGTGGTCGGATGAGACCCCAGGAGGATTCATTAAATAATCCGATTGACATGGTTGTTGGGACCCCTGGTAGAGTTCTTCAACATATTGATGAAGGGAACATGGTTTATGGTGATATTAAATACTTGGTGAGTATTTTTGGTTTTGTTTATAGGGAGGGAATGCAAAGTTTGGTGTGTTCTTGTTCCTGTATTGATATATTCTTAGTAGGTGCTGGATGAGGCAGACACTATGTTTGACCGTGGATTTGGTCCTGACATTCGCAAGTTTCTGGCCCCACTAAAACACCGTGCATCAAAGCCCGATGGCGAAGGGTTTCAGACGGTATTGGTCACAGCCACAATGTCAAAGGTAAATTTTCTTTTCTGTTCCATTTGTACTGAGTATTCCTATGATGTGATATCATGTTGATAATATGTTTATCACACCCAATTTCTGGTTCCAAATTTGTATTAAGAAAACCCAAATCCCAAATCCTTATTACACTCATGAACCATCAAGCTGCTACTAGGTTTGATCTAGAAGTCACCATAGTCAACTTTCACTGGCGGATTCCTTCTGCTCTGATATCATTTTATTCCGACAGATATTTGATAAATGGCCTTGTGAACTTTTTCAGGCTGTACAGAAGCTCGTTGATGACGAGTTCCAAGGAATAATGCACTTAAAAACATCAACACTGCATAAAAAGATAGCATCTGCTCGACACGATTTCATTAAACTTTCAGGCTCTGAAAACAAGTTGGAAGCGTTGCTTCAGGTCCAATTTTATGGTGTTCTGTCATTACTTGGCAAATTTTGATTAGAGTGTTATCAATGCATATCAAAAGCAGCTGTTTTTACTTTCATTATTTTCATACCAATTGCTTATACTCAGAATCTGATACGCTAATATAAAGCTAGCACGGTGAGAACAATTAAGTTACTATGTCAGATATATCAACTAAGTGTCTTACATTAGTTAACTTTGATGGGAGGCAGGTTCTTGAGCCAAGCTTGGCTAAGGGAAACAAAGTGATGGTGTTTTGCAACACTTTGAATTCTAGTCGTGCTGTGGATCACTTCCTTAACGAGAACCAAATTTCTACTGTCAATTATCATGGGGAGGTGCCTGCTGAACAAAGGTGGGAATGTGTTTTTCAGTATGGTTTACCTTTTCCACATATATTGTTGCAGCACTCATGATGCTCTAAGTGTTGAAAAAGTTAGTTATAAGTACTTTGGTTTTACTCTAGATTAGGAGCATTCATATTGTCCTCATTAGATGTTCATGGTAATGTATTATTTCATGAATGGAAATATGACATTTTTTCTGCATCTATGCATGCATATTAACTTAAGTATTGAGCTTGATTTTCCCCCTTCCTTTTTTGTAAGTTTAGGGTTGAAAATCTCAACAAATTTAAGAATGAGGATGGAGATTGCCCAACTTTAGTTTGCACAGACTTGGCTGCTCGGGGACTAGACCTGGACGTTGATCATGTTATCATGTTTGATTTTCCTATGAACTCTGTAAGTGCCATATATTTTGTCCACTTGTTGAACATCCAGCTTCTTCCCTCCATTTTCATCTAGTTTTCTTTTGCATAGAAGTTTAAACTCTACTGTTATTTGATGTTGTAGATTGACTACCTGCATCGCACTGGGAGAACTGCACGTATGGGTGCAAAAGGTATGAGATTAGCTTGTTGCTTATGCCTGAATTCTTCACAATAATAAACAACTTCTTAGCTAGTAACTTTTTGTCCAAAGTAGAGGGAATTGTATATTGAAGGAACACTGAATTTCTGTTGCATATTGCTATTTTGAGCTTTTTCCACCCCTTGTCCTCCTATAATCTATGTTCACAAGTCAACAAGTATCTCTATGTCTAATTTCTAAATAAAGTAACTCATATCACCTGTATGGCTAACTTACTTTGACTCTTGGAGTACCAAATTCCAAGACCTGAAATTATGATATGCATTGCAGCATTTCTAGTTTTGGAATATCGTAAATTCCTCTTCCACCAGAATCCTGATTTGCTTACATCTTCACAGGGAAAGTAACAAGTTTAGTGGCCAAAAAGGACCAATTGTTAGCTGATCGTATTGAAGAAGCAATAAGGAAAAATGAAAGCTTGGAAGCTCTGACTACTGATAATGTCCGTAGGGATGTTGCAAGGGCAAAAATAACTGAACAGAAGGGTAAGAATGCTAAATTGATTAAAATGACAAATCAGAGGAACAAAACTAAAGCTGCTCCGGAGAAATCCTCTAGTCCACGAACCAAGGCTACATCTGGCTCCGCCCTCACCTCAAGTAAAAAGTCCTCAGCAACAAAATCTGGAAAAACCACTGCACCAGTTAAATCTTCAAAGACAGCATTGAAGGTTTCGAAGTTAAAGTCATCTCCTGCTAGTAGGTCCCAAAAAGCACCTTCTGGAGGGAAGTCCCAAACGGCACCTTCTGGAGGGAAGAAGTATGCCGAGAGCAGAAAATCCAGTGGTGCAAAAATAAAGCCCTCAAAACTTAGTGTTGTGGGATTTAGAGGGCGAGCTTCTTATTCTTCTAACAAGAAAGATTCTTTGAGGTCCAGTTGATTGTATTAATATGAATCAAATTTTAAATTAATCTTCCCATTATAGTTTTACGGACAATTCTTTTGTAGTTTGATATTGAGTATTCAAAATGCTTATCAAGTCTGTAGATATTCTCATTACCACTATATTCATTGGTTTTTCACTTTAATGTTCAAATCTTATACCATTTCATGATCTTAGTAGATGATTGAAGCATTTAGCAAGAGTCTTGAAGGTCTATAACAGGATAACTACAATCCTTGCAAGGTACATGCTATTTGAAATTCGAATGACAGCAACATTTACTGCATTATCTGTTTTCTTATACTTGACATTCTAATTACTTCCAGGTGAGCAGAGGCGGCATGGCTTTAGCCGGAGTAACAACATTTCCTTCAGTATCATATATAATGACACCGGAAAAATCAGGTAACTGGCACTTCCCTCCCATTAGTATATTCTTCTGCCAAATTGCTCCCTGCTGCTGCTCCTGTTCACAGCTGACAACAATGCTCTCATGGCTTTGCTGGACAACTTGGTAGTTCTGGCATTCTTCTGTCGTAGCATACATAAAAGTGTCATTCTGATGCTCTATAACAGGTTCTTCCTCGATGAATTCAATGCAAGCTGCCTTGAAAGACCGGCCTAACTTCTTCCTGGTATGAGAAGCGCACATGAATAATGCGAAAGCACAGAAGAGGAATGACACTGCAGCTAGGCCGGTCTGTGATGTACTTATTGGTGGTGGTGTCAGGTGAAGTTGGCGAGCCATGGCTACTGATGGTTTATGGTTGTTTTGTGGTGAAGTGTGAGAGTTTATATAATCCTCATAACTTAAGGACAAATGGGTTTGTTGACTTCGATGGATTCGTTAGTAGTTAAGTTGATATGGTTGAGTTGAAGGAGTGGTTTAGTTGATCTTTTGACCTTCTTTGTTCCATGTCTATGAGCTATATTATTTGATAACAATTAAACTGTGAATTATTTTTTACGTATATAAATTTATTATAAATAAAATTGTTTTATAATATATAATCGAGGTGAATAATTTATCATAAATATTATATGGATCATCAAATTTAATTTCATTAAAATTTATAATTTTATATTTTTAGGTTAAACCTAATCTTCGATAGGGAGGCTCGTAATAAATTATAAGAAACTTGTTCTCGGATGCAAAATATATAAAATTTAGGGAGTTTTGTGCAATTACGTGATTAGATAATGAGTTTAGAAACGCAAAGGTTTTTCTGGTTTAAAAAGGTCGTCTTCACTGTTCTCTTCTTCGTGCAATATTCCGATCAGGAGAAAAATGCTTCGAAGGTCCGGAATCACAGCCTTTAAATCGGTTCTCAGACACCCATTTCGCTCTTTTCCAAAACCCATATCACCATTTTTAATAAAAAGTTCATTCTCCAGCCTTCCAACCCACCAACTCGCCTCCAACTCAGTCCTATTCAGTTCTAAACTCAACTTCGAAGTGCGAAATCGCTCGCTCTTTAGCACGGAGGCGAATTACGACAAGGAAGTGGACGAAATCAACCTCAAGTTTGCAGAGGCGAGAGAGGAGATAGAGATGGCGATGGACGCGAAAGAGACGGTCTACTTCAACGAGGAAGCAGAGTGCGCTAAAGATGCGGTGAAAGAGGTGTTGGATATGTTTGAAGGGCTTTTGTCTAAGGTCAACCAGACTCAAAGGGATGCTTTGCAGCGGTCTATGGGTCTCAAGATGGAGCAATTGAAAGCTGAGCTTCAACAGCTTGAACATGACTGAATTTTAGGTATGTTTTGCTTCTAATTTTTCGTTTATGGACTTGTTTTGTGAATGTTTGATGCTCAATTAGGGGTCTTTATTTTGTTTTGTGAATGTTTGATCCTCAATTAGGGGTCTTTCTTTGAATTGCGCTTGATAATTCTAAAAGTCCTAAGATTTGTTAAGATTGTTAAAGGGAAAGTGTAATATCTGTGGAGAAGATTATAGATGTCCATGGCCTTGTAGATCTATCCTATTGTTATCAAGTAGTTGTGTCTGAATTATAGGTATGTTGAAGCTTAGATTAGATATAATGCCAGCCAATGGTCTTTGTGGTGCTTTTACCTATCTGCAAAACTCAAATATAGCAAAGGATGATAGCACTTGAATGTTGTAAATGATATGATGTGATGGAAGAAATTTAAAACTTGCTATCTGTTATTGTTTTGCTGTATCTCTCCTGAACGGGTCAAGTGAGACCGCCAGAAGGGTTTACAAGGATTGATATGGACTTTGTTCTAGTAGAATTATGATTTTTGTTCAAAATTTCCAGTGGCAGAGCATCACCTTAGAATCAGAGTCTTTTTGGCCAGTAATGATAGTGGTTCATCGCTATATCTTATTGATCTTTTCTGGATTTCCTTTCACCAACGGTCTAGGTAGTCAAAAGTTGAGCTGCTGATGTTTAATACTTGAGCATCACTGTGTTTCATGTTAGATTATTAAGATTACTTTAACAAAATGCTTACTTTCTTTACTTGTGAGTTAAAAAGTTGCTGGATCATATGTGATGAGTTGCAGGTGCAATGATATAGAGTGTATGACAAGATTTTTTGGCTTTAGTAGACAATGGAATACTAGGAGTTACTCAGAAAACTTACAGACATAAGATAAAACCTAAAACACAACCTTGTGAATCTATAGTTTAATGCTTCCTTCATTGAATCTTCTAATCTTTTAATCTCATTGAAGCTCCCATCTTGAGTTATGTTTGTTTGTACCATTTTCTTTTGTGTATATGCTTCGACTTGGCTATATTATTAACATCTCGACATTCAGTTACTATCACTCTTGAGTTGTTTGACTATTGTTTTGTGAGGAGGGAATTTTGAACCATAGTATGTGGTCTTGGTTGAGTACCAGTAATAAAAATAAGTGCCACAAGTTTGAAAATTTGTTGCCTGAGATATGGCATGGTGTCGATGTTTGACAATCCCTTGGTGCCTGCTTCTGATTTATTTTCAACACTCATTTTATGGTTATGTTTAAATGTACAACCATTTCTTAAACACT
Source organism: Cardiospermum halicacabum (assembly GCA_031304145.1). Lineage (NCBI taxonomy): Eukaryota > Viridiplantae > Streptophyta > Magnoliopsida > Sapindales > Sapindaceae > Cardiospermum > Cardiospermum halicacabum. Next base: position 27,018,167 of record CM062390.1, read on the forward strand.
TATGGTAGTTGAATAAATGTCTAAGTTTGGGTCATGATATCAATAAATGTTGATGTTTTTATATTCATTTTGGTGAATGCAGCTAGCCACCATGACATAAAAGATGCAATCTTGCAGCCATCTGGAGGTATCAGCAGCGACCAGAATTGCAAAATCAATCTGACCTTTGGAACCAGCTAGATCATGTACTTGAAAATTCAATCTGAAAGGTTTCTAAATAACAGAGGAGAGAGTATTACAAGAAACTCACAACTATTGTATTGTTGAGGTTAGTTATAGATTTCATAAGAATAGACAGGGTATATGACCCCATTTTTCATATTATTACTTATTTTGCATTAGACACGGCATTTAAATAACAATTCTAACTTCTTATACTTTGTGTTTACTGACCAAATTGGCTCATTTTCAGTGGGTGGTACTAATTAGCTTCACTCCAAAACTTGCTTTCTTGTATTACACGTTGTATTTGTTTAGTAAACATTATAGTGTGTTTAGTTTTTAGATCTATATACATTGATCTAGAGCTACACATAGTCTACAAGCCTATCAACAGTTCAGATTGAATTGATACTATTACTCTGTGCAAGTGCAAAATCCTTTTGATCAAATCCTTTCCCTGCCAAGACCCTTCAAAAATCATTTCACCCCTGCCTTCAGCCACTATGTTTCATCCATTCCTAATTGCTGCCCCACCATGGTCACACCCCCATTGAAGCTAAGTATTGCTAAGAGCTTCTGAAGCAATGAGACTTTCTACATTGACCCACCAGTGTCATTTTTTGAGTACCACATCCTATCAAGCCGCAGCCATAAGAACCAAATTTGATCTGGCAACGCGCTGCTCAAATTCTCTGTAGTAATTGCTGCAATGTTTCTGTTGAAAATGTGGAATCCCACTAACACAATGCTCTTAGGATCTTCACGTTATCATCAGTGATTCCATTAGATTGGGTAGAGTTTGATATGCTTCCTTGTGACTTTCCTCATCTGTGTGTTTCATGTACTACAAGTATAACTTAATCAAATTCTGTTCCCATTCCTGAAGATACTCGCCTAGTTCCTGTTTGAAAATATTATATATCCATAACGTCTACTGGTTTTGCTGTATCTGGCTCAGGAAGTGAAGTCTACTGGTTTTGCTGTATCTGGCTCAGGAAGTGAATACGCAATTGACATTGAGCAGTTACGAGTATATAGCTGTCAAGTGATCAGAAACCTATAATAAGACATTGGGAATTAAGATAAGTCTTGAAGATGCTTGACTTCCCTCTCTGTGTTATGTTTATAGTTTTACAGGAGTAACAAGCTAGCTTAAGGAATGATTATAAATTAATGCTAAATGTCTAGGCCTGTAACTTGATATGCTACACATTTATGAGAAGGATTAGTTGAACTTGCTCTTTCTTTTTAGGTTATTAGTTATAAAATTAAGTAGTTCTTGTGCTGATGAACTTTAATCTATTTTGGGGATTCTTGACAATTTTAATCGCTTTGGACTATACCTGCATTAGCTTTTGAAGTGTATCAGTTAGATTTTGATTTTCAAGCCCAGAAAATAACAGCAGAGATATGGACAGCTATTGCATATTGGCACTGCATGCATAACCTGCTAGTTTCCCATATCTCTATAGAATTGAAAGCAACAGAACATATGAAAGAAAGATAGTATTGCAACATAGATCAGTTATCAGATAAGACCAATGATATAGCAGGGGAACAGTAGAATGTGGTGAGGTATGGCTTCATGGGACAAGCTTTAACAATAAACAAAACAACTTTCCTATATGAAATAGATACAAAATACCGATTTGTTTTATTGTGTGATTGAATTTGTAACATCATAGGTCAAGTTGATTCTCAAAAGCTTGAAAACTTCTACAAGTTGCTCATGTAGGGATCATGGCATGTTTGATTCTGGATTACACTTTGCATGTTTGATATCTGGCTTAGAATACAATGCATTTTCTTTTTTGTTAGAAAGTGAATGCAAAAGAACACAGAATATGTGTGGATTCATATGATAAGAAAGATGATGTTTTTGGCTAAAACAGTAGAGGGAGGTGGTGCAGACCAAGCCAAGAATGAAGAGAGATAAAATGGTGACAAAATTAAATGTGTGAAGCATGTGGAGGTGTGGGAGAAGACATGCCTTGTTTGTTCCTGTCTCTTATTCCTTTGCATCAATTGGCACTTGCCGTCATGCTAATGTCTCAGTCGCTGTCATTACTTTTTGCTTTCACTGTTCAGACTGTATCAGTACCAGTATCAGCAACATGGTCTCCATGATAAAATGTTGCTTCCTTGCGGCGTGTACATGGCTTCAAATTCAAGTCACAGCCAAAACAAAATTATTGAACAGTGAACAGCCAATACATGTGTGCCAAAATCTTATCATTTGAACAGAAACAATACAGTTATCAAATGATTCTAAATCTGCTACACTGTAGAGAGTCCGTGACTACTGAGAACAGTTGCAGTAACTTTGATATCACAATTCCTTGCAGAAAATATGGGAAGCTCAGTACAAGTACAACAACATTTACTGCAAAGAGGAAAGAAAAGACATTATTCATTATGGGATGTTTGGATTTGTCTGTATAAAACTATGGCCCACACTTTCCCTGATTTCAGGCTTATATTCAGGATCAGAACAGTTCATATCTGTTTGACCACAGCATCATAAACATAACCAGACAAAACAACATTGGTTGGTTTGGCTAGTATAGTGTAGCCTATGTTTTCCACTTTTGCTAACAAATAGTTTTGGTACTATTGCAACTGTTTTTGGCTTCATTTACGCAAACACCATCTGAATCTGAAACTGAGAGTTATCCAAACATCTGAATCTGAAATTGACAGTTACCCAAACACCATCTAAATCCGAAGCCAAAAACGAGTGTATCCAGATAGACCTTTAGACTAGAATGACGAACCTACCATTGTATCCAGATAGACATTTAGACTAGAATCTGAAAGTAGGATGACCAACCTATCAAAGTAGGTTAAATATTTTGTCTGAGTGACCAACCTACAATTTTTGTTGAAAGCAAGATGACCAGCATACCATTTTCAGCTAGGATAAACTTTTTGTTGAGTGATTATGCCGTTGGAAGATGAATTCCTGAATCTTTCAATGGATTTGGAATATAGCACATTTTAAGCACAATACACAATTGCATACTCCAAAAGATGAGCCAAAACTAAATAACATTGATCATACTCTAAACTGTACAACATCCAAGATCATCCACAATACAATACTGTTACTCCACCTCACAATCTTGGTACAAGAAACTAAAGAACTAAATCAATCAATCAGTGATCAATTCTGATTATTAGAGGACTGTTTTATTAAAGGTTGAGATGTTTTTCCCCACTCTTCAGGTGATGAACTCTTCACTTCCATCAACAATGCCACTACTTCCTTCATTGTAGGCCTCTCTGCAGGCGATGGATTCACACAGAACATTGCTATCCCCAGTGTCTGCTGCATTTCCTGCACCATTTGATCAGGCAAACCTCGCAGTTTCGAATCCAGTATTGAAATAGGTGGTTCGAAGCTGCCCATTTTTTTCTTTACCCATTCTACTATATGTACTCCATCTTCTGCTCGTGTCTCCACTGCGTTGCGGCCGCATAGAATCTCTAGGAGGACAACCCCATAGCTGTATACATCGCTCTTTTCGGTTATGTTCATCATGTAACCATACTCTGCATAATCGAATCAAACTAATGTTAGATCACATATGAGGAAATGTAATAGGAACAAAATGCGAAGAGTGAATTTGATGTGATTGTAATTGAGACGTAGTACTTGCCTGGAGCCATGTAACCATAAGAGCCTGCAAGGCGAGACTGGTGATAACTAGGAGTGTTCATTGTCTTGGCCAATCCGAAATCTGCTAAATAGGCTTCGAATTTGGAGTCTAGAAGTATGTTATTGCATTTGACATCTCTATGAAGAATTGGTGGGACACAATCATGGTGAAGATATGCAAGGCCTTGAGCGGTACCAACCGCGATTTTGTACCTTGTTTCCCAATCCAAGTTCCTGTTTCCTAGCAGGAGTTGTTGCAGATTGCCATTTGGAATGTAGTTGTAAAGCAGAAGCTTTACGCTCTTGTTTGAACAATAGCCTAATAGCTTCACAATGTTTCTGTGTCGAATGTGTCCCAGGATTTGAATCTCAGCTGCAAATGAGTCTATGGCTGCTTCTGCGTCGCCTTTTGTTTTGATTAGCTTTTTGACAGCAATGATCTCTCCACTGGGCATATCGGCTTTGTAGACGACACCAGAGAAGCCTTTGCCTATCACATTTTCGTCTTTCAAGCAATCCAGGATGTTGTCAATGGTGAAATTGAGTTTCTGAAAGGGAATGAATGTCCATGGATATGAGAAGTCCTCTGCGCCTGTCGAGGATGCTAATGTGCCTGAAGATTTCTCAACGATGTATCTGTGATTTCGTGTGACTAGGATGTAGGACGAAACAACCGCTATTGTTACCGAAGCAAGGATCACTGCAATCAAAGCGATGGTTTTGGGCGATTTCAGTCCAGTCCTTCTCATGAAGCTTGTTGAACAAGTCACACCATCGGCTGATAGACAGAGATTGGGATTCTGAAGATAGGAATTGGGAGATACAGTTCTGAAAAACGTTGTGACAGGAATAGGCCCGGAGAAATTATTGCAGGAGATGTTGAGGGAAGTGAGACTTGTTAGTGAAGCAAGGACTTTGATGTTTCCATATAGCTGATTGTGTGATACGTCAAGTGATTGCAGCTGTGTCAATCTAGAGAACGCTTCAGGAATTTCTCCGGTAAACGAATTCGAGCTGAGGTCTAGACTGATAGTTAAGCTTGTGACAGAACCGATCTCAGGTGGTATTGGACCGTTGAAGCTGTTATAGCTCAAATCTAGTAGAGTCAGTTTCTGCAGACTCCTGATGGATTTCGGAATTGACCCAGTGAGCAGATTGTTGTTGAGAATCAGCTTGTTTAAGTAGCTCAAATTTCCGAAACTCCATGGAATTTCGCCTGTCAAGCTGTTCCTGCTGAGATCAAGTTGCTCCAAATTAACAAGCTCCCCAAACTGTGACGGGATTTCGCCACTCAGATAGTTGTTATGCACATCCAGTAGCTCAAGAACCGTAATGTTTGATATCTCCATTGGAAGGCCACCTGAAAAGTGGTTCATATACAAATCAAGAAACACCAGGTTCTGTAACTGTCCTATCTCCTTAGGAATATGCCCAGAAAGCTGGTTTTCGCCAAGTCGCAATCTAACGAGAGATTGACAATTCCCAACGCTTCCTGATAGCTCTCCAGTCAATGAGTTTCCAAGAAGCAGAAGCTTGCTTAGCTTCTTTAATCCGAAAATCTCCACAGGAATTGTACCGGTAAGCTTGTTGCGCGAAAGATCAAGCGCATACAACTCTGTACAGTTGCCAAAAGAAGCTGGTATCGTTCCGGATATCAAATTGCCCCACAAGAAAAAGTTTTGCAAGTACTTCAGCCTACCTACTTGCCAAGGAATCGAACCCGAAAATTGATTTTTGTCAAGCTGAAGAGCTGTTAAGCTACTACAGTTACTCAACTGCCATGGAAGCAACCCGTTTAGTGAATTATCAGACAAATGCAGCTGCTCAAGAACCGTAAGTTTCCCTAAATCACCAGGTATCTCACCGGAGAGTTCATTAGCAGAACAATCAAGAATAACAAGAGCAGAACAGTTGGATATCTCAGCTGGAATGGTTCCAGTCAATGAATTTCCCCATAGAAGTAAACTAGTGAGTTTCTGCAACTTACCCAGTTGAGGAGGTATATTACCAGTGAGCTTGTTCATGTGCAGATACAAGTTCCTCAACTCTGAACACGAACCCAGTTCAGGAGGGATTGAACCAGAGACCTCTGTATCGTAAATAGCTAAAGTTTGGAGATTGATTAGATTACCAAATGAAGGAGGTATGGGACCAGAGAGAGATGTTGCTGCAGCTCCAAAAGTGGTGAGATTGGTGAGCAACCCAAGCTCTGGAGGTATCTGTCCTGATAGATATGGATTTCCTCCGATTCTGAACTGTTGCAGAGAGACTAAAGAACCCAGTTGAGAAGGTATTGAGCCATTGATGAGATTGTCTTGCAAGCAGAAGACTTGCAATGAAGTGAGGTTAGCAAGCTGTGAAGGGATTTGACCGGTGAGTTTATTTGAGTTCAAGTAAAGATATTGAAGCATTGAGAGACGACCAAGCTCTTGAGGTATTGAGCCGGTGAGAGTGTTTGATGAAAGGTCCAACAGAACCAAGCGGTTTAATTGACCAAATGAAGGAGGGATTGTGCCTGAAATGTTGGTTGAAGAGAGATTGAGAAGCTGAAGAGACGTTAAAGAGGAGAGCTGTGAAGGGACATAAGAGAGGTTGAGAAATGTGTTTGGTAGAGAAATGGAGATTACTCTTTTATCAGGTGAACATGTGATTCCTTCCCAAGAACATGGTGTTTGGCTTGACGGGTTCCATGATTTAAGAACAGAGGAGGTCGTTTTACCCGATACAAGTGATAACAGAGCTTCTCCATCTGGCGAGAGCGAAAATACCAGACTGGTGAGAAACAACAGAGAAAACAGAGCAATGTTGAAAAAACTGTTTCGAGCCATGAGAAGCTGAAGAAGAAGGAGACGACGACGACCCTTTTCTCGATTAATGGCGATGAGATTGAAAAAAGTCTTAGTCTAGGAGAAAGTGAAAGCCTTGAGTTTCACTCCATACCCATGTGAGTAAACAAGCAGAACATTTCGTTGTTTTAAAAAAGAAAACAGAGTCAAAACACAGAGACCTATCTGATCTCCACTATCCACTACTGCAACAACAATGGTGATTCGAATATCACAAATATGGCAACGACAGCAATGAAGCATATAGATTAGATAGAACTGTTGGCTGTTATATATGGTAAGTAACAGTAGTAGTTTCTGTATAAAACAAAGAAAAACAGAGTCGCTCGAAAAATAGCATTTAAAATATAGCACCCTGTTTTCTTTCTTCAATGCAGTTACATGATATGCTATATAAGCTCTCCTTTATATATATAAAAATTCAAACAGGTCAATGTTACCCTTCTTATCCACTCAAATCCAAACCTTTTCACCAAGGACAGATCCGTCTATTCACATCAAATTAGATTTCTTTCTCCATTATCATCCCCTGTCCCACACCTCATGATTTTATGGAGCCATTGAAACAACATGGTGATTTCAGTGAAACAAAACAAACAAATAGTAATATATATGAGGGAGACAGAGTGAGACTGTAAGTGATATTACATTGGGAAAATACAAACACTTTGATGATAATATAAGCCTGTGTGTGTGAGTGAGGCAAGCTTAGCTTAGAAAATAGTGAAAGTTAAATGCTTTAATTAGTATTGTAGTAATAACTAATATTTTTTTGTTGTTACAGTGTTAGAGTAAGCAGGAAACTAGTTTCAATGTCTTTAAGTACTTAAAAAACATGACTTGTAATAAAAACATTGGATTGTTGGGTTGGGGGCGTGGTTACAGAGAAGAAAGGGAATTTAATTGGGTTTGTGAAGGGTAGAATTGGGATTTTGTGTGAAATTAGGGTTTTTGAAATTTTAATTATTTACAGTGGTGAATTGGGAACGAGGAAGAGGGTGGTGGGTTGGTTTTGGGAGTGGAGCTTAAAGATAAATGAAGAAGAGGAGAGTCACATGAAGATTCGAATAAAAATTAGGGTTAGGGCACAATTTACGATTGATTAGGGTTTTTGTTTGATTTTGTTTTTGTTGTGTGAGGTTGGTCAAATTTTGGTTGTGCATATCTTAAGGTGGAAGAGAAATATATACATGTATAATGTAATCAGGTGACATGCACAATAATATTTAGATTATTATGGTCTCTCTGTAGATTAAATTAATAAATGCTTTTTGAGTATAAATTATAATCAAATTTATTTAAATAACATCAAATTTATCACTCCATTTTGACTTGGGAATAACAAGAGAATCCAAGGTTTAAGTTTTAGATAAATTTAATTAATAAACAAAAATAATTTTTAAACATTTTCAGTACTATCAAAAGAGTTTCTAATTTTTCAGAAATTGTTTCTTTAAGAAGAAGTCAAAAATTTCTTTCTTCACAAATAAACTTGAGAATCAGAAACATACAAACTTGAGAATTAGAAATAGAAATAATTTCAAACCGTTATAGGGATCAAAAGTTCTATCAGTTATTGAAACACTAAAAAATTCTACAATACCAAAAGCCAAGAAATTGAAATCCCAAAAGTCAGAAGTTAAAACCAATATATCCAAATAGACTCTATGTCAATCTTTCTTTAGCTGTTATTAGCTGACTTTTAACTATAAACACAGCTCCATAATAAGTGCAATGCAAGTGATGGATAGATTTTGCTGAGTAGAGAGATTGATTGATTAAAATACATGGAGCCACAAACCCCAACTCATATAGGGTCTCATGTTGATCACCTGGATTCCATATTATATATGCATAACTGTATAAATTATACAGCAATATACACAAAGACAGACAACTAAACATGAACAGGACAAAAAAGATATACATATAATATTGCAATTTGATTAGTGAGATATAGTTTGAGTTAAAATGATTAATGTAATATATTACGAGTAGGATTTGATGCCTGTTTTGGCTTTTCTGCAGTGACTTTAGAATATAATGGAGAGAAGTAGAGAATTGGTTGACAGTTTGTCTATAAATGTAATCTAATGGAAATCTATCTGTATATAAATGACATAAGAACATGTACAACAATCATCATAGACTGTTATTGTTGTTTGTTTCTAATGATATTCCAACAATTACACAAAATTGATTGATTTCTACTGCTCTAAGAGATCGATGACGATATGAAATGATATACAGAAGCCTTGCTAATGTCATGCATTTTTGGAGATGGAGATGGATGTGGATGAAGGATGAGCTGAATTGCTAACCTGATCTATTGATCGCTCTCGAATTTGAACCATTTCCAGTTTGCGCATAAACTTGCTTCGCTGGTGAAAGGTAGAGCATCAGTTGGAGGGTTTTCGGATTTAGGATCTGCGGAAGGAACAGGCAGCTTTTGCCGGTACTTCTTTGCCATCTCTTCAGCTTCGGCGAAGACTCGCTGTTAGACATTTATCATTGCAAGGTTAACAAATAAGTAAAACCAACCACCTAAGACAATCCTTGTAGACGAAGAGGATTATATATAAGAATAATATTTGCACCTCTTTGTTCGATATAAACAAGCCAGGCTCACTTTCTAGATTAGCAACACTGCAATATAAGCAAATCGGTGTCAACGGATACTGAACTAAACTTTAGTATAAATGATAGTTGTGACTAGAAGTACAAGTAGTCGAACAGGTTAAAATATCTGCTACTGTAATTAGCAAAAAGTAACCTCATACAGATCATAATAATCTTAAACTTTGTTTAATTCACAATTATATGTTTAATTCACGTCTCATTTGTATACATGGACGTAGTCATTAGACATAATATATGATCATTCACAAGAATTGCGATAATCTCAAACTCTACAATTACCTTAGAGATATTTTGTCCGGAACTGCTGACTTCACCACAATAACTTTAACTTTCTCACCCTCTGTAAGTAAGTCACTTATGGAAGTAACTCTTTTGCGGGTAATATTTGAAATATGCAGCAAACCACTGCGAAAGTTTGAATAATTTAAGAATATGCAATGTAGAAAAATGTCATCATTTACATGAAACTTTGGGCTTAAATGAATAGCTTAACTTTCCATGTTTGCAGGGCATTGTATAGAACCTACCTTCTATTTGTATCACCTATTCTTATTTGAGCTCCATATGGTAAGATTTTCTTGACGGTTCCTTCTAAAAGTGTTCCCTCGCTGAGATGTAACATTGCCTGTAACATTCCGTGCCAAAGTCAGCAGGCCACCTATTTTCGGACCAAGATATAATGCAAATGAAAGCTAAAACAGACAAATCGAAACGAACCCAAGCCTCTTTTTCACTCAGTATCAAGTCATTATTTGACTCATTTATTCGAGTAATCCGTACATGCAGCCGACACCCCACCTACACCAGTCCAACAAATATAAGAAACTTGCAACCAGCACAGCAAGACAATGCAAAAGAATTGGAAAAGCGAATAAGCTGTAAATATGTATTTTATTATAAACAACTTCAGCAAGTTGACTGACCAAGAAGTTAATGCTGATAACATCTATGGCTTTGACATACACATTTCAATTGCTACACTTTGACTTATATTTGAGCTCATTACAATTACAGTTTTCTACTTAATTTCTTATAAAATTACCATCAACACAAACTCCATATAGAGTGATCAGAACCAGATTTGAATATGTCCATTTGAAAGCAAGGAGGGAAAGTATACATCAAGTTATCTAAAGTCCTAGAAAATATAGAAACCAGTAACACTCCACACAAGAGTGTAAATATATAATAAGTAATCTAGATTTTTGAAACCTCTAGACAAGATTAAGCACCATTTGTAGATAAAGACTGCAAAGGTGTAAAACAACAACCGGATTGAATTAAGTGGCAGTTAGAGTCTATATGAAATGATGAAATTAGTGGTAAAGAGAGATAACTAACATTTTCTTTCAAATCAGTGAAGTTGTTTACTCTATTCAGCAATTCTGCTTTAGGAAGGAATGCTCTTAACCCCTGCAAAAACAAATTTCAAATCGAACAACACCTTGAAGTTCAAGAGGTAGCAAACTAAAAGCACAACAGAGAACAGACCTCTATTCTTGTCAGGAGGCCACCTGTGTTCCACTCCGTTATTTTCACCTCAATAGGTTCATTTAGTTGCTTTATCTGTCCAACAATAGGCAAATTTACCATACAATTTCATTTCATCATAAGAACATACCTCTATCAATGAGCAATTATATTAACAACAACAACTTAATTACTGCTCAACATGTATCAACTTAGAAAGTGAGAAAAGAACCTGCCTCACACGATGCCAAGCCATCTTCCGAGCCAACCGTCTAGTAGAAAGCAATGGCCTACCACTAAGAGTCCTCCCAAGAACCTCAGCAAACAAAACAGTTCCACTCTCCACAACAGGTTTTCCAGCCCCCAAACCCTCCTTCACAACCACATCATCATCCTTAACAATTCCCATCTTACCTCTAACCAAAAACTCCTCAGAATCCCTTCCAATATCACACAACAAGTAATCCAACTCTTTACCATAAAAAGGCAACACTTCCTTAGTCAACATTATGCCCAACAAATCCGCCCCAACATTCACATCAAGCCTATTCTCGTTCCCAGAAACCACAACCCCAACAACAAAATCACCAGGCAATGGCTCATAATACAAACCATCAACCTTCTTATCTTCCTCTACTCTCTTCTCCTCCTCCTCCTCCACATGACTACTCTCACTAACAACTTCCTCTAACTCGTCTCCATCTACCGAATCCGCGGACTTAAAAAACTTCAAAAATGGCGCTAATGCCTCATCTCTATCAACCTTTTCATATTCATCATATTCATCTTCAACTCCTATAGGTACTGGATTAGGTTTGCTAAGAAGCTCAAGTTCTTCACTTTCATCAGTTTTATTCTTTTCATGCAACTGGGTGCTTGAAACATCGTCATAAACATCATTTTGAGAGCAGAATCTAATGTGGGTGGTAATAGTCAAAAGTTTTAGGGTTCTATGTGAATGCAAAGTGGAACATGTTGAATTTTTTTTATGTGGGTATATGTTAACTCTATTGTAGTGTGCAAAAGTGAAAGTAGACAACTTACAAGGTTGGTGAAGACACAGCAATTGCAATTGCATCATCTTCTTATCCAGGACTTGAAAAAATCATCTGTTTCTCTCTGTCTCTGCTTTTTCTGTGAACATGGAGGAGGATCAACTAGTTTCATTTCAGTCTCGGGCTTGCTCTTGGGCTTGTGCCTGGTCCTGGGCCTGGATCTGTATCTGGACCTATGCCTGGATCTGTATCTGGGCCTATGCCTGGACCTGTGCTGGGCTCGATATTGGGCTTTTCAAATTCTCTATTTATTTTTACTTTTATTTTTTCGAATTGATTATTTTTAATTTTCGGAAAAGAAAGAAAAAAAAAAAAAAGAAAAAAAAAAAAAAAAAAAAAACGTAGTTCAAAACATAAAATTATTTATGTTATTAATCTCAACTTGCTCAATATATTAATCAAAAATAAATTAACTTAAAATATTCCTAACAACTAACATTATTTCATCAGCTCAATAATTCCATTCCTCGTTTTGGATCATATTCAGACAAAGAAAAAACATTGTACATACTAGATTCTCTGCATATAAATAAAAAATTAAATTAAATTCCAATACAAACAAATAAAAACCCAAGTTGCAAAAAATAAATTTTGTAAGCATATGCAATAAAAAGGAATATTTGAAATAATTGAATTTAATCAAACAAAAATAACCAAAAACATTCCAAAAACAGACTTGCAATGAAACTAGACAGACAACATAAAAATATGTCAAAAATAGAAAAAATTTATCATTTTGACTATCGTCACATGTCATGTCCGAAAAACTGAGGCTAGATTTGATACTACGTGGCTTAAAGTCTTTAAACTTGATTTAATTATATTATTATTATTATTATTTTATTATATAACCAACGGCTCTGGTTATGGTATGTGTCTATATCACATAGAGAGCTAAATTGAGTAGAGATGATTAGTTGAAATTATCATATTGTCACACATTATAATTATAATCTTAATGAGTCCAAAATGGACTTTGGAGACAACAGAAGAATTATATAAGGTGTTGACATGTGCAATGCAGATCATATAATTTAGAGACAGATTGTAATTGTGATTGTGTTCATAGTCCAATGAATATATTATTTGGTTTGATTAATATGGAAGAAACACGTCATTGATAGTGTTGGAAATCATAAAATAAAGTCAAAGTTATTAGGATTACTATTATCTCTGAGATCATCATTGTGATTAGAAAAATTAGTGGTGGTTAGGTTGAAAATCATGGTTATCGGTGGGTAATTAAATATTGAAAATGATTACGGCAACCTAATTGCATGTAATATAATAAACCCTAGAGTTGGAGTCTAACCTAATTTTTCATGTAAAAGGTTTGGAGCAAGGACAATTTATACGGTAGATCCATTTGGCAAAAGTCATTACATGTCTTATTAGTTTGTCCTTCAATTAATATCAAAATCATTTCAAATTTCATATTAGGTTAAAATATTTTTATAATTTTAAAATTTGCTATTATTTTGGGATGATTCTCCTTTTATTTTTAATTTTTTTTAAAAAAAATATTATAACTATCCATTTTTGAAGAAATTTCAGAATATTCCGGTAGGTATTTTCTGTCTATCTAAATTTTTATATCGATTCTAAAAATGTAAAGATAAAATTTCTCCTACATATTTTACTAATGTTGGAATATAAAATATATATCCCATTTTCTAAATTAAAACTAATCTCATTCACTAATCATTGATTATCTAATTGCTAACATCATTAATATATTTATATCAAATTACAATTTCAATCTTTTTATTTGTAGAGATATTATAAAAAATACCTTAACCTAATTTTAAATAAAAATTGAAATAAAAGTCTATCATCTATATAATTATCACATGCTTTTAGGGTATTTTTTTTACTGAATTTCTCCCAAATTTTGAAAGTAAAATTTTTTTAACAATAAATCTCCACTACAAATTTTAGAATTTTTCATGAATATAAATTTTATATTTTGATTTAAATTTTTTATACACTTATTCCATTCCAATATTTAATATTTATAAATACTATTTATTTATTTATTTATTTTTTACCATTTTGATAATATATATATATATATATAAAATAACATTTATGCACAGCAATGTAACGGGATCGCCACAATACATGCTCAAATGATCTAAATCCACATTTCCTTATAATAACGAAGACCAAACCAAGAAAATAAAATATTATAATAATACCACTATGAAGAGGTAGCAGACCAGTGAAAGAGTTAATAAGTGGGGCCACCTGGCGCGATGAGGCCAAATCAAATTCAACATTTCCGAACCCTCTCTCTATATATACACACCAACACAACATTAAACCTCTCTCGTATTTACACTCATTAATCATTTCACAACAAAACCACAGCTGAATTCTCTCTCTTTCACCATTTCAATGTGATAGTGGCTACGGAGGATCTAACCGTCGTCAATTGATCACTACACCGCAACAGCCACCGCCCGCGACGGAGCTTCCTCGCCGACACAACAACTTACAGGTACGTAATCGTTACTTTGCTAAGCCTCGAGTATTTACACTTTTGATCTGCTCAAATTCAGTTCATATGGTCTGATCACCTAGCAAAATTTTCCATATATTTTTTTAAATTAAAAATCAATTAAGGCATTAATTGCTTGAATAAAAAGTCCACATGGAAGTGACTTAAAGCTGACACATAAACCACATGCAATCGTTGAACAGGTAATGTCATCAATGATTCATAAATAACCAAAAAAAAAAAAAAATAACGATTGAATTAAGAGCGTGCCAAAATATGTTACATTAGCGATTGAATTAGCTGTTAAAATAGCGATTAGTTGTTAGCTGTTAAACTAACGGTTGAAGTAACGGTTGAAGTAGCTGTTTGAGATGAGTGTTTGATAAGACCAATGATATATTAAAGTAACTATTATATAAAATGACATAAAAGGATAATATAATTAAAATGTATTTTTAAAAAAAATCTAGTTCAAAAGAATAAATTTTACAAGGATATTTTTATAATAACTAAAATGGGATAAAGGGTAGAATTGGAGCTTTTATACTTCAATTAGCTGTCAGAAAATCGCTAATTAAATATCTAACCGCTAATAAAAAAACTGCTACCGAACACCAAAATTTTCAAATCGCTATATAAAATTTAATCGTTAATTAAAAATCTACCTATCTATCAAACACATTGACGAGACAGCCACTTAAAACCAGTATGTCCAAACAATCCCAAACACATAAAACACATCTACAACAGCACTTTCCCTGTTCCCAAACCCAACAAAACACCACGTTATGTCAATTCACTGTTGGATTTGCATGGCAGTGGCCTCAGACACCGACCGACAACTTGTGTTTGGTCCCATGAAATCGACTGATAAGAAGGCAAAATTCTCTGTTAACTATATGGTTGGGTTTTGTTGACGTAAAACATTAAAACCTGTATGTTTTTCACTTATCGGATTTAGGCATGTTATTTTTGCTTTAATTGAGAATTATTGGGGTTAATCGTTTGGTATTTAATGTTTTTTTAATTAATGTGGATGTTATGATGGTTGTATAGTGTGTGCATGTATTAAATAGGGTGGAGATTTGAATGGTTGAGAATTTGCCACGTGGCGGTAGGGTTGTAGAATACACGTGTCTCATGCTTTTTCTGTGCAATCAAATTAGATTTCCTAGGTACAGTGTTAGGATAATTGCCTTGTTTAATCAATCGCATTAAACACAAATTATTTGGGAGGTCAATTTACGGGTGGGTGAGAGGTTTACCTCTATCGATTATTATTTTAGATATGAAAAAGACTTCCCTATATAGAAATGTCAGAATAATACCATTGAAAAAATTATATTTAAAAAAATGTCACTTGTTTGTAAATTATACAATAAATTGATAGTTAAATAAAATTTATTCGTGTAATTTTACAATTTTGAGGGCGTTTCGAAATTATAAGAATATTCAAGGGTGAAACAGAAACTATCCATCTCTTTAATATCTTTGCCTTTAAACTGTAGCCTCTAGAATGTTGTTGTTGACTCACCGGATCTGCCCCGGTCAGGACCACCACCCGTCATGTGGGTCCCACGCTTCCAAACACGCCCACCTCCTCAATTTTCTTCCATTCACCGCCTCTCTGTACTGTACAGCTATTTTTCAATAATAAAATATTTCCTTTCCTTAAAAACTTTTTTTTTTTTTAATATATATTAAAAATAAAAACATATTGGAAATTTTAATATTTTTATGGCTCAATCCACATTATCTTTCCCTCCAAATCATCCACTCACCGCCATTAATCATCAAATGCATTGGTCTAACTTTATTTGATGGCCCCACTTTATTATTTCCAATTATTCTATATACTACCCCCAAAATGACATTTTTATGTCTTTTGCAAGTGTAAATTACATGACCTAACCCCAAACTCACCTTTAATATGAAAAACGCAACATAACGTTTATAGGCAAATATATATATATATATATATATATATATAAATATTAGCGGCAGGCGAGAACCGTTATGTATATAGAAACATTAGTTAGTTATAAATCACCAGTCAAAACCTCACCAGGCATGGTGGTTGTATGTTGATATGGTGCTCAATCGCTCATCTGTTCCTTCAACAGCTATGAAACCGGCCTCGAATCCTCGTCCGGAGGTACTGTGATTCATATACATACTCTCACTGTTCTCAGTTCGTTAGTTTTTTTCGATTTTACTGAGGTAGTCTTTGCAGAGAATTCAGGCTGAAACTTGTTGTTGTTTGGATTGGTCGTACCTACAGCTCTTTTGGCCTCGAGTGGTTATGCGCAAGTGGCTTAATATCTCTGCTAAAGACTCTGATTTCAGCGCCGACCCTGACGATGATGATTTTGATGATGTTGATTCCGATTCCGATACTCAAGGTTTGGTTTGGTTTGCTCATTGATTTGAATTTTAGGTTTTGGATTTTTGATTTTTGATTTTGTTTATTTATTGTTCAAATGTAGAATATAGTAGTTCACGGTTTAGAGAGAGCAAGGATGCGGAAGCTCAAGTGGATAGTGACGGTAATTTCTTCATTTTGATTTTGGGTTTTGGTGAATTTTGGAATGTGGATCATTTTCCTTTTGTGTTTTTAGTTGATTTAGATTTGTTTTGATGAGTTTTTGCTGTTGAATTATACCGTCTTGGTATATCCTCTTCAGCTTGTTCATGTATTGCCGACCTTTTTCTTTTGATGAGTCAACGATGTTTAGTAGTAGTATTTATTTGGAAGTAATGCGTTACCATTAGTTTTAGCTGATGGAGAATTTGTCAATGTCTGTGTTCAAGGCTGCTGTGGTTTTTACTTTATATGGTCTCAAAGCAAAATGGGTTTTAGCTTTTAGGTTTATAATTGTCAAAGCTTCACTCTATCAAAACTATACGAATTTGAGGTTCCCTTGAGGTCCCATGATAGTGGAGATTCTTATTCAAATTTCTTGAAATGTTCTGTGTTATCTTGTTGATTTTTGATAGATGCTTCCTTGTAAATTTCTGTGTATTGGAAATGTCTACATTTGCTGCTTTTGTCCTTAGGCCATGCATGGTATTATTTTTGTAGGGATATCTGATGCTTTGCCAATGATAAGACGACGGAAGTCAGAAACTTTTAGGGCGCAGTATATAAATAGTAAGGAAATCAGGTATTTTAGCTGCTTTGTTGATGCTGTTCAGTGCTGAAAGACAGCATTTTTATGAACAAACATCTTTTGAGTGCTATTGTTATCCCTCATTCTCTGTATTAATCTTTGCAGTTTTCTTCAGTTATCTTAATTCTGATATCTTTCTCTCAGAGTTCGTGTTGGTACTTGGAATGTTGGAGGAAAAATTCCACAGGATGATCTAGATATTGATGATTGGATAGATATCAATGATCCTGCTGACATCTATGTGCTTGGGTAAGCTTCTTCTTCTTCTCAATTTTTTTTTTCCCTTTTCCTTCTGACTTGTAAAGTTCTGCTAGCAGATACGTTGAGAGGATATGCTGGTTGGAGTTTTCATAAGACCAAGATGTATCAATTGCAAATTTGTTGATGAATTGTCTAGTTAATTAGTTGTAATGACTGCAATGAATTTTGTATCTGATGCTTGATGGTTTTAATTTCACTTATTTACTCGAATATATCATGGTCAGTGTTTTATTCTATATTGCCATTGTCATGCAATTCATTCAGACTCGTGAAGAAATCTATATCCTTATAGTTTGCAGGAGATTGTACCACTAAATGCTGGTAATATATTTGGCGCTGAAGACAACCGCCCTATTTTGAAGTGGGAAACTATCATCCGTGACACACTTAATAGAGTTAGACCTGCCAAGGCCAAGATCAAGTCTTTTAGTGATCCTCCCTCTCCCTCCAAGTTCAAAGCATCTGAGGATATTCCAGATATAGAAGAGGAGATATTACTAGAAAGTGATAGTGATATCGGTGAGGAAATTCACCCTGTGGATGAAGAAATCAGTGGGTTTGATGAAGTAAAAACTGAATCAGTTATTGACAAAAAAATGTTTGCAATTCCTGAAGCTTTAGACCAGACTGATAGTGCCAAGCTAGACACACCTATGGAACAGGATTTACTGAGGCAATTTTCTTCTCCCAAGATGTTAAATAGGTTGAATTGCCTGCGGACAGAAGATAGTGAAGGAAATGGTGAAGCACCGGCCCCAGAATACAATTTTCCTGTGGACAGAAGATTAACTAGAATGCTAAGTGGGTCGGAAAGGATTGGATTGTGCTGGCCAGAACCCCCACTAAATTTGCTGACTCAGCATGTTCTAGACAGACCAAAATCCTTTAAATCTGTCAAATCTTTTAAAGCTTCCAAGTCTTTCAGGACGTACAATTCTTTCAAGTCTACCATTGATGAATTGCCATCCGGAATAGCCTATCTTTCAGAACTTGACCTGGAATCTCTCATGAAGAGGAAGAGGCGGTCATCATATGTGAGAATAGTGAGTAAGCAGATGGTTGGCCTTTTCCTCACTGTATGGGTTCGCAGGAGCTTACGCAAGCATATCCAGAATGTGAAGGTGTCAACTGTTGGCGTTGGTGTTATGGGCTATATTGGTAACAAGGTCTTATTCTAATCAACTTCTAATCTTCTACAGAAAAAATTGTGCTGAACCATAACATGATATTTTGACCTAATACACAGTTTTTTCATTTTCTTAATTAATGCTAACTTGTCGTGTCCAGTAGCTCATTAGCGAAGTAATAAATTTAGATTATGGTCGTGAAGCATAACAATAATCTGTATGAACTAGTTAACACTAGATTTTTTATTTTATTTTATTTTATTTTTCCAATTATGTACCTCTATCTACATAGTTCAATAATGCTTCTTAGCTTTTTCTGAAAGCATGACAAAGATTTCGATTTTTCAGGGATCTGTATCGGTCAGCATGTCCATCCATCAAACACTGTTTTGTTTCATATGCACTCATCTAACTTCAGGTGAAAAAGAAGGGGATCAACTGAAAAGAAATGCTGATGTGCAAGAAATACACCGAAGAACTCTCTTCCGGTCACAGCCAGATGTTGGACTTCCAAAAGGCATTCGTGATCATGAGTGAGTATATTATCCAGCTGTAACCTGTTGAACCAACTTCATTACTCTTACCATGTCCAAATTTTCCAGATGTTGCTCAAACTTTTTAGTCTGCTGTCCTCAATGTCAGCAACTTTTATTACCATTTTAGGTTTGCCAAGGGCTTTGGAGAACAATATTAGAACTTCTGTATTCTGTGTGCTTTAAGTTACTTTCCAACTTCTTTCCATGTGTGTTTTAGAATGTATCCTGCGTTTCAATCCCGCTTATTGGTTCTCCAAATAACTTACATACTTTTGCAGAAGGATTGTTTGGCTGGGTGATCTCAATTACCGAATCAACTTGTCCTATGAGAAAACAAGAGAGCTAATCTCCAAAAAAGAATGGTCTCAGTTAATTGAGAGTGATCAGGTAGGTCAAAACTATTCCATTAGCTTGTGTTACCAAAAAAATTGTGTATTATGTACTATTCCATTATCATCTTTTTATCATCAATGGATAATGACATCCTTCACATTTTCCTGGTTTCGGTTTAAGGCTTAAATTAACTCTTGGTAGTTGTCAGTATAGTTCCTCTTAGCATTAAATTACTACGTAAAATGTGACAGCTAGTACGAGAACTCAGGAAAGGTCGTGCATTTGATGGCTGGTCTGAGGGTGCTCTAAATTTCCCACCAACATATAAGTATGAGTTGAATTCGGACAAGTACTATGGAGAGGATCCGAAGGTCGGGAGGCGCACTCCTGCTTGGTAAGCTTCCACTAGTTCTTGTACACCATAGGTGCATTTTTCTTGTCTATTTAGTTGATATGGTGATCTATTCAGCTTCTCAGGTATTTGAAATAGTTTCTCCGATATATGTGGTTCAGTGTTCCTTGGTTTGTCTGATGGTTATTGTGTTTTACAAATTTACGTGATTAGTTTTTTCTATTGGTGGTTATAGATTGATCTTCTTCACACTTTTTTCAAGTCAACATAAATTACATATGCATTTTTGTCCATGTTGTCTTAGGGTAATAGTACACAAAGTGATGATGCCATTATACAGTCAGCAATTACTAATTTTCTAGTTGCTTTCTCAGCTGTAATTACTTACAACAACTGGTATATAGCACCACCAGTTGAATCTTTATCATTCTCTAGTTTCCTCACCTCATTCTATAGCAAGTTATGGAATGAATTCATTCTTAGATTTCTTCCCTTTATCGTAAAAGACCCTAATCCCTAGGGAGAAATTTCCATATAGTTTTGTATCCAAGCTTAAAGAATTCACATTGAAATTGTTTTAGGTGCGATCGCATTCTTTCATACGGAAAAGGAATGAAGCTGCTGAAATACAGAAGGATCGAACTTAAACTTTCGGACCATCGACCAGTGACTGCCACATACATGGCTGAGGTTGAAGTATTTTCTCCTAGGAAGCTACAACGAGCACTTACATTCACAGATGCAGAAATTGAAAACACAGAAGTTGTAACAGAAATGGGTGTTGACGTTGGCTTGAGCCTCATGAGAATTGATGAGGTAAGTATGCATGCATATGAACATGTACATATCTTGCAATCTATCTCCTATACTTGAACACAAGCATAAGGATGTTATTTTTGGTGCAGAATTCCTTAGGATGGGAGCGATAAAGATGCTTATCCTTAAAAATTCACAGGAAGTATGTTTCCTGGGCCCTGCAATTTTTACACGCCAGTTAAAATTTGGTTGATTTTTTAATTCCCTTGATAAGTTAGAATGCTGTATATTGCTTTTAATGTTGTATATCAGTAGTGTCTGTGTCTGTGTGAATTATGGTATAAGTAAGATGTTTAGAGTTGTGTGTTCTCAGGATATGTAGGAGTTAATATTGTAAAAATAGAAAGCTGGTGTCTTATCAGCTGAGTGTAAAAGTAGGATGTTGGTTACTACCGGTGTTGTAAACCTTATTTGTTTTCAGGTGATTTGCATACCATTAATAAATTTGGCATTCATTTTGGGATGGTCACTTCATTTGAAGTGTGTATCGTATAATATTGAACCACACTATCGAAAGTAATTTACAGGACTTTTATATGGAACTACGTAGAAATATTTGGGGACTTACAAATTCAAATCGAAATGAATTAGAGTCCAGATGAGGATTTGAAGAAGTATTATTAATTAAAATGAATGAGGTACCACAAGAAGGGAAATTTGGGCCGGTAGACTACCGGCCCACAACAAGTCAATAGCATGCCACGTGGCACAAAACCAACTCATTTCCAGCAAGAGGACAGAACATCAACACTGGTGTGTTTGCAATTGGGCATATCCATACCATAATCACCATAGATTGAGAGCTAAAACATCAATGTTCCTAATCAAGGTAATGTCACACATGACATATTTGACCTCCGTCCACAATTCTTGATCATTTCTTGCTTTTTCATCTTCACAGACATGGAGACAAACAGCTTTTGGACTCTACGGCTACCTCAATTTCACCAAAACTGGCTTCACGTAAGCGTTTCATTCTCTTCTCTATTCTCTGAAAGTTGTGTTGATAAATGTTTAATTTGCAGAGAACACGCAAAAATTTTTAAAGCAGAGGATATGCAACAGTCGATAGAGGGCAAGAATTGCATAGTTACAGGAGCTAATTCTGGAATTGGCTATGCTACAGCTGAAGCTCTTGCTTCCCGGTACTTGGTGTATTTATAGGAATATATTTAATTGATTCTAGTGTATATGTATTCTAAGTTGTTTAGAATGTTGTGATTTTAGTGGAGCCAGTGTTTATATGGTTTGTCGTAACAAGGAGAGAGGAGAGGCTGCTGTTTCTGCGATTCGGTCGAAAACCGGCAGTCAAAATCTTCACTTGGAGGTAGTCTTCTTGACATTGGTCTGGTTGGATTGCTTCTGCTTTTTGACTTCCGAGAATAAAATGGGTTTATTTGGATAGATAGACTTGTGATTTTCGACTTTTAGAATCTATTTGGACGATATTTGGATACTCTCATCGGAGCTTTTGCCCTCCTATAGGCACTTTTGGAGGAAGTTAGAAATATGACCTTCGAGAAGCTTATTTTTCAGCTTTCTTTGGAAGTAATTTGGAGGTCAAAAGCTCTCATGGCAGATATCCAAACACTTTCCAAAACAGCTTTCCGCAGTCAAAAACTAAAAGTCAGTCTATCCATGGTGACTGTGTCAACTTGGTCCTCAATGTATGGTCTTAAATTGCTTATTAAATTTAGCTTGCAGGTTTGTGATCTTTCATCTGTAAATGATATCAAGTCTTTTGCATCAAGAATTTCTTCAAAGGACATCCCGGTTCATGTTTTGGTAATCTTTTGCTTCTGATCAATTGTGCTGTATTGTTTTATGTGGGGAGATCTTTTCCGTTTGTTAGCTCAACGGAAGCTATGCTTATACGATTTTGTGTCGCTTTTAGCTATTGTTTATTTGCTGGATGAAATTGATTCCTTATGTTTTTAATCTTCCGTGGCTTTAGGTTAACAATGCTGGCTTGCTGGAGAACAAACGGGTTATAACACCAGAAGGGTAAATACATGTTCCTTTTTCATAGTTTCTTGTTATTATAGTTAAATTCTAATTCTATAGGTTGCAATCATTTAATTTGAAGTTTAAATGTTTAGGTTCGAATTGAATTTTGCCGTTAATGTGTTGGGCACATACGCCACGACTGAGTTACTGTTGCCTTTGCTAAAGAAAGCCGCTCCTGATGCTCGAGTTATAACTGTTTCCTCTGGAGGAATGTACACATCTCCTCTTATGACCGATCTACAGGTAATTCTACTACTGATATTCATTTCCATCTGAGCTTAACTTTTGGTACTTGAAGACACCCAGACTAACCATCTTTAACAGTTCAGTGATGAAAACTTTAATGGTGTGGCACAATATGCTCGCAACAAGCGAGTCCAGGTCAGTAAAACGGATAACTTGCACTTTCTAACCGCGTTTTAAGCTACAGTTTATCATACTGAAAGTACATTCTCTACTTGTTTCTTAGGTTGCTCTAACAGAAAAGTGGGCTGAAACGTACAAGAATGAAGGGATTGGATTCTACTCCATGCACCCTGGTTGGGCTGAGACACCTGGAGTAGCTAAGAGCTTGCCTGATTTTAGTGAAAGGTTAGCAGCATACTATGAAACTATAAACTTCGTTACATTAACTAACACATTTTTAACAGGTTCACTGGGAAACTAAGGACAAGCGAGCAAGGCGCAGATACCGTGGTTTGGTTGGCTTTACAACCAAAAGAAAAACTGGTACCCGGTGCATTTTACTTTGACAGAGCTGAAGCACCTAAGCACCTCCTGCTTTCTGCTACCGCGGGTTCTCATTCAAGGATTGACTCCATTGTCAGCACTCTCCGTTCCATGGCTGGTCTGTCCTAGTACCTTATGCTGTAAAGTTCGAATCCTGGATTGAATTTGAAAAGTTTATGCAAATTGAACTGAATAATTTGTCTATGGGACGGCCAAAAGCAGCAAGTGAAAAGAAAACAAAACAATGTTATGTATATTAATAAACTTCTAGTAAGTTATTATGATATGGTGTGTAATTCTCTTATCAGTATCTACCTTTCATATGTTCCGTTACATTCATTTCACATGGTTTGAAACTTTGTCAAGATTAGACTGCTGATATACCAACCTGTAATCATTAAAAAAAAGTCTATGGTAGCAATTGGGTTGGTAGTTGTAGTACCAGTTGTGTTATAAGTTACATTTGGTTGATGTTCTTTTCCACTACTACTCTCATTGGTTTATTGACTTTCCAATTTGAAAACATCACATTGAGGATTGACACCATGGTAGGTACATTTTCATCAGATAGACATTGAACATATATATGTGGGTCAATGTTATTATAACTTTTATGAATGCAGGTAAAACATCACAATCACTTAACATTACAAACATAGTACAAACAGTCAACCACCGCAGAGACGAAGCTTTTCATCTGATTCTGACACTTTGTTTCTTCATACTTATCTCCCCCTACTGTAACTATCTCTGTAATGGTTTAACTTTTTGTTATATTTCACAATAGACCATTTTGTGAATTCTCAACACCTTGCATTGGTAATACATATAAAATTCGCATACAACATGTAAAAGCAGTGTAGTTCTATCTATAGTGACTTGAACAAGTCACTTCACTTCTGTTGCATTA
This sequence comes from Cardiospermum halicacabum, assembly GCA_031304145.1. Classification (NCBI taxonomy): domain Eukaryota; kingdom Viridiplantae; phylum Streptophyta; class Magnoliopsida; order Sapindales; family Sapindaceae; genus Cardiospermum; species Cardiospermum halicacabum. The sequence continues at coordinate 27,042,739 of CM062390.1, forward strand.
TGTGGACTCATTCATAGATGTATTCCCAGTAGTGTTGGCTTTCTTAACCAGTACTGTCTGAATCTTTGCCTTGCATATTCTTTGTAGTCGAAGTCGATTTTGTTTACATAAGCCTGCAGATAAGAATCATAAGAATTTTGATTCATACATTACTTACAGATAAATCCAAGTGTGAAAGATACAAGAGATTTTGAATATTGTTTACCGAAATTAGTCCCCATAAGCCCCAGAACAAATGGTTTGCAAGTGTGTATCTTTCTGCATCAGAAACCAGTTGATCCACTTCACTTTCATCAGGCTGGTCTCCTGTTTACCCAGATGACCAAATTGCAGAAAAACTTTAATACAATTCATAACTCAAAGAGTACTAGCAAACAGTATGTAAACTGTGAACTAACCTGATGAACTCAGATACATATAAGCGAATCTTCGCCGATCTTCCAAACCTGTTTGATAAAACCGATTCAATTAGATCATCAAAATCATCAAAAGCAGTTTAATTGTCTGCAAATAGTGAAAAACCAAGTGAATAACAGACCTGGATAGAGAGTGAAGTCCATAACATGAGGTGTATCAGAATGGTAATTTCCAACCATTTCACAGAAGTGGTTAGCAAGGTCATAAGCTGCTGGATTGTAACTTGCATACTCATAATCCTGCACAAACAGATCATAAGCACATCAAAACACAATATTTACACTACTGTTACAAAACAATGCTGAGAGATTAAACACTTACAATTATGGTGATCATATTAGTCTTCTCATCAATCATTATATTACCATATTGAAGATCATTGTGACAGAATCCGATCTCTTGATGCTCATCTGGAAGCTCTCGCTCTAGTAACTTGATTTCCTCATCCAGATTACTCAAACCGAACTCTTTAATGTCCTTTAACGAACACAAACTTTTTGCTTTACCAAGCCAGTTTCTAACATTACACAACATAACAAAAACATCAGAAGATTTTTTCAACTCGAAAAGCCTTATCAGACGTGAATGAAGAACTAAGTACCTCATTCTTTCCCAGAGAAATACTTTTTTGGGTCCAGGCATATCAAGATTATGAAACTCTCTCATCTTAGCTGCTATTAAACCAGATATCTCAGGATCGCGAAGGTCTGAAGCTGATAGAGTCTATAAAAACAGAAACAAAGATTACAATCAAAAACTAAAATTCATTGTTATGCAAGATTTTTCAAGTTTTTAAGTTTGTGAATTTACCCTGGCATGAATGAACTCTTCAACTCTACCACCAGCAAACCGTCCAAGAAGTCTAGGACCATAACCATGCTTTGATAAACACTCAAAGGTTCTAATTTCATCACCTCTATTGAAAAACATCTCAACCCCTTCTCCATAAACACGAACCAGGACTTTTCTAACAAGATTTCCATTCTTAGCAGACCAGTTTATCTGGAAAACTTCATTAGTCATAGCTCCTGTCAAGGGCTTAACTTGAAATGAATCCATATCATCTCCCCATTCAGTTGCTAATGATTGAAGAACTTCCTCCAATTCTTCTGGTGAAGCACCTGGAATCATCTCATGAGTCTTGATTGTCATCTTCTTTGCTGTAATCTCACTTCCAGAACCAGTCAATCTCACAAGATTTCGACCTGCAAATTCACACCCAGATCATGAAATCAGAAAAGAATCATAAAGATAACACCTTTTGAATTGAATCCATCTTCTTAACATAGAAGCTAAAGAATCCAATTAAAGAAAGACAAACAAAAACTCACCAAAGCGTTAAAAGAGAAGAAAACCAGACCAAAGAAGTTATAACTTATAATAATGTCTGAAAAAAGTCAGATATTGATGTTTCAAAAATTCAAAGGGAGATGTGCTGTATTTATAGAAGAGAGAAAGATCTTTTGCTTGCCTGTGTTGTACTTGTATGTAGTAGCAGCAGCAAGTGGATAAAATTGTAAATTTTTTACACGGAAGATGACAGATGATGAAGGAAATAAACGAATCATAAGTCGACCAGTGTCCAAATCTCAACCTCTAGAATTGGAATTAGTGATGCAGATTCAGATTCAGATTCTGGTTCACAAGAGAAAGATAAGTACAACTGTATGTGTATATGTTTTTGAGTTTAAAGACATTTTAAAGTCAAAGTCTTTGAAACCGAGTACATGATTGACTGACACGTGTAATGCTCGCATTTATGTTTAGTTCCGATTTTTCTTCGTTTGCTGTCATTTTCGCTTTTTAATTGTTTACTTTTAGGTGGCGTGGTAAATGAAATATGAATATTATAATTGGTAATATTAATTTTCAAGAATGATTCAAATGAAGACTTTTTGTTCCAAAAAATTGGTGTAAATTTTGTGATCCATATGATATTACTCTGGATGAGAAACTAAACTACACGTTAAATGTATAATAAATTCTGGTTCGTAGACTTTGTTTGTTTTTCGTCTTTTTTCCTTAAATTGGAACTTGATTGACGTAAAGGCATTCATATCCACGTCTTCTTGTTTTTTATTGTCTATATTACATTTTCATGAATTTAGACGATAACAGATATACAAATCGAAAAAAATAATAATAATAAATAAAGGTATTTTTTATATGTACTTTCCAATTTACTAATACCGCATCTACTTTCCAATTTTACCCTTTAACACTCTCCAATATTTCTTGTTTTAAGAATCTGAATGTTACGATATGTATATATGTAGGGAGGAACAGGCTCGAGTGAAGCGCAAAGGCTTATAGGCCGGCCAAATACCCAGAAAAGCCATGGGAAGGGTCGATGACTTTGGCGTTTTTCTTTTCCATACGGTGGAAAATATTTAGTCATGATCATAATTTCGGTTAAAAGAATTGAGAAATTCATGGTTTGGAGGGAGGCTGAAGTTTCAACTTTCAACGCAATGTGGCCATGTGGATCAGTTATTACTAGTGGGGTCAAAGCATGTAACAACGTTTGATCATTATTTATTTGGTGGCACCTCCACTGAACCAGTGAAGATAATATATGAACGATGGGCTTCCAATAAGCCTGGAATGAGTTTACCAATTACAAAACAGCGCTCAAGTCTGGCTTCATTGGCAATTCACAAGACAAAAAAAATCCTCTTCATCACGCTCATCAACAGTTACGGTGCTAATATGGAAAAAAATAATTCCATGTACGACTTTTCTATGATTTCTCAGTTCATATATAGATTTCAAGATAAATACAGTCTAACTTGACACAGCTTTCCAGCCATGGCTTTTGCTCTGCTAGTCTTCTTTGTCTGTATATCTATATGTACAGTGGGAGAAATAGGCTCGAGTGAGGCGTAAAGGCTTGTAGGCTGCATTAAACTCAGAAAGTCGTGAAAATGGAGGAAGGAACAACGTGGAGCTAGAACCAATTTAGCTAACTGATATTTAATTATATTAAGGGTATAATTGAAAAATAAATGTGGTATTAATCAATTTGCTTGCGGTATTTATCATTTTTGTAAATAAAAGTTCAGTGATAGTTTCGGCTGATTTAAATTTAAAAAAAAAAAAAAAAGTGATAAGAAATGATAATGGGATAGGTATGGCATATGATTTATGACATGAGATAAACATTGGGAAAAATAAATATATTTTTTTCCATGTGTAGAATCAATAAAAAAAACATGAGAAAATAATCAATCTTATCCTCTCTCATAAATATGAATATTTAATACTACTGCTACTATAAATATAAAAGTTGAAAGAGTTTGTCATAAAAACAAGAGACAGGTATGCATCCAGATTAAATATGTATTTTGTTTTTGTTTTTTCTACTTAACCTGTGTGAAATCAATCCAATTTAACGTATAATAATTGACCATTATTTTCATTGATTTGTATTATAATATGTACAAAAATTTTGCCATTTTCGCATCTGCCAACCTTGCTTTAGTCTTACAGATTCTTCTTGTTATGAGAATAACATGATACAATTGAATTGAAATTCATATAAACATGTTCTTCACGTTACTCTATTAGCTTATAACACAATCACCAACAACTCTTATACTATCTTATCACGTTATATTAAGGGTAAATTAAAATTACAGTCACTTTTTATCAATTTCATTAGTGGTTTTGAATAATAATTGCAGCAAGTCGTAGATAAACATCCTATTAGTGATTTTGAATAATAATTGCAGCTATTCGTAGATAAACATCTTTAATCTTAGGTGAGGATGTTAACTGACACTATCAAACTAACTAGAAGCATTATTCAACAGTCTAGTAATTTTTTTTTGAAATGGATGAAACTTGGTTCACATATGTAACTTTACCAAAACTCAAGACTGCCTAATGTAATTTGCCCTTATATTAAGGGCAAAGTTACATTTACACTATTGAAACAAGTAACTATTTACAATTGAAAGTGCCATTGAAATGTTATTCCAAGTTGATGAATGAAATATAGGAGTGAATGTGATCATCATGTCTTTGAATAAAACATGCTTTAGAATCTACAGAAATGATCAAAGGAATGAATTTCAACCATTTAAAGTTGATGCTTGATATAGATTTTATTCTTATATTTTTATAGATAGTGATGCACAATGAGGGGCTAAAGCTATCTTCTTCCACTTGCAATGGTGCTTCACATAATTGAAAAGCCAATGTCTATTTCAAACCTGCCCTTTTTCAACTTTTTCTTCTATCTGTTTGAATAAAATATCATGACTTTTTTTTTAATATAAATCTGGTATAAATTATTATGCCCTTTTGACCCTTAAAAGTCTTTTTCAAAGAGTAGAATATTGCATTTGCAAGCAATGGTATCAAATCCTGAAATCTGAAATGGCATTTGACAGCAACAACCCAGAAAAGTTAAAGATTCACTAGCAATACAAGAAACAGATGAAAGTTAAGTTAATCTACCTTCTGATCATTGGAGTGTCTTTGTGCAAGAAACTGTTTCGTGCTTTCAAGGACGCCAAAGAAAATCGAACCTCCTATGCCGATCCAAAGGACTCTAGGTCCCATTCCCTGCGTTACATGGACAAAAAGAATCTTGTCACTGTATAGGCCAAGCTGTTATCTTAACATGATTATCAGGAGTTATTTTCGTTCGAAAAGGGTATTTATAAATATGCTTATCTTTATCATCTAGATGTTCTCTTGATATTTTCTAGGGGATAGATATTTGTGGAGCGGATCATGTTCTGTTTTACAATGTACAGATTAGGCAAATGGAAAAGATCTTCTCAAGTGAGACACCAATTCATGAAATTGACTTCTTGAGAAGTGTTGCTTTCATGACATGGAATTGATATTTCAAGTAGAGCTTTCTGATAGCTGTGAGGTCAGATAATTACCTAGAAAAGCTAATTTTGCAAGGATTTATGTCTCATATGCAAGGATCACTAACAGCATTTCGATTATGTTTTTCTTAATTATACCGAAGAAATAGAAAAGAGAGATGTATAAGTAGTGAATTAGAGTGGTAAGAACCTTAAAGAGAGTATGAAGTCCTTCTTCTCTTGCAATAGTTCTAACACAATCAGAAATCCCTTTGTAATGGTTGGCCGAACCCTGTAAAGGATTGAGAAGGACAGAAGGTAAGAAAGCAATAAAGAATACTGAGTCTGTGTGTTGTTTATTCCTGTAATAATGATGAATCTCAGATGAAAAATGTTTTTACCTGGACCATTAATCTAGTTTTTATCACATCAAGAGGAGTTGTTATGGCTCCAGTTATTCCACCTGCAGACGGCAAGGAACAAAAAAAGTTAACTATATTATGATGAAAGAATATAGCTTTGGCTTTTTCTGTTCTAGTCAAAATTTGAGTCATGTCAGTTAGTTAGGGCCATCTATGTATTTACATCATTGACATTAGTAAAAGAACCCTATTATAAAAACATCATATTCTTTTCTTTTCGCTCCCCTTCTTTATGGAATATGATTGACTGAATTTGTGTTGGGTGAGAGCAAGCATATTCATGATTACAACATGTCACAGCAAAGGAAATGAATGGCTAGCATAATACAAGTAGCTAAATATCTTAAAGACAATTAGCGTTGTGTATTATATTCAAATATTCCCATCATTGAGCAACTATTGGATCTAAAAGCATAGACAGATAGATAAGGGTCCAAGATAAGTCATTAAGCTCTCATAGATCTAAGACAATGGTTCTACGGAAATATCACTGCCGATTTTGACATTCTATTTGTCTTGAATGGAGATTATGGCAAAGAACATGAGATTTTTAAGCTCAATGGATAAAGCATGAATAGATATTAATGTCAAGGTAATCTCCAAGAGATCAATTGCAACACAAATAACTTAAAAAGAGCAACATTTGAACTTGACCTCGAATGTTCTTTGGTCAATTACAAGCTTCTAATTTACAGGCTCCACGCTGTCATTCTAAAGGCCAGAACAGGGGTTAAATGCTAGTCAAGCACTAGCAGGTTTTAGCATTTAATCTCTCTCTTTCTATTAAGGAGGAAACAGAATTGAAAAGGGTTCGTGTATCATTTCAGAGTGCAGCTGAAATATAGCTTTGAATAAAGTGGGATGGTAAGAAACAGGAGCGGCTACATAACTCTTCAAGGAAGAAAGGGTGAATATTCAAGTTATAGAGAAAGAAAAAGCACCAGCTGTGAATAGACTACAAAGCTGTATAAGCTATAGATAACATACCGGCAAAGGCACCTACTATGGCGCTCTCAGCATTGCTTAAATTCCTCCGTGCCTGCAGAAAATGAAATTAATAAGTTCCGCTCAATTGCAAAGACCTAATTTCAAATAAGGATGTGGTTAACTTGCAATGCGGCAAAAATGCAGTATTACCTACAAATACAATCCATTTTAGAGAGTCAAATAAATAACTAAAATTTAGGATTAGAACACTAAAGTCAATTATTATTCCAAAATTAAGCTTACCGCTAGCTTATAACCAAGCAGAAGCTGCTCATATATGCAAAACTGAATAGCATCAAAAGGCAAATCTCGTAACAAAAAGGACCCATAACCCTACAAATTCAACGAAGCGCATCATGAAAAGAAGCTTTCTGACCATATGCAAGAGAAAAAATCAAGACCAAAAACAGATGGCATCATCCCTGAAAAAACATTTAGCGTACCGCATAAAGACCTTTAAACCCCTCTTTGTGAACAATAAGTCGAACAGCTTCGGAAGCCGATGAAAATTGCCCAGTTTGCATTCTTTGTTTAATGACCTGGGAAGTCACCACATTAATTTGTTTTGGGACAGAGTTAATGATAGTAAATCCAGGATAAGCTTGGATACCTCAGTTGGTACTCGAACAAGAGAAGAAGCAGCTCCTCCTACAGCACCTGCAGTCTGAATGGGCTCAGAAATCTTAATATGATAAAGCAGCCTTAACACTAAACTCCAGCCAATTTATTAAATCTAAACCAAAATTTGTTGGAGTAGAAAACAATTTCATGAAAAATATTTAAATTTCTTAAATCATATTAATTTATTTGTAGTGTCTACTACCAATAACTAAAATAAACTCAGCTAATGAACTCATGACAAAACAAACTTGCGTAAAAAATTTTTTTTTCTCCTGTCATATTCTTTGATTTATGAGGGGAAGAATTGAGAAACATGAAACTCAGCTGAAGATATGTCAAATTCAAATAAGTACAAGAAAATTTTGGCTGTAAATTTACCAAGTGAGCCAGAGCACTGAGGTTTTCCGGAAAGGTCTTTAGCAATTTTTGCTTCATAGGTTCATATACACCAAGAAATATAGCTGAAGCCCTGCCAAGAAAATCAACAGAATTAAACAACTGAACCCGATCAAAGTTTAGGATACATACCTCCATAAGCACTGCAGAATTATTAAAGGTTGAAGAAAGACACCTAAACAAACCTCATGACTTCAGATAAAAATCAAGACTCATTACACACATCATACCAAGACTCCACATCAACTAATATGACTCAATAACCAGAGATAGATAGGCACTACATGCATGTAAACTAGGTCTAAAGGATGTTAGATTGAAAGAAAGAATGCCCTGTATTCCATATATCTCATAGTCAGCAAGTGCCCTTTGGCATTAGAACTTCAAATCCAGAATGTAATAACCATACAACTCCCACACTTTTCCCCTGTTTTTTCACGAATGCTTCACCATCAAATGAACAAACTATACAAATGCCAACAAATTTACAATTAAAAGCACTTACGGTAATACACCAGCAAGATTTCCAACCAAACCTGCATATAGACCCTTCAAATTTACTTTTCCACCCCCGCGAGCTGCCTAACATGAGACCATTTGAATTGTTACCGACTATTTATTAAAGAAACATAGAATTATAGATTCCAATGTATTAGATCAAACTAAGTACACACCTGCACTAGACATAGTATCTTACAGCAATGGATTAAACGAAAAGGAGCAATAAAAAAAATCAGATCAAAAAATGAGGAAACTTATATGAACTCAGATCTTTCAAACAAGAGACAAAAAGAGACCTTAGCAACTAAAATACAAAAACCTAAGTTAATGGACACAAAGCTACACATCATTCCAGCTAAACCAAATTAACCATTCAGCAACTCCATATATCCCAATATCACATCAACAACATACACCAGATACTGTTTGAATAAACAAAAAAATACAGCAGAGAAACAAGAACAACACGCATACACTACATATAAACACAATCGTAGCACATGTACCTGAAGTCTAGTCTTAACAGTATCAATAGGATACAAAGCAGCTTCAACAATAACACCAGCAGTACCTCCAGCAATAAAAGAATCTACAAATTCCACAAAACAATAAATAAAACAAATCTTCAATCAAACTTATAAGATAAAGAACCGCATTCGAAAATGAACAAAGATTGAGACAATGTATGTACCAAACACGAGACGGAAGAAATCAAAAGGTTTATTATCCGGCGCGACAGATGCGAAAACTAATTCGCTTTGATTTCTACAACTCCTCCACATATCGTTTTCCATTTTCAACACCAACACATCTACGAAATTCACAACATTAGATCGTATAAATGAAGTTATGCTTCTACAGAAACCAAATCGAAATAGTGACGATAGTGAGAGTACCAGTAGATTTCCTCGAGTGTGATTTGGAGGTAGTTGAGATTGAGGAATCCATAGAGTGTCTTGTCGTCGACTGCGAAATTGAATGAGAATGTTGATCATATGAAAATGAAATGAATTGATTAATTAAACGTGACAGAATCCATCCTGTGCTTTATCTGCAGATACATCGTCGTATCAAACAATGGATTATCTTTATTATAATTGGGCAAAATTTTATAATTGTCCTTCTAGTTTGAAATGTTTTTCGTGATTTTATTTTTAAAAAATTATAATTTCGCCACTAAATATACTACCTTCCATTTTTAATGCTGGATACCCTTGCTTAATAAATATTATTTATAAATCAATTTTAATAAAAAAATATAGTCGAGTACGACCTTATTTTATTCGTCTTAATATTTATTTTTTTAATATAGTTATATATAATTAAATATATTTATCATTAAAATTTAATATTGGATAGCTTGAAAATAGAAAGCACTAATTAAAAAAATGGAAGTTGTAAATTATATCACCACTTAGGGGCACAGACAATCATAAAAAAATTGAGTAAAATATTTTCAAATTTTGTTCTATTTAATCATAGAGTTGATTTTATTGTATTAAAACTTAATTTAAATAATTTATATAGCTACATATTAATTAAAATAAAAAATTTTAAATTTTAAAATCTCCAATTTTTCAAACGTTTTACTTTGAGCCACCGGTTTTGAAAAGTTTTGCAAAATCACTCTCAAATCCAAAACAACTAATGGTTTTGCTATTGGACTAGTGTTTTTAGATAATTATGATATTTTAATAATTTATAAATTTTCATTTAATAATTTTAAATATTTATTTTAAATTATTAAAATATCATAATATTCCAAAACTACTCATACAAATCCCAAAACCACCCATCTAATAATAAAACCATTAGTTTTGATTTTAGGGTAATTTTTTAAATCTTTCGAAAATCGATGGTTCAAAGTAAAACGTTTGAAAAAGTGGAGATTTTTTTGGAAATAACCCTTAAATCATTTTTGTTAATGTGGAGCTCAATCTAAATAAGAAAAAAAAACTTTGAAATGTCAAGTAAATTCTTTATATCAGTTAAAAAAAAAGTTTAATTAATTCAAAATTTGAACTATAAAGGACTTAATTGCGCTTCGTGAAGCTGGAGACTAACTTGAAAGATATAGTAAGAATTTTGGCTCGTAAGACCTTTTGTATAGTTTTTTTTTTTTTTAATTTGAATTAATTACACCAGGTAATGCAATATTTAGTAAATTATAGCTGTGAATGAGTTTTAACATTTTAACATCCAGGTGCAACAAGTTTAGAAAAATAATAGCTGATCAAAATATTGTATATTTCTGTTAAATTTGGTTTGCATGAGCTCATAAGATTAATAAACTAATGGTATAATTATTTCCAACCCTATTAGTTTATAGCTATTTATACTATATTTTCGAAAACTCGCTGATTGTAAAAGTATTAAAACCCATTTTGAAACTGCAATTTCGCAAAATCTCCTTAGAGTTAACCTTTTTTTTTTCATGGAAACATTAGTATCAAACATTTGCTTGATGTGTTATTAGTTCTAGCTTTACAAGGACCAAACCGAGTACTTCGAAACAAAAGACTACGTATTCAAAGGAGACACAACTCCATGGAACAACACATCAGACACCATGATCGAATTCGTGACAGCACCAAACAATACAGGTGAACAGATGAACAAAGCAACTCTCAATGGTCCAAATGTGAAAACTATCTACGACCCTGCTTACTATTGGCCTCACTACACTCCAATCACTTCTCCATTGAATCACGACCTCATGCTCTTCACCACTTCTAAACTCACCGGTCACGCCGGCTCCAGATTCGGGTAAATAAAACTTTCTAAACAGTTTCTGATCTCAACCCTAATTGATTAAAATCCATGTGTTTGTTTTAGGTGGGCATTGATAAAAGACGAGAAAGTGTACAAGAAGATGCTACGATACATGGATTTGAACATTATGGGGTTATCAAAAGACACAATTGAGAGTCTCGAAGCTTCTAAACGTGGCGATTGAAGATGGAGGAAGAGAGTTTTTCTTCTAACACAATGTGATGAAAACACGTTGGGAAAAATTGACTGATGTTATATCACTATCTGACAGGTTTTCTCTGCAGAGAATTTCTGCTAATATCAATAGTAGAAGGTTGAATAAGAAACCTCTTACGAGAGAGCATCACACAGTGAGTTGTACGCATGCAGACATGATTTAAATCTCTCTTCAGCCATGGCCTAAAAATTAATAATGCATAAAAATTTGGATTCATCTAATAAATTCACAATCCAAATCTCCATAACTAACCTGTGATGGACCTTGATGCTTATCAGGATGCCATTTTAATGCTGACGACCGAAAACTGTAAGAAGATTGATTGGTTGATTTAGTGCACTTTCAAAACGAATGCAAGTGGTTATATGAGTATATACAATTGATGTACTTACGCGACTTTAACATCTTCTAATGTTATCCTGCCAGTAGTAGATAGGCCGAGGATTGTTCTATCAGAAGATGATCCTACTTCACATAATTCCTCTTCATCGGATTCAACATCACTTATGTTCTCCCATATTTTAGTTCTGTGGTTTGTCTGATTTGAATGATCTCGCCACTCGAATCCAGATGTTGAACTTTCAAAGGATGAGCCTTTACGGGACTGGAAAGACCAAGCAGACCATCTTTTACCGTATTTTTCTTGAAAGATATTCTCATCACTAGAATCATCCGAAAACTTTTCTCTTCTATGTTTACCTTAAAAAGAATTGCTCAATAAACAGTATGCTTATCAAGTAGCAAAACTGAACTTGCTAAAAATCAGCTTTAGATAACTATGATGCCAACTAGAGATGAGGAGACATACTAAGCTTACGTTTCATTTTCTTTCGGTCAGATTTCCCAGAACGATTTGCAGAAAACTTTGAACGATCTTTGGTATCAGACTCCCCACCCCATTCATTTGTTCCATTGAACGTCCACATGGGACCATCATTCTACTCAGAAATATTATAATTGCATACATATTAGAATGTGCTTATAAGAAATTCCAACCTATCCGCAGCATCGACAAATTCAATCATCGAAATAGGTTCTAAAACTAAAGCATACTATAGAAGGAGAGACATTACCGCAAATGGGAATTTACATAATCCAGTACTAAAGAGAAGATCCTTTAAAGCCTTCTTCGCGTCAGCACGCTTTTGTCGAATTTGAAATTTTACTTGACTCTACACCCCATTTTCGCAAAGTTTAGATAAGAAAACACATACATAACAACATTTAAATTGAAGAATGAATCAACATTGCATACTCTACTTGCAGCGCATCGAAATTTTAAAATCTGATTACATATATAAGTACCTTAGATTGCTGTGGAGCTCTTACAGTATCCTACAAAACAATTTCAACTTTCAACCATTGTACACACTTTAACTAATTTATCAATCACTATATGCAATAGTCACAATATCCACCCTATTGTCTCTGCTTTTACATTTTCAACACATTCAAAACCTAAACAAACCAATGTTTTCACTTGAAATGCCCTAATTCAAATTTCACAAGCTTAATCAAATATAAACACAAAATCAAATCTTTTCACGCAACGAATCAAATAAAAGACAAACAAAATTAAAAACTCACGTCATTATTCGAATTGTTCCTCCATTTATCCGTTGAAATCGGTGTAGAATGATAAAAAGCAAAACCCTTTTGAGCTTGTGTAGGCGATAAAAGCAATAGATTCTTTAAGGTTAAAATGTTTCTCCATCCAGGTACCTACATAATCAGTAAAGAGAGTGATTTGGATTTCAATTTTTGATTTTGGGTATGTAATGTAACCCAATTTGCTAGGGATTAAAAAAAGAATGTAATTGCAAAACCATTTCAATTACGAAACGTTAAAACAATTTAGAACTTTTTAAGAGATGAAAATAAAAAGTTACAATTTCGAATGTTTCCTGCATTAAATGGTCCTATAATCATCTATATATATATTTATATAAAAGAGCTACAAAAAACCGATGATGTGGCAGCTTAGAATTTTAGTATTAGTACTTAAAAATTAGGTTGAAGTTTTACTACTAATTACATATATGCCACTCAATTATTTTACCAATTAATTTTAATATTAGTACTTAAAAATTAGGTTAAATTTACTACTAATTACATATATGCCACTCAATTATTTTATCAATTCATTTAATTCAATTGTATTAAATATATTATGAATTGAATTAAGATATGCCACTTAATTTACCACTTGATTTAAATTCCATTTGATATATTATCATCACTTAATTATTCGGTTAGAATAAACAACACTTTCAAAATTAAATAATTTTTAAATATATAATATCAAAAAAAGTTATGTTTAACTATGATGAATTGACCTAAACCAAATTAAAGAAGTAATAGCAATAGCAATAATCATAGTAATGTGATTAAAAAAAAACTACATCACATTTGTATTGGTTTTCATTGCCTAATATAATAATTTCATTTGGAAGTAACAAAAAAGATAGGCTCGAAAGCTTACAGGGATTTGCTTGGACCCGGTATCAATCTCTTTGTTGCTACGTCTAGAATAGGAACAACGTTGCCTCGAATAGTGATGTGAACTGCTTCGGGGCTCACCCAGTAAGTCACTGTCACGTGTTTCTTGACCATGAGCAGCATAATCACTGTAAAAATTCTTAGAACGCCACATTATTTTTGGCTGCTCTGAGGTTGAATCATCATAAATTTTTTCCGAATAGAAGTGTTTAGAAAGATGAGTCATACTCCAAGGATTATCCCGGTACTTGTTCACAATTCTGTTGTTTTAAGATATTGAAGAGTTCAAGAGAATGAATAAAACAAAAAGAGGGAAATAGAACAGAAAACAAAATTGGTTTTTGGTAGAAGTAATTTTCCCGCAAGCTTAATGCAAGAACAGTTTGGTGCCATGTGTTATATAGGTAAAAGAGGTTTATCAGTAAGAGTGTGTGAGATTTCCGTTGCCTAATTACCACTTTTTCTATATTTGGTTTCCTAGAAGTCAGAATGACGCTCCTCAACACAGGTTTTTATCCCTTTGATCAAGGCAATGAAGTAGGAAAAACTCAAGACTACTAGCAGAAATATAGAAAACACGTACATGGTCGCTAACTCCTTCTGTATCTGACTTCCATCTTGAGCAAGAATATGTTCCATGCTTGAGTCCAGAGACCCAATAAATCTCCGCAAGCTCCATAAAACACCAGCTCCTGCAAGAAGGAAAGGTTTTATGCAAGAAAAGTAAAAATGTGCCTTTCAGTAGAAAGGACTGCATAGTAGTTGTTTAGATTTCAGAGGAGAAGTCTCCCTTTACCTGCCGTAATATTGGCTCGCCAAAGACTGTTTAGCCTCAATGTTGCTGCAACAAAGGCCTAAGAATCAGAAAAATTACTGAAATACAAGAATACATAACCTAACACCCAAAATTGCTTCCTCCTTGGAAATAGGTTTCAGAATGGTGCAAATAGCTCTAAGAGAATAAGAAAGTATAATAACAGCGGAAGAGGTACCAATCACATGGCAACAATGGCACGAATACTAACAACTCTTGCAACATTATCAAATTTATAAGCTATTCCATTTTGCACCATTGAGTTGATCTGTTGATCACAAAAGTTCCAACAAAGAGAAAAAATGTGCCCCTTTATATTCTACATTTTCTCTTTCAACTACAAATAACATTCCCACTCACTTATCTCGGCTTAAAACTTCAAGCATCAGTACCATTTTGCTTTATAGATCATGAAAAAACAAAGAATTAATAGTTCTATGGAATAGCTGATCCAAGTGAAATTGGGACTAAGGTTTGCATATGGTGTTGTTGTGTATATAGGGAACCTTATGTATCAGCAAGGTTCCAGAGTAATATTAACTGATCATATTATTCATGATCAAGTACACGGTACAAATCAAACGAGCAAGCTAATACAAGCACAATTTCGAGTGTAGCATAGGTACATACCCAACCAGGCAACACCACTTCCAACAGCAAGCCCACCAAAAAAATCTGCCACAGCTTTAGACTTGCAAGTTGAAAGAAGATTTTCTTCTTTAGATGTCAATGTCACCTGGAAATCCAAGCAATTTAGAATACATTAACGACAACAATATATGGAAATTGGCTACTTTTTTATGAACTCTCAAAATATACTCTAATTAGCATTCAAATAAACATTTTTAGTCCCTGATGTCAAACCCATACAGCACAATTTCTCCTAATCAGGTCGAAAAATCAAATACTTGATCGAGATAGAAAATATTGAAGAAGCAAGAGACAGGTCAAAATAACATGAAAGATATGAAGGACAGAAGAAAAGGCAACCTTCTTGGACCTAAGAAGTTCCTCAAGATCGAACAGTGCTTCACCCATTGATCTTTGACGTGAAAGATATGAAGGTCGTGGATGAAATGAAAATCGAAGTGAACGCGTTCTTCAATCTTCTGGAGGAGGAGACATCATCCCAATACCAGTACGGCTCCAGCATTATGGACCTCATCCACTGTTGAAGCCCATTAGAAATGGCCCATTGTAATCTCTGTATTCGTTAATCAATATCTAGTCGCGGAAACTGTTGTCATTTAATCGAACATTTTGTGTGCTTGAATTATCTGTATAATGGAAACTGTTAAATTTCAGTTCCCTTATTCCCACTTCAAAAGTACAACCTCAAATCCATCTCTGCACTGCCTTAGCCTACCACCACCTCTACCAAAACCACAACGCTTCCTTCACTCTTTACTTGCCAGTCTCTTCGCTGGTTATCGCGAAGTCACCAACCCGAAAATGCCCTTACCATGTTGGTGAAATTACGGATGGAGGGACTGGCTGTCGATAGGTTCAGTTTCCCTCCACTTTTGAAGACTGCAGCGCGGGTTGAAGGGTTGTTCGAGGGAATGCAGCTTCATGGGCTTGCGATAAAGATGAATTTTGACTGGGACCGGTTTGTGGAGACGGGTCTTGTAGGTATGTACGCTGCGTGTGGCCGGATTGTGGACGCGCGTTTGGTGTTTGACAAAATGTCTCAAAGAGATGTTGTTACCTGGAGTATCATGTTGGACGGGTATAGTAGTCATTGATTCCTTTTGTGCTTGTGGGTATCTGTTGGTGTGGATTATGATTCAACTTTGATTGACAGGTATTGTCAAAGCAAGAATTTTGATGAGGTTTTGAAGCTTTTTGAGGAGATGAAGATGTCCAATGTGAAGCCAGATGAGATGGTTCTTTCAAAGATTTTATCAGCTTGTGGACGTTCGGGGAATTTGGATTTTGGGAAAGTTATTCATGAATTCATTATTGATAATAAAATTGTTATGGATGGGCATTTGCAGAGTGCGCTTGTAAGTGGTTGCATGGATACGGCTGGAGAGTTATTTGATAGGATGGAACCAAAAGACGTGATCCTTGCAACTTATATGATTTCGAAGTACTCGAGAGCTGGACAGGTTGACGATGCTCCCTTTATTTTTGACCAAATGAATGTGAAGGATGTGGTCTCCTGGAGTGCTATGATATCTGGTTATTATGAGAGCAATCAGCCTCAAGAAGCTCTTAAGTTGTTGGAGGAGATGAAAGCGTTGGAGGTAAAACCTACCATGCTTGGTGTTATTTCGGCTTGTTCTCATCTTGGGGTACTTGACAAAGCAAAATCAATTCACTCTTATGTTGATGAACCTAGTTTCGGAGAAGATCTACGTGTGAACAATGCTCTTATAGATATGTATGCTAAATGTGGGAGTTTGGAAGGAGCAAGGGCGGTTTTTGAGAAGATGCAGAGGAGAAATGTGATATCTTGGACTAGTATGATCAATGCGTTTGCTGTGCATGGGGATGCTAGTAGTGCATTAGCATTATTTCATAAAATGAAAGATGAAAATATTGAACCCAATAGGGTTACCTTTGTGGGTGTGCTTAATGCGTGTAGTCATGCAGGGCTGGTTGAAGAGGGGCGAAAAATCTTTTCATCCATGATTGATGAAGATAACATAACGGGGAAATTACACCGGTATACTTTGAGTTTTGGGAAATTGGCAACTGAAAATATATTTGGTCATTTTGGCAGAGAGGTGCAGCGAGTTTTGGAAGATGTTACACACACTTTAACAGTGTTATGAAACACCGTAGATCCGTTAAAACACGGTTCAAATTTGTAAATTTACAGTTTTCCCCCTATCTGAGGTATTGATGGAAAATTTTTAAGCAACTCCATATATCCCAATATCACATCAACAACATACACCAGATACTATTTGAATAAACAAAAAAAATACAGCAGAGAAACAAAAACAACACGCATGCACTACATATAAATACAATCGAATCACATGTACCTGAAGTCTAGTCTTAATAGTGTCAAGGGATACAAAGCAGCTTCAACAATAACACCAGCAGTACCTCCAGCAGTTACAAGAAGATGTCTATCTTTGCGGTTGTAGAAAGATGTTTTCCGGTTTGATCTCAATGTAGTACGTTGCAAATTTGATTTTTTGAAAGGTTGATGATATCGAACAAATAGCTTCTTTCTATGTTAATTAGAACGTAGTTTTTGTTATTCTCCAAATTATAGTATGTTGGGTCATTTCTCTTAGAGTCTAGTTTGAGTTTGGGCTTGGTTTATTCTAGTCATTTAATAATGGGTCATACCCACGTGTGTTTTAATTTGCAGTCAAGATTGTTTTAGTTTGATCGAGTCTTACGGTTTGTTGCTAGTCTTATGGTCTGTTGCTATTTTTCTGATTATCGTTGGTCAAGTAGGCTATTTATAGCCAACTGATTATTGAATAAAGAATCTTGAAGTTTATATGAAGTTTATGTGTTTATCTGTGATATCATCTTGAGCTTCTTCAAAGTGGTATCAGAGCAAACTTCAAAGAGAGAGAGAGAGAGACCTCTATCGAGAGAGAGGGAGAAGAGAAAATGTCTGGAGAATTGGGCAATTTCCAAACTGTTACAGTGCCCAAGTTCGATGGGGACTATGACCACTGGAGCCTCGTCATGGAAACTCTTCTCCGATCGAAAGAGTTTTGGACAGTGGTTGAAGAAGGATACACGGCACCAAGACCAGGAGTAGAGATGACAGCCGCTCAACGAGCAATCTCGGATGCAAAGAGGCTCCAAGATTAAAAGGCTCGAAACTATCTATTTCAATCCGTTGACAAGCATATTTTGAAGACGATAACTCAGAAGGACACGGCAAAACAGATCTGGGATGCAATGAAGATGAAGTATCAAGGGAATGCTCGTGTTAAACGAGCACAGTTGCAGCGACTCAGAAGGGAATTTGAGACAATCGAGATGAAGGCTGGTGAGTCGGTTACAGCCTATTTTGGAAGAATTATGGTAATAGCAAATGAAATGAGGGTTTGTGGAGAAGACGTGACTGATGTGAAGATCGTTGAAAAGATCCTTAGAACATTGACAAAAGACTTCAATTTTGTGGTGTGTTCCATTGAAGAGTCTAAGGATCTAGATGATATGACTGTGGATGAATTGCAAAGTTCACTACTGGTGCATGAACCCAAGCTTCGAAGAAAGACGCTGGAGGAACAGGCATTAAAAACTGATTTTGAACCAGTCGCTGGAAGAGGTCGTGGACGAGGAAGGTTCAGTCCAAATCGGGGCAGAGGAAGAGGACGTGGATCATTTGATAAATCCACGGTTGAGTGCTACAAATGCCATCAAATGGGACATTTTCAATATGAATGCCCCAACGGTGATCGGTCTGTGAATTATGCCGAATATGATGACGAATTACTTCTGATGGAAGTAGCTGACACTGTGACATCCAACAAAGAAGGGACATGGTTTCTAGACTCGGCATGTTCCAATCATATGACAAAAGGAAGAGATTGGTTTGTTCAACTTGACGAATCATACACCCATTCAGTGAGGCTCGGAAATGACTACCAGTTAAGGGTGAAAGGCATAGGTGACGTAAGGATCGATGTGGAAGGTATAACTCAGGTAATTACAAATGTCTATTACATACCTGAGCTTACCTCGAACCTGTTAAGCATTGGTCAGTTGCAAGAGAAGGGAATTACTTTTGTTCTGCAAGAAGGGATATGCAAGGCTTTTCATCCTCAAAAAGGTTTAATTGCTTCTTCTAGAATGACAAGGAATCGAATGTTTTCTGTTCATGCCATATCAAAACCTTATTCATCAGCTTGTTTACAAGTTGGTGAAAATAATACTGATTTATGGCATAAACGGTTTGCTCATGTAAACCACAAAGCATTAAGGACCATGCAGGACAAGCAAATGGTTAAGGGCTTAACGAAGGTGGAGGGGAAAGCCAAGGTGTGTGAGACATGTGCTGTCGGTAAGCAACAAAGAGATATGATGCCGAAGAAAAGCAATTGGCGTGCAACCGAGCAGCTACAATTGGTCCACACGGATCTGTGTGGTCCAATCACACATTCCTCTCAAATGGTAAAAGTTACATTCTTGTCTTTATTGATGACTATTCTCGTAAGACTTGGGTGTACGTTTTATCACATAAGGGAGAAACGTTTGAAACTGTCACAAAGTTTAAGGCTATGGTGGAAACAGAACAGGAGTTAAGATAAAATGCCTTCGAATTGATAGAGGTGGTGAGTTTACGTCCAACGAATTCATCGAGTTTTGTGAAGTTCACGGTATCAAAAGGCAATTGACGGCTGCTTACACTCCTCAACAAAACGGAGTGGCGGAACGCCGAAACCGTACAATCATGAACATGGTGCGTTGTCTATTAGCAGAAAAGTCAATGCCAAAGTATATGTGGGCTGAAGCAGTCAAGTGGGCTTGTCATGTGCTAAACCGGTGCATTAGTCGGAGCTTGGATGACCAAGTACCGGAAGAACTCTGGTCTGGAATCAAACCAGCGGTCGGTTATTTCCGTGTATTTGAGTTCATTGGTTATGTTCACGTGCCTTCTTAGCTAAGAACCAAACTTGATGACAAAAGTCACAAATGTGTTCTTCTCGGAGTTAGTACAAAATCGAAGGCATACTGGTTGTATGATCCTGTTCAGAAGAAAATTATTATCAGTCGTGATGTAGTGTTTGATGAAGATTCAAAGTGGGACTGGAGTGAGAAGGAGATGGAAGCAAAAGATCTGATCATTGACAACAAAATCAACAATACACCAGTGATTGAAGAAGAAAACTCACCAATAATTGATCAAGTCAACCCAGACCCAACAACACCAGATGCAACTGAATCACCTTCCACAGTTGAACCAAGTCAAAGTGAACCTGTGACCCCAATTGAAAGGCCAACCCGAATTCGCAGAAATCCAGCTTGGATGGAAGATTACTATTCTGGAGAAGAGGTGTCAGATGAAGATATTGAAGGAGTTGGTTTTGTTATATACACCACATCTGGTGATCCAGTCACTTATGAAGATGCATGTAAAGAAGCTAAGTGGGTTGCTGCCATGGAAAGTGAAATTAAGGCCATTGAGCAGAATCGTACCTGGGATTTAGTGGAAGCACCAACGGCAGTAAAGGCGATTGGTGTAAAATGGCTATACAAGACTAAACTTAATGCTGATGGTAAAGTTGACAAGTACAAAGCCCGACTTGTGGTGAAAGGGTATGCACAAAAGAAAGGAGTTGACTACAATTAGGTGTTTGCGCCTGTTGTAAGATGGGACACCATTCGAACGATGCTTGTCGTTGCAGCTCAAAGAAACTGGAAAGTCTATCAGTTAGATGTAAAGAGTGCTTTCTTGCATGGAGAACTGAAAGAATTGGTATATGTTGAACAACCAGAGGGCTTCATCAAAGAAGGGGAGGAGTCAAAGGTCTACAGATTAAACAAGGCCCTCTATGGTTTAAAACAAGCACCTAGAGCTTGGTTCAAACGCATAGAAGGATATTTCATACGAGAAGGTTTCCAGAAGAGCAAGTATGACCACACATTGTTCATCAAACAAGTATGGCATAAGGTAATCATAGTAAGTCTCTATGTTGATGACTTAATTTATGCGGGAAACGATGCTATGTTGTGTGCAGCCTTCAAAAGATCCATGCAACAAGAGTTTGAAATGACAGACCTTGGGGACATGAGATTCTTTCTTGGAGTAGAAGTTCAGCAAACAGCTACAGGAATTTCTTTGTGTCAAAGGCAATATGCAAAAGAAATTCTAGAAAGGTTCTATATGTGGGAAGGAAATTCAGTAAACAATCCAATTGTTCCTGGAACTGTTCTTACCAAGTTTGGTGCAGGGGAGGAAGTCGACTCAACTGTATACAAAAGATTGATCGGAAGTCTAATGTATTTGACTATGACCCGCCCTAATATGATGTATGTTGTGAGCCTATTGTCTAGGTTCATGGCTAATCCAAGAAAGGAACATATGATGGCTGCAAAACGAGTTCTGAGGTATCTAAAGGGTACATACAACTATGGGTTGATATATGTAAGGCATTCCACAAGCAAGCTTGTAGCTTATACAGATAGTGATTATGCAAGGGATGTCGAGGATCGACGATGTACTTCAGGGTATGTTTGCATGTTCAGCAATGGTGCAATTTGCTGGAGTTCTCGCAAGCAAGACATTGTCACCTTGTCTTCAACGGAGGCGGAATACGTGGCAGCCACAGCTTGTGCGTGCCATTGTGTGTGGTTAAAGGGATTGTTAGAAGATCTGAGAGAAAAGACAAGTGGACCATTGGATATTCTCTGTGACAACAGCTCAAGTATTAAGCTCTCAAAGAATCCTGTTATGCATAGAAGAACAAAGCATATTGATGTTCGCTTCCACTACTTGAGAGATCTGGTGAATCAAGACATTGTGAAGCTCGAATTCTGCAAAACGGAAGATCAACTAGCTGATGCTATGACTAAGCCAATGAAACTTGACACTTTTGTTCGGTTGAGAGAATGGATGGGAGTTCAAGAAATTAAACTGGAATTACAATATGCAGTTAAAGGGGAGGAATTTGTTGGGTCATTTCTCTTAGAGTCTAGTTTGAGTTTGGGCTTGGTTTATTCTAGTCATTTAATAATGGGTCATACCCACGTGTGTTTTAATTTGCAGTCAAGGTTGTTTTGGTTTGATCGAGTTTTACGATTTGTTGTTAGTCTTATCGTCTGTTGCTATTTTTTTGATTATCGTCGGTCAAGTAGGCTATTTATAGCCAATTGATTATTGAATAAAGAATCTTGAAGTTGATGTGTTTATATGTGATATCATCTTGAGCTTCTTCCTAGTAAACAAATATTACACTGATTGGCTGTTCTTCGCCACTGAAACCATACGTCGAATCCCACCGCAAGTGGGAAACTAGCCAGGATTACTACAGTAAAATGTAAGGTGTGTGAGTCTTTAGGCCATCTCCAACCCACACCCATACCCTATCTCAAATATAAGGCATACCCTATCACTCTATCCTGATTTTCATTCCAACCCTACCCATACTCTATATTCATTTTGGGGTCAAATTGTAATTATTTTATTTTTTGTGGTTAAATTTTGAATTCATTATTAATATAAAAGATTAATAATTGTAGATGGTATATTAATAATTATAAATTAAATTAAATTAATAATATTATTAAAATATAATAATTAACAAATTAATTATTAATTAATATTATTAACATAATTAAATAGTTTATTTTTTTATATTTATTAATAAATAAATTAAAATAAAAATAACATAAAACATAGATATATAATTTTAATAACACGTTAAATAACGATTACATTGTCATAACAAAATTAAATATTAAAAGTAGATATCTATTTAATTTTCCGAGTTACCATATCGATCCCACAAATGATCAATTAATGCATCTCGAAGTGCATAATGAACATTTCTATCTCTAATTTGTCTATGTCTTGCAAGAAACCTATCAAAGTCACCATTCTCATTTGAAACCATATTGATGTCAGAACTAACAACTTCTGCCCGATAGTTGATATTCACATCCATATCACGTTCTTTTTCAATAATCATATTATGCATTACTTAAACAACACAATGATTTAGATATTATGCATTACTTAAACAACACAATGATTTAGACAACACAATGACCTACAAGAAAGAAAATTAAAGTTCAAAGAACGGAAGCATGAGGACAAAATTCTATTAACAAATTTAGAATCCATAACAAATCCTGCCCATCGTAAGTTTATTGAAGGGGAACAACAACGAATTTATGCAAAAAGGATTCAAGAACAACAAGATGGTGTTTCCAACACATCCAACAATAGCAACCCACATTTTGGTGGTCTTGGAGAAGATGATTACTATTATCCGCAATTTTAAATTATATGTATCTTTTTAATTGTAGTTCATAGTTTATGTATGAGTGTGGTGTTTTAAATTCATATACAAGTTAATTTATGATTACTTATTTATTATTATTTAGTGTTTATTATTTATATTTTTACATTATATTATGATTATTATCATAAAAAATAATTAATTTAAATATTTAATTTAAAAAAATTAATAATTTAAATTTTAATAATTTATTATTTTAAATATCATATAATTAATGTTTACTTTATAATTAATACTTTATAACTATCAAATATATGGTGAAAAGGATTCAAATGTAAATTTAATTTTGTAAAATTGCAAATAGGTTCAATAGGGCGTGGAGGAAAGTAGAACACTATTAATAGTGAAGGACCTTTATGCAAACACCCTAAAAAATCTTGAAATTTGTAATAGGATGGATGGGTTGGATTTGGTTTTTCAAATTTTTCTACCCTATATTTGAGATAGGGTAGTTGGGTTGGAGATGACCTTAGAAAAACAACATATCCCACTCAATTATTTGTCGGAGAGCACACGAATGATCAAATCACGTCAGATATGACGTACGTGGACTTATCATATACAAGATGACAACCGATTAAACCTTCTGTCATTGACGTTAACATGAATATGAAATAATCATCTTATTACTGCTTAATTTTTATTTTCATTTAAATATTATTTAATAATACTATCAATTCAATTTCGTATTATTTACTTTTACTAGTATAGTAGTTACACATTATATATGTATTTAAAATTTAAATAAATTAATTTTAATTTTTATATATAAAATTAAATTAAATATTCAATAAATATTATATACATAGAAAATCAATTTATTATTAAAAAAATAAAAAAATATTAAAAAATTTAAATATTTCAAAACAAAATTTATATTATATATTAAAATTTTTTTTAATTTCAACATTAGTCATTTGAAATTTATTTACTTTTAATCCATTTTATATAAATTCGAATTCTTATATTAAACAAAATATTTATATCAATTTGATTAAATTATTTTTAAATATTATAAATATATTAATAAATTATATTATTTTTTATTAATTATAATATTATAAAGATCTATTAAATGATTTTTAAATTTATAATATTATAAAAACATATTAAACGATTTTTAAATTTTTTTCAATACTATTATCTAGTAATAATAATATTACATATATTTTTAATAAAAATAATAATAATATTATATATATATATAAAATATTTATAAAAGTCATCATAAATCTATTCTGGACTGATTAATATTTATTTTAAAAATAATTTTCACAAAATAATAAATATTTTTTAAAAAAATACGAATCGCACTAATTTTTAAAAATTCAAAATACAAATTTTACAGATATGAAAAATAATTTTCACTAAATAATAGATATCAAAAAATAAATACGAATCACATTAAATTTAAAAAATTCAAAAATAATTTCCACAGAATAATAAATATTAAAAAAAATAAATATGAATCACATTAAATTTAAAAAATTCAAAATACAAAAAATTTATAGACATGAAAAGTGGACTTCACCCTTGTGAACCTCAACTCATACTATTAATATCAATCCATATATAACCCTCCCCACCACGAGAGAACAGAAAGAAGACAGAACAAAATGTCATTAAATGGTTGTACTACTTTATGGTGTTTACTTTCTTCATTGACTCTGAACATATTGTTCTTCACTAATCTGTTATTAGACGGCCAAACCTTGTACTGGAATCTGAGCTGGACTAGCAACGCCGCAAGAGAAGCGGAGGAAGTGGCGGCGATTTCATGTTCGGGTCACGGAAGAGCTTTTTTGGACGGCGTTTCACGGGTCGGAGAAACCCGACCCGTTTGCGAATGTAATGGCTGCTTTTCGGGTCCGGATTGCTCTCAGCTTTTGCCCGATTGTTTTGTTGACGTCAACAGGTAAGGTAACCTTGTTAACATATGTATTCTATAAATACTCGATTATTTATTTTATTTACCATGTTTCATTGAGATTGAGATAAATTGTATTGAAAATATTTTTATTTTCTTTGGAAAAATAAATGTGAAAGCGGATATCTCATCTAAATAGTTTGATCATCTCAGTGTGATTTTTAATCATTTTTAATTTTAAAATATATTTAAATGATGAGTTAATATTGAGTTTATGATAACTATTTATTTATATAATATATATATTATATTAAAAAAATTTTAAAGTTGAGATAAGTAAAAATTCAAAAATAAAAATAAATGGATAATAAAAAATTTCGTAAAAATATGAATAATATATTTTTCACAACAATTTTTTAATATGGCTTTTAATATATATTTATATATAAAAATTTTGTTTGATTGTAATATAATATTAAAATTACAATTTTTGTAATTTCTTAAATATTATAGTAAAAATTTATAAAATAATAATAATTATTAATTTAAATATATATATATATAATTATTTTACTATATCTTTTTATAACAACATTTTAATATAATATTTATTGTTTTAAAATTTATTTTATAAATATATATAATTATTTAAAATTTGCCATTTATAGTAATATTTTTTGTATAATAATTTAAAAATTATTAAATAAAACATGGTTTTAGAAAGATGTGAGTAGAAATGACATCTAAATGTCGTGTGGGAATAGTATAATTGAAAATGACCTACACTTTATTTATTACATTGAAAAAACTGTGCATGGACCTACCTTCGCTACAGACCACTTATTACACCATCGACGACAACCGAGTCTGTCGAATAGTACACGGTACTCGGTACAAACACACTGTGCAGTCACGTTATTTCGATCTACAGTTTTGAAAATGTTTGAAACGTGACGAATTTGATTAACAATAATGTTTTTGTTATTTACAGTGGGGATCCATATTATTTGGAACCATATTGGATGAATAAAGCAGGAAAAAGTGCATATGTAACGGTAGGGTGGCATAGAATGGGGTAT
This sequence comes from Cardiospermum halicacabum, assembly GCA_031304145.1. Lineage (NCBI taxonomy): Eukaryota > Viridiplantae > Streptophyta > Magnoliopsida > Sapindales > Sapindaceae > Cardiospermum > Cardiospermum halicacabum. Next base: position 27,069,102 of record CM062390.1, read on the forward strand.
GATTACAGTGATGGAAGTTATACGTCTCAGGTGCTTGAAAGCCAGATAAGGAAGTTGCATGAAGTAGTTGGTAATGCAGTCACTGATAAGAAGTTTATAATATTTGGTGCTGGTTCGACTCAGCTTCTTAATGCTGCTGTTCATGCTCTTTCTTCTTCTCGAAATTCTTCTTCTTCGGCTGCTAGGGTCGTCGCTGCCGTTCCTTATTATCCGGTTCGGAATCTAACCTATACTTAAATAAATTAAAAAATTATTTTTTGTTTCGACTTTTTAAAAAAAAAAAAAAAAAATTGATGTAAAAGTTTTAGAAATTTTGAGGAAAATTATATTTTTAAAGTGAATTTAATTTTGGATAAATATAAATTTAATTTCTTAAATTTTCTAATTATAAGTAAATCAAATTATTTTTGTTGATATAGAGATTAATATAACGTAAAAAAAATTTAAAAATTATTTGAAAATGCCAATTAAATTTTTTATAATAGTAAAAATAGTTAAACTGACAAAAATTTAAAAGATAAAGGGTTTGAATTGGTGTTTTGTGACTTTTAAAGACGACTTTAACTTGAAAAATATAATCAGATTTTGGGTCGTTATGTCATTTTTGTTTGGATTAATTATAAGGAGTACTATTAGGTTTATTGAAATTGTAATGTCAAATGAAATTTGACTTTTTGAAAACGAGGTGGAAAGAGTTTTGAAAAATATAACTAATCAACTCACACTATTAAAAGTAGAGTATATTTATGTTAAATTTGGTATATTATCTCCATTCGTGTCAATCATAGGATTAATAAATTAATAGACTTATAGTAGCATTTAATAAAATTGGACAAAGTTTTACCATGAACTACAATTTTCAAAATTCACTAATGGTAAAAATATTAAAACTTATTTGCAGCTGTAATTCCATCAAATCTTATAATGTTTCCATAAAATCTTATAATAGCATCCTTTTTTATTTCTTAGTACCAAACATTTGAGTGGTGTGTTATTTGTTCTAGCTTTACAAGTCCCAAACCGAGTACTTCGAAACAAAAGACTACGTATTCCAAGGGGACACATCTCAATGGAACAACACATCAGACACCATGATCGAATTCGTGACAGCTCCAAACAATCCAGATGGTCAGATGAACAAAGCAACTCTCAATGGTCCAAATGTGAAAACAATCTACGACCACGCTTATTATTGGCCTCATTACACTCCAATCACTTCTCCATTGAATCACGATCTCATGCTCTTCACCACTTCTAAACTCACCGGTCACGCCGGCTCCAGATTCGGGTAAATAAAACTTTCGATACAGTATCTGATCTAAACCCTAATTGATTAAATCCATGTGTTTGTTTTAGGTGGGCATTGATAAAAGACGAGAATGTGTACAAGAAGATGCTACGCTACATGGATTTGAACATTATGGGGTTATCAAAAGACACACAGTTGAGAGTCTCGAAGCTTCTAAACGTAGCGATTGAAGATGGAGGAAAAGAGTTTTTCGAATTCGGACACAATGTGATGAAAACACGTTGGGAAAAATTGATTGACGTTATATCATTATCCGACAGGTTTTCTCTGCAGAAAATTTCCACTGATCACTGCAATTTCTTCAACAGAGTCGAATCTTCTTCACCAGGTATATACATATATAATAGTATTTGATTTTTGTTTCTCATTTGTAATGTGTGAATTTTGATTTGTAGCATTTGCTTGGGTGAAATGTGAGAGAGAAGAAGACAAAGATTGTTATGAAGTAATGGAATCTGCGAAGATCATTGGACGACCGGGTGGTGCTTTTCAGGGGATGAATAAGTATGTGCGTTTGGCTATGATTAGGACACAAGATGAGTTTGATCTGATGATTCAAAGGTTACACAAGCTTGTTACGGAGGATATTGGTGCTCGTGCTGTCGGGGCCTATGATGCACGTAAATTCATGTAGATGTGGGTATGAGCTGTAAGATACGTTTCGGACACTCTGTGTTTATTAAATAAATAAATTATAAAAAACAAATTTTAGACACACGTATACACGTCGCTTGTTATATATATATATATATATATATATATATTATTTCCAAAAACCACCCAATTTTTAAAACAATTTATTTTCGGCATTTGATTTAAAAATTTATACTAAACCATCTCAAAACCATCTAAAATTAATATATATATATATAGTATTTCCAAAAACCACCCAATTTTTAAAACAATTTATTTTCAGCATTTGATTTAAAAATTTATACTAAACCATCCCAAAACCATCTAAAATTAAAATTACTAGGGGTTTTGGTGAGGTGTATGTGGTTTTGGTGAGATATAAGTGATTTTTGTGTTTTTAAGTGGTTTTTGTATTTTTGAATAGTTTTATTAATTATTTAGTTTTAATAATTTTTTAAATTTTTTATTTAATAATTTTAGTAAAATTTTAAATATTTTATTAAATAATTTAAATAATTTTTTTATATAGTTTTAGAAATTTTTAATTTTTAATTCATTAACTTTAGTAATTTATGGTTTTAATTTGTTACTTTCATTTTTACTGAACTACAACTAGTATCAATATTTTTTAAAATTTTAAATTTTTTTATTTAATTAACTAAATAATTTTAATAATTTTTATTTTCAACCTTTAATTTTTAATTCTATACATACAACCAAAAATTATCTAATTCAAGTAGTTTTTAAGAGTTAATTGCACTCACGCCCCTGAACGATGGGAAATTACACATATATGAATATTTTGGTATTAATATACAATCACACCCCTTCTATCCATAAAAATTAGTGAAAATATAAGGTAAAATTAATTTTAAATGAACATTATATCATATAGATGTATTTAGAATTGTTAATTTCATTGTTATATTGATAAATTTAGTAATTAAACAATGTTTAATTATTGGATAAGGGGGTGTGAGTGTGTATTAATACCAAAATATTCATTTGTGTGTAATTAACTATCGTTCAGGGAGTGTGACTGCAATTAACTCAATTTTTAATGAAAAATTGAGTTTTATTTTTATATTTATTTTTTCAAAAATAAAATAACTATTAAATATATCAATATTTTTTAATTATTTTTCAATTTTACTTATTTTTAATTTTTGATATTTTTTTAAGAACCAATAAAATTATAATACAATAATACTATTTTTTTTTAATAATTTTCAAACATACTTATAATTAAATAATCTCTTACAGCGGGTTTTAGTAAATTAAAAAATAAAATTTTAAATAAAAAATTATTAAAGATTATTTAACCAAATATTTAAAAATGATTAAATCTGCGAAATAAATTTTTTAATTTAGTAAATTTAAAAAAAAAACTAAAATTATTAAAATTCAATAAACAAACATTTAAAAAGTATTAAACTATATAATAATTTATTTTAGTTTAGTAAAATTTAAAAAAATTAAATAAAAAATATTTAAATTATTTAATAAAATATTTAAATTTTAGTTAAATTATTAAACAAAAAATTTAATAATTATTAAAAGTAAATAATTAGCAAAACCACTCAAAAATACAAAAACCACTCGATAACACAAAAACCACCCCAACTCACCAAAACCACAGGTGGTTTTAATTTTTGTTGGTTTTGGGGGTGATTTAGTATAAGTTTGCAAAATCAGGTGCCAAAAATAAAATATTTCAAAAATTGGGTGGTTTTTAAAAATAACCCTTATGTATATATTCGATATTTTAAATTATTATTAATTAATTATTTTATTATATATTTTTTAAAATATATCTATTTATCATTTTTTAATTTAAAATGCTCAAAATTATATCAAAACTCTAATAATTTTATATATCGAAGAGTGAACGTTGGTTATTTACCATTATTTATAAATTTATATTATTAAATTTATATTTTAAAGTAAATATTTAAATATATATATTATATAAGTAATTATGTATTTAAATATAAATATTTATTTATATTTTTTAATATAACAATATTATTATTTATTATTTTAATATTAATAACGTATTAAAATGATTGTGTTTAATTTTTAAAATTTATCTGTATTACTATGTGTCCCGTGTCGTGTCCGAAAAAAAAAAAAAAAGTTGCACCCAGCAAATTTAATCAAATTTATTGTTAATCGATCAACTTTGCTGGTTAAGTTAATATTAAAATAATATTGTTTTCACGACCATATAAAAATCGTATTTAATTATTAATTTCTCATGTCCTACTCACCATCATTAATTTCTTTTCCATTAACATCATCCTCCACCCATAATTAAAAACCAACAACGTCAGTGTCACTAACCACCCTTAAAAAATCGAAATTACCCTCAGCATCCATCAATGAAAATAAAATAATAGACACAGGAGACAAACCAAGCCAAACAGAGGTCGATATAAACAGTGTACACAATAATGGTCCACCAAACAACATTAACCACAAATACAGAACCAATCATGTACCACAAGCACAAGAAAGACAGAAGAAGCTACTACGTGTTGTGTTTGGTTTGTTCATTGATTTTGAATCTGCTTTTGATAAAGAACCTGTTCGTGAGTAGTGATTTGAGTTGGAGTAGCAGAGCAGCTAGAGAAGCTGAGGCTGTGGCAGCGATTTCGTGTTCGGGTCATGGAAGAGCTTATTTGGATGGTGTTGTTGTAGGGACCCGACCCGTTTGTGAGTGTAATGGTTGCTATTCGGGTCCGGATTGTTCTCAACTTTTGCCTGATTGTGATGTCAACGCTAATGGGTATCTCTTTCTCTTCTCTGCTTCAATTCTCATGCCATAATATATATTTCCTCCATTTTTATTTTTTTTTATTTATCACGCTTTCCTTGTTTTTAAGTTAAATATATTTAATTATATTAAATTTAGAAATAAATATTAATAATATGCCAAACAAGATTAATACAAAATAAAATTAATGGATGACCAGTAATTATTATACAAGTATAGCAATTAAAAATAAAAAATATATATATACATAAAAATAAAGTGTTAAATTTATTTTTAATAATTTTTTATATAAATAAATTCATTTAAAATTCTATTTTTATCTATCTAATTTAATGCAAAAAAATTGTTTTATTTTATTTTTAATAATAGTTTATATGTATTTATTTTTCACTGAATCAAAATTATTTAAATAATATTTTTTAAAAAAATTATGATATATAATTAAAATAAATCGTAACAATTTTGAGCAGTTTGAAAATTTATTTATATAAAAATTATTTTTTTTAATACATTAAGAATTCATTGAAAACAATAAATGATTTATGAATATTATTATTGTCAAATAATATTTTATTTTAAATGGAATATGTAGCACAGATAACACATGTAATAATTTGTGAATTTATATGACCAAACTATTGTAGCATTGAGAAATTTTGTTTTATTATACCTAAAGAATCTCCGAGTAGAGATTCCTATGTATTGCAAAGCTTAGCACAGAGATTGTATATGTTTGTAATCAGTTATTAATGAGTAAATATTCGTCACATCTAATTTTCATATTAATATAACTAATATTTTATAATCTCAAAATTATATTTGATGACTAAAAGTCACCCAAATAGACCCACTATTTGATATATCTAGGTGACGTTTATTTATCAACAAGTATTTGTTGTTTGACAGAGGAGATCCATTGTATTTGGAACCATTTTGGATGCAAAAAGCAGAAAGCAGTGCATATGTAGTTGCTGGGTGGCATAGAATGAGCTATAGTTTCCCAGACGCAACTTTCATATCTCAAGTGCTTGAAAGCCAGATAAGAAACTTGCATGAAATAGTTGGTAATGCAGTGACTGATAAAAGGTTTATAATATTCGGTGCTGGTTCAAGTCAGCTTATTAATGCTGCTGTTCATGCTCTTTCTTCTGACAACTCTTCTGCTAGGGTCGTCGCTTCCATTCCTTATTACACGGTTCTCTATCTAACCTCACCTCCTAGTGCTCAAAATAATTAAGCTAATGGATTTAGCTATATTTATTTAAAATTCTATTGGGATCAAATTATTCTAACCAATAAGTACAAATTGAAATTTAGGCGATATAAATTTTAAATTTTAAAGTAAAAATCCGTAAACTGTCCGATCTCCTAAATTAAAATTATATTATAGAGTTTATCTCTAGTTTTGGATATAATTTATAAGAAAGGGTGGTAAAGTGCAATTCGCCTATGTTTGGTTTGCAGTTTTATGAATTGCAAACCGACTACTTTGAATCGAAAGATTATGTATTCAAAGGAGATACAACTCCGTGGCACAACACATCAGACACAGTGATCGAATTCGTGACAGCTCCAAATAATCCAGATGGACAGATGAACAAAGCAACTCTCAATGGTCCGAATGTGAAAACGATCCACGACCATGCTTATTACTGGCCTCATTACACTCCAATCACCTCTCCGTTCAATCATGATCTCATGCTCTTCACTATTTCTAAGGTCACCGGTCACGCAGGCTCTAGATTCGGGTAAGCAAAGCTTTTATACTTTTTGGAATAATTATTTAAAAAAAATAATTAAAAAATTCTAATGAAGGGGTATTTTTTAATATTTTAGGAGAATAAAAGGGTATTTTTTAAATTTCCCGTCGCTATTTACTTACAGGTGGGCAGTGATAAAAGATGAGAGTGTGTATGAGAAGATGACAACACACATGCAACTGAACACAATGGGGGTTTCAAGAGACACACAGTTGAGAGTATCAAAGCTTCTAAACACCATCATTGAAAGTAAAGGAAGAGAGATTTTCGAATTCGGACACAATGTGATGAAGAGTCGTTGGGAGAAACTGAACAAAGTTGTCTCATTATCAGACAGGTTTTCATTGCAGAAAATTCCTCCAGAGTACTGCAATTACTTCAAATCAGTCAGAGACTCTTCTCCAGGTATGTCTATCTGTTTTCGAACCAAATTCAATTTGATGAATCTAAAATTTTAAATTAAAAAAAAATATAAAAATTTTAATATATAAATTTTAAAACATTTAATAAAATTTTAAATATTAAAAATTTTAACATTGTTTTGTTGCAGCATATGCATGGTTGAAATGCGAGAGAGAAGAAGACAGAGATTGCTACGAGGTTCTAAAAAGTGTGAAGATCACAGGACGCAGTGGTCGGATTTATTTTCAAGGTTTGGATAAGTACGTGCGTTTGAGTCTTCTTAGAAATCAAGATGAGTTTGATATGTTGATCGATAGGTTGTATAAACTTGTTCTTGTAGATGAAATTGGTGTTCATGGTAGTATATAATATAAGATCTTATACATGTCGGTCCAAAAATCCATAGAGAATTTGATGTTCTCAATTGGCTATTATCTGGGCCTGAGCCCAATAAGAATTTGTATTGGTATTTGAACGTTAGTGACAATTATGAAGGAATGGACCCTATGAAACCTTGTCTGTTCAATTATTAAGATATTTTTGTAAATGTATGGGTAGGAAAAGCGAATCACTGAAAATTGTACCGCTTGTCACTTTCAGTAACTGTTCATCAATCATGTCATGTCTGGGTGCAATTTGGGAAACACTGGTGTCGGGATTCACGTGTTTTAATTTCCGACAAATTATTATTGGCATGTGTCGATTTTAAATTTTCAGAGAGAAGGTGAAAAAGCAATGATGCGACACTGTTTATTCATCTAGAATATCCGGTGTTGATTAACACTTTTCGTACAATTTTTAGTTGAAAGTGTCATTATCATATCATTAGCTATGTGTTCATTCGATTGGCATTGGTGTGTATCTTAGTTTGAACTTAATTTCGACATCATTGATAAAATATATAGCGGCTTGTGTTTTGGATAAAATATATAGTAACTATTAAAGTAGTTATGAAAGTGACGATCGATTAATGGTAATTAACGGTTAAATATAAAATTAAAAAAATATATAATTATTAAAAAAATTATGTAAAATAAAATAATATTTTAAATTTTTAATAATTTAAAATAATAAAATATAAAATTATAAATATATAATTATTTATTTTTAATAATATAAAATAAAATAATATTTTAAATTTTTAATAATTTTAAAATAATGATTTGTCAGATCGTTATTTAAATCACTAAAAATTATTTAAAAATATCAATATTAATTTTTAGAAACAAATATTTACTATTTATATTAATAAATTCACTAAACACGTTGAAATTAATAAATATATTAATTTGTATAAATTTATTTATTAAAATGTTGAAAATATTTAATTGATATGCGATGTGACATGTTAATATCAATTTATTTATTTTAAAATAAAGTATTAAATATGATTTTTTTTTAAAAAATAAAATAAAATTATATAAATACTAATCAATTTTTTATATAATTAAATTTAAATTACAATATATACCACTCTTAATTCATTAAATTAAAAATAAAAATAATTAAAAAACAATAAATTTAAACATATCCACAAGTTGATCGGAAACATGCAACGGTGAGTCTACTAACTAAATAATACAATCATCTCTAACTATTCCGACGAACAAACATTCCATGAAACCCATAAGGAACACGACCAGGAACCCTAACAGCAGCAACAACATCCAAACAATCAGACCCAGCATCCATTACAACAAATCTAGATTCACCACTTCTCTCATTGTGCACAAAACTAACAACAAACCCATCATCTTCACCACCATCACCATCCCCTGTTTCGACAAACAAAGGCTCACCACCAAACCACCCATCTTCATAAACCCTAACCCCAACCTCACACTCCTTCTCAACATCGATCTTCACCACACCACTCATCCTCGGAATTTTGTCTCCAATACCCAGATAAACATACCGATTCCTCTTCCCTGTAAATCTCGGATTGATACTTCCCAGCTCCAGATTCCTTCCCGACAACACTTTTCTCGTGACTTCCCCTGTTTTCAGGTTTATCAAAACTTTCTCCATAGTGAAATTCACTTGTTCTATGTTATGTAACATGTTTTGTATCGTGGTGCTAGCATTTGGTGCTATGATCACAACTTCTTCGTTTTCCTCATCTTCCCAAGCGTTTATCAAATGCAATGCGTTGAATCCTTTTATCTCGATCCATCTCATATCGTCTTTTTCGGCGTAGCGGGGAATAATTCCGATTCTTGGGACTTTCTCCGGACTGTAAACAACAGGCATGCCTTTTCCCAGAAACACATTTTGTGCACAGATCACAAGCTGTGTTTCTACGAAAATCGCGTATATGTTAGTTATAGCGAAATCGTGTATAAAACTCGGTTGTTTCATTGAAACAATCGGGACAATTTTCTTTCTTTTACCAAATTCATCGAATCGAAACAGAGTAAGGTAAGGAAAAACAGGGCTACATTTAAAAGCAAAAGTCTCTTTACTCTCGAAGTCAAACTTTGGATGAGCAGTCATATTAGCAAACAAATTCTCATCAAAACCCCATCTTCCTAACGTAACAACGTCCCCATTCGGTCTCAATTCGATCTCATAAGGAAGATCAGACTCTCCCAGAGCCAAAACTTTACTTCCAACGCAAGCAACGCTAGTATTCGCTAACCCAAACCCTTTTCTCAAATCAATCTGACCAAACACAACTCTCAAAACCGATTCAAAAAATTTCACAACACCGTTCACTCCATAAAAACCAGACAACATGTTTGGAAAAACCGCCCCTCTCAATTTTTTCTCCTTTTCGAATTTATAAGTCTTGACAAACGAAGCAGAATACAGAGCATGACCGTTTGATATCGATATCGAGTGAACCATGCCATCTCCTTCAAAGAAATGAAGAGGGTCTGTTGATTTCGTCGGAATATGTTGTGGGTTTGGTCCGTTTCGGATATAAACGCCGTTTAACGAGACGGGTAGTTTTCCGGTGAGGACAGGACACTCTGTCGGTGAATGTTCTGTTACCGGTGCGAAGTTTCCGGTGAAGACTTTCGCAGGGTCGACTGACGGAGGCAGGGGAGGTGTAATGAGGTTGGCGAGGAAGGTTTTGGCGGATGAGAAGACGGACGGTGGTGGTGGTTGTTGTTGCAGAGATTGTTGTTTTGGTGATATTGTTTGGGAACAGTGGATTTTGATTTTGTTTTTGGTGTTGATGATGGTGATAGGGTTTGTTTTGGAGAGGAGAGTTGAGGAAGAGGAATAGTAATCCATGAGAGATTGAAGAAGGTTTTTGGTGTTTGTTTGTGTGAGAGTGATGGAGATGGTGATATATGTATAGGTTTGATTGTGGTGTTGACTGTGTTTTGGTTTAATTGAATATTTGGGTTGTTTTTGTGATTTTTTTATTTTTTTTATTATTACTATTTTTTTTTTACGGAAATGGTAAGTCTAGAATTGTCTATTTTGAGCAGGGAAATTTTTAAGATATAGTTTGAGTGAATGAAAATCATAGTTTGGTTTTTGTACTACAGTAAGATGGACCCTGATGCCCATATAAGGAAAGGGAGGGGTCGCCTCACAGAAGTAGGGTTTAACATTTTCAATGATGTTCGGACACGTGTTATGTAATAGTTTGATAGATAGTAATTTTTCTTTTTTTAATTCTAAAATATTATTTTCAATTTTAATTTTAAGTGAACAAATCACATCAATTTTATTTAAAGCACTTCATATAAAACACGTTTTATGGAGTATTAAAATTTCAATAAATATAAATAAAAATATTTTTATTTTTTCTTAATATTATTAAATATAAATCTAACTATCTAATTTTATATATAGAATTTCCTGTTCTTTAATAGCTCAAACATTTATAGAACACACTATCTAATATTTATTTTTAACCGTAAATATATTTAATTATATATAACAAAAAATTAAAATAATTTAATATTTAAAAAATAGACAATAAGATAAATAAAACGAAACCCACTTCGATTATATTATTCCTAAAAAAATAATATTTAAAATAAATTAATTGATAAATAGTAAATACTATGTTAATATTTCATCTATTTTAGAACAAAAATAGTATTTTTTATTAATTATTATAAAATAAAAATTAATATTAACGTTTGAGTTAAAAACTTTAATTTTTATTAAATACATATTTATTGAAACTTTAACATATACATATCTAAATATCATTTAACGATTACAATTGATACTCGACAATTTCACTTTTAATTTTATATATATATATATATATATATATCATTTAAACGAATTACCATTGATACTCAATAATTTCGCTGTAGCAATTATTTTAATAAATATTTAAACAGCTAATCATCAATCTATTTCAATTACCAATTTTAGTAGTTGTTGTATATAATATGTAACATTGATGCTAACCGGACAGAACACACGTGGAAGACTGTCTTTTTCCAAAAATTAGGCAAAATGATATATTTTGTTAATATAATGTAATCAGATCTGGTAACTAAACTGATATTATTCCTTGTCATCAATATTATTTTTATGATACTCAACAGGATATGATAAGATAAAGTAGATAGGTGTTTCAGTTTAAAACATAACAGCTACATTTTAATATTATACAATACATACATTTCCTTCTTTGGTATCTCAATTTTAAAATAATTAATGAAGAAAACAAAATAATAATGCTTATCATAAGGCTGCTCAGCCACTTTTGACTAAAAATCTTGGCAGAGAATGTAGTAGAAAATAGACCAAAAATTAAATTGAACGCATTCAGTTTTGAATATAATTCTAAAATTGGTAGAAAAATATATAGTAGAAGCCATGTGAATATATTCTGTCTGAATTTAGTAATATGGCATGAATTTGCAATTATTGATATATATTTTTTTTTTACTTTTTTTTTTTATAAAAATAAAAATAAAAATGTTGTACTAGTATAATAATTCAAACAAGTGACTTTTATCATCATTAAGTATTTGACAGCGACCTATTTTGGGAAATATACACGTGCAAGAATGGTATCCAACATTGACAGCACATATTGTTGGAGGTCGGGAAACAGACAAATAAATCGGTGAATATATATATATATATATATATATATATATATATATATATATATATATAAAAAGCTGAACTCGTCACTGTCCCCACCAAAATGACTTGGCACGCTAAGGTTCCAGCGTTAAATAGAAAAATGAGTATTTTAACTTATTTTATATTTCAAATTGTTTCGTACATGAAAGCGTTTTCAATGGTTTAGTGAATCGAAGCAAATGTGGCATGGTAAATAGAGAGTGTGGATAATAATGTGTCAACAATAATATTTTTAGAGAAAAAAAATTAAAAATCGTCCACAGTGGTTATTGTCTATTCGGATTTCTCTAATTTATAATCTATTAGAATTAAATTTCTATTTCCTTTTTAATTTATAATTTAAATAGAAATATGATAATTACAATTTTAAAATATTAAAATTGATGATTGACACCGTCAACTAGGACGTGGAAAATAAAAGCTCTACTCCACACCTTCTATTATTTTTTCTGCCACGTCACCTGAACATTGTAAATTCACATTGCCATTGGAGTGGATTTTTTAAATAAAAAATCCAGAATGTTCACGTGATGTGCAAACCAATAAATTCACATTCCACTGGATATGCTCTAAGTAAACAACTTCCACGTCATATTTCATTCAATTAAGGTTATTTATTATTTTGTTTATTTAAAAATGATTGTATTCATTATTTTTATTAATGGTCCACGGTTCATTTCATGTTCAGTTTTCTTTTTCGTAAATATCTATTTATTGAATATTTTTTGTTTTCTCTCCCTCTATCTTTTTATTTTATCGTTACTCTAGATTATTAATGTAATTTTTTATTCATTAATTTGTTTATTCTTTTGCTATTCTTCTTGTCATTTCATTTTCATTTCATTGAGCTATAAATGATCATTTTTCACACACGTTATTGCAACATTTTCAATTTTCTTTATATGGCAATCTTTCACAAATCAAATCAGCAAATCTTTCTCAAATCAAACCAGGTGATGTTTATTTATTTACTATATCTATATAATTGTTATGATGCTTCTTTGTTTTTGTTTTTTTTTTCTATATTCTCTTTGTTTTATTATATATATATATATTTAATCTTTTCATTTTATTATAACTAGAAAATAATTTTTTTTTCACCAATCAAAGTTAAATTATAAGGTAATATATGTATCTCTTCTCCTATTTTAATATGTTTATGTTAAATTGGTTTATATACTTTTTAATAATTTGTGTTTATTTGATAATAACATATTTGTTGCCACTAAAAAAAGTAATGATATTTTTTTTCTTTGAATTGTTATTTAGATTTTTGCAGACACAAGTGATGATGACGCCGTACATCCGAACTATTAATACTCCATTTGTGGCAACATCTCATGTAAAATATAAATTACAGTTCTTGGTTTAAGATATTTCTCGAGATGTGATTTTTGTTTTGTAATGTAAATCCAAACTAGAACTTTTATAGAAAATTTTAATTTTTCATATTTAATCTTCGCAATTCAAAAGACAACACTATCTAAGTTTATTCGGCACTAATCTTCCAATATTAATTAAAATATTATATAATATTAAGTATATAGTTTTATTTTGCAATATTGATGTATTTGTTTGTATTTACTATAAATTTATGTAATGAACAATATATATATATGACGGGTGTCGAGTCCGTCAGTAATTTAAATATCCTGTAAACAACAAATTGATTGTAGTAAACAAGGTCGAATCCACAGAGAACGGTTATCAATTGTGTATTGTATACTGACCAAGTAATGTAAATGGGGGTTTGAAAAGTGGATTTGGACTGAATGCTAAAAACGCAAAATATTAACAATCTAATATATTAAAAGACCCAGCTACTGATCATTTAATTAATGTGTCGATCATTAATTCAAAAGATATCTCTATCGATTTTAATAACCACAGTTATAGTTATTGACAACGTGCCTAACAACCAATCTTTTCCTTAGTTATTAGACTGACCGGGTACGACCTTTCGAATCAATCACTAATCTAACACGTAGATTGCATTATAAATTAGAAAAGACCTGCGATCATAGCCAATGAATCAGTACGACAGTTCTTGAACTATGATTGTAGAACCTCAACACTACCTAGGTCAGATTAATTACGAATTATCTAGCATGCAATGTATTAGCCTACTCAATTAGCCAATCGCGCGCTTAATCAATTAATCAAATAAAACTAACATGACCTTAGCTATGGGCATAGAGTGACCTTAACTATGGGCACAAAGACTACACAAATATTAAAAGATAAAGCAACGAAGCAAAGATCTCACAATACGAATTAATTAAACTGATCGTTTAGTTGGGTAGACTAGTTTAGCACCCCATGGGCGCAATCAACATCATTGTCTAAAATAAAACTAAACGTACAAAATGAAGAAAACAGAGTGTTTTTATTGAAAACTAAAACTAAAACTCCCCAATTCTGATCATTCAGAGTAAATATATACTCTATTACAAAACTGAAACTCATTAAAAATCTCCTCAGAATCCTTATTTAAAAGTTCTAAATTCAAAATATAAAAATTCTTAATCCTATCAGTTTATTTCTAAGGGTTATTTCCAAAAACCACCCAATTTTTGAAACATTTTACTTCTGGCACCTGGTTTTGCAAACTTATACCAAATAACCCCCAAAACCACCCAAAATTAAAACCATTAGTGGTTTTGGTGAGGTGTGGATGGTTTTTGTGTTATTTAATGGTTTTTTTTTTTGAGTGGTTTTGCTAATTATTTAGTTTTAATAATTCTTAAAAATTTTGTTTAATAACTTAACTAAAATTTAAATATTTTATTAAATAATTTAAATATTTTTAATTTAAAAATTATAAAATTTTACTAAACTAAAATAAATTATTATATAGTTTAATACTTTTAAAATGTTTGAGTAATGATTTTTAATAATTTGAGTTTTAATTTTTATTTTTAAAATTTACTAAATTAAAAAAATATTGTGCAGATATAATCATTTTTAAATATTTGGTTAAATAATCTTTAATAATTTTTATTTTTTAATTTACTAAAACCTGCTATAAGAGATTACTTAATTATAAATATGTTTGAGAATTTATTAAATTTTTTATATTATTATTGTATTATAATTTTGTAGGTTCTTAAAAATAAATATCAAAAAATAAAAAATATTTAAAAATTGAAATATAATTAAAAAATATTGATATATTTAATAGTTATTTTTTTAAAAAAATAAATATAAAAATAAAACTCAATTTTTCATTAAAAACTATTTGAATTAGATAATTTTTTGGTAGTATGTATAGAATTAAAAATTAAATGTTGAAAATAAAATTATTAAAATTATTTAGCTAATTAAATAAAAGAATTAAAATTTTTAAAAATTATTGATTTTTTAGTAAAAATAAAAGTAAGAAATTAAAACTACAAATTACTAAAGTTAATGAATTAAAATTTTCTAAAATTATAAAAAAAAAATTATTTAAATTATTTAAAAATTTACTAAAACTATTAATTCAAAAATTTTAAAAATATTAAAACTAAATAATTAGTAAAACCACTTAAAATCACAAAAACCACCTACACCTCACCAAAACCACATAGACCTTGCCAAAACCACTAGTGGTTTTAATTTTGGATGGTTTTGGGGGTGGTTTAGTATAAGTTTGTAAAACCGGATGCCAGAAGTAAAATGTTTCAAAAATTGGGTGGTTTTTGGAAATAACCCTTATTTCTAAATATGTATTCAGATGAAAATTGCTGACTTTGACTCTGCTTTGGCAATTGTTGTCAATGATCCTAAAAAATCTTCATATTTGTATAATTGCCTCCAATCTGTCCAAAATTACAAAAATAGGAAAATTAATAGCAAATCTTCAATAAGGTCTAAAAATAATAAACTTATAGTGCAGGAATAATGTTAATTTCATGCTTAATCAAATTCCCCCACACTATCTTATACTTGCCCTCAAGTATGCCCATGACCAATGTTTAAAAGAAGACTCAATCGATCTCACAAAACTGCTGCCAAAAAGGAATTAACCATGTTCAACCGTGCCTACAGTAAAATTTTACATCACTCAAAAATAATGAAAATTTAAAAGAAAAGGAAGCTGTCATCAAATTAAGGACGCATATTTAAATTTTATTTTTAAATTAGAGCAGATGCAAGGAGAACAAACGATAATTCGCAAAAGAATTCACTACACCAGTACCACAAGCAAATAAGAAAAACAGTCAGCTTTCTTCACAGTTTAAGCAGCAAATAATAATACAAAACCAATTCTAATAGCCACTGGTCAGGTCTCTCTTTTTATTTATTTATTTTATTTTATTTTATTTATTTGACCCTAAACAACCAGCGAGACATTTCAAATCAACACTTCCAGTTATTTCTAGGTTTAAACAGCCCCAAAAAGGTACTCAACCCTCTCCAATCACTAGTTTCTCCATACATAAGTCACTTAAGGAGAATAAGTGCCGTGCCACCTATTCCGGCTAGCAAAGGAGAATAGAAAAACTAAAAATGCGTGACTTTGGTCGGACTGAATTCGGCCCATAAAGGGGACAACCCTCCTATCATTAGTGGCTCCGTACATACAAAAACTTAAGGGAAATTAATGCCGATCCACTAATCCCAACTGACGATATTGAGTCACATGATCAATGTCTAATTTTATTTTTCCTCTTTTTTTTGTTCTCTTTTTTTTTTTCTTCTTCTTTTTTTCTTTTTTTTTTTCAACTATACTGCGTACTAACTAACTGCCTTCTCTTTTCATAAGTATCCTAGCATTGGTGAATTCTAAATTAAATTATCATAAGCTCTAAAAGCATCTGCTAGTATCTTATGCACACACAAAAATTAAGACTCATATATTACACAGCTCCTAAATCAGTCTAAAAATTCATTATTAAGAGTGAATCAACAAAAAGGCACAAAAATAATTCATTCTAACGACAGCAGTAAAGAAGAACCAACGACTTGGAAAACAACACTAAAAAGAAAAAATTAAAATCCTAAAAGAAATAACCTAAAAATCCTAAAAGAGAAAAAAAAATCTAAACAACCTAAAAAGAAAACTAAAACAAAGAAGCAAATAATATCCTCCCCACACTTAGCAATTACATTGTCCCAATGTATAAGTCATTTCAGTAAAACCAAAGAAAAGGTAGACAGATACTTCCCTGAATAATGTAGAGGTAGGAGCTGTGGGCACAGGCTGGCGAACACAACTTCAAAATTCATCCGATAGCTATTGCAGTATTATACTGAAGCCAATCTGATATTCCAACCCGAAACCCTTTGTAATATAACTTCAAATTTGGGACCTGCACAACAAAGGGTAGTCGTAACTTAGTTATGGGCACAAGAAAAAGTGAACTGGTACATACCGGATGTTTCAACGTGTCATGTTCATGCGCATCTTCATCCTCAGCCTCGTTGAAAGTTTCAAAGTTATCTTTTTCTTCACTGCCCCTCTTGGTCTCTTCAAGTATCCCTAGAAATCGTGGTTTAATTTCTAGGAATTTTGACTTTTCCAGTACAACACGATCATCGGTTTTGACATTTATCTCTTTTTCCAACTGACCCCATTCGCTGTGGGCATGGTTCTTCCCCTGAGTTAGGGTTTCCACGTTTATTTCATCTTTCTGCTCGTCGCTATGGGCACAACGATCAGTTAGGGTTTCTTTGCCGTGGGCACAACGATCAGTTAGGGTTTCTTTGCCGTGGGCACAACGATCAGTTAGGGTTTCTTTGTCGTGGGCACAGCGATCTGTCAATTCTTTTCCGCTTCGCAAAGTAACCGCACTGATATTCTTTAGGTTTAGCTCTGCTTGTGATGGAAGCTCCCCTTGCGATTCTAACCGGCCTACAGTACTGGTTAGTTGACTCATTTGCTTCTCTAAATTTTGGATGCTGACATTCGTCTCCTGTTGAAATAGGAGCATGTTAGTTGTCAATTGTTCAATAATATCAGCTAAGGAGTTACCTGGATATTGGTCATTCTGATATTGAGAAACTGGTTCATTCAATTGATAGTTCATTGACCCATATCCTAGATTAGAGTAATTCGTACATCTTTTATCATATGTGTTGTAGTAGAAATCATGATTGTAAAATCCTTCTGTATCAAATTGTTCAGGGGTTCCATCTTGCCATGTTAGACACGCATCAGTCGAGTGTCCAGATGCACCACAAATTCCACAAAGCCTTGTCTGTGGGCATGACTGTTGAGCTTCACCTGTAACCAATTGATAAACCGCAGCGGTTAATTCTTTAATCTGAAAATGGAGATCACTTACCTCATTTGTCATTAAGTCTGATTCTGTGTGCCATTCATGTCTTCCTATTATGTCAAACATCTTCAGGATATGTGTTTTGATCTGACGCTATGGGCACAAGTAAGGCACGACTGAAAAAAAAAATCTAGTCATAAACAAAAACAAAATTGATAAATACCGTTCCCCGGCAACGGCGCCAAAATTTGACGGGTGTCGAGTCCGTCAGTAATTTAAATATCCTGTAAACAACAAATTGATTGTAGTAAACAAGGTCGAATCCACAGAGAACGGTTATCAATTGTGTATTGTATACTGACCAAGTAATGTAAATGGGGGTTTGAAAAGTGGATTTGGATTGAATGCTAAAAACGCAAAATATTAACAATCTAATATATTAAAAGACCCAGCTACCGATCATTTAATTAATGTGTCGATCATTGATTTAAAAGATATCTCTATCGATTTTAATAACCACAGTTATAGTTATTGACAACGTGCCTAACAACCAATCTTTTCCTTAGTTATTAGACTGACCGGGTACGACCCTTCGAATTAATCACTAATCTAACACGTAGATTGCATTATAAACTAGAAAAGACTTGCGATCATAGCTAATGAATCAGTACGACAGTTCTTGAACTATGATTGTGGAACCTCAACACTACCTAGGTCAGATTAATTACGAATTATCTAACATGCAATGTATTAGCCTACTCAATTAACCAATCGCGCGCTTAATCAATTAATCAAATAAAACTAACATGACCTTAGCTATGGGCATAGAGTGACCTTAACTATGGGCACAGAGACTACACAAATATTAAAAGATAAAGCAACGAAGCAAAGATCTCACAACACGAATTAATTAACTGATCGTTTAGCTGGGTAGACTAGTTTAGCACCCCATGGGCGCAATCAACATCATTGTCTAAAATAAAACTAAACGTACAAAAAGAAGAAAACATAGTGTTTTTATTGAAAACTAAAACTAAAACTCCCCAATTCTGATCATTCAGAGTAAATATATACTCTGTTACAAAACTGAAACTCATTAAAAATCTCCTCAGAATCCTTATTTAAAAGTTCTAAATTCAAAATATAAAAATCCTTAATCCTATCATTTTATTTCTAAATAAGTATTCAGATGAAAATTGCTGACTTTGACTCTGCTTTGGCAATTGTTGTCAATGATTCTAAAAAATCTTCATATTTGTATAATTGCCTCCAATTTGTCCAAAATTACAAAAATAGGCAAATTAATAGTAAATCTTCAATAAGGTCTAAAAATAATAAACAAAATAGTGCAGGAATAATGTTAATTTCATGTTTAATCAAAAAAAATATATATATATATATATATATATATATATATATATAAACTTGATGGATAAGAGCTTTTTTAACTCGATTTTCAAAAAATTTAAAGTTAGATGGTAGAAAAATAGGTGGGATCAATTCTATCACTTTTACCAATTTGGTCATCTCTCTTCATAATTGATTTATAAGTTTATGAAAAAAAACTCTATCTCTCTCATTAATTTGTCAATCTATTTCAAAGTAAAAATTGTGGTTTAAAAAAATTATAATACAATAAAAATATTAGAAACGAGAGAATGAATGTGAGAAAATATAAATTAAAAAATGAGTAGTTCTAAATTTGCTAGGCCATAATAAAATAAATATCCACTTAAATAAAAGTTATATATCTTAATTATACATCATCAAGTTATCATGGAAATTTAAATGTAGACCATTTGGTTTCTATTTCCATCAATAAAATACAACACTAATATTTTACTATTTTTTAGTGTTTGATATAGATAATTAAATTCATGTAATTTTTTAATATTTAATAACATTAATATCTCGATCTATATGCTTATTTAAAAATTGTCAAATATTATTTAATGAATTAATTTTAAAAAATTCGAATGAAGATTTTGAAACATTATTACTTAGGTAATAATAAGGCTGTATTATTCAAGTAAAAATAAATAAATAAAATGTTGATGGTACCACATTCCTCTCATTTTATCTTTTCAATATATATATATATAATAGAGAAATGATAATGGTAAATTTATAATGTAACACTTTTCGTATCCTTTATAATTAAATTTTATTAATTAGTATTTATCTCATTAATATTCATAAATATTTTGCATCCTTTTATTCATAATAATTTTCCCAATCTATTTTTTGGTCAAAATTCTACATTCAAGTCCTTCAATTACACGAGATTTCATTTAAGCCCTCAAGTGTCTATTTCTGTGTCATTTAAGTCTCATGGGATTTTATTTATGCCCCTCAAGTATCTATTTCTTTTTTTTTTGGTCAATTAAGCCCTTTTGATAATTTTTTTAAAAAATTAATTCTTTATAAACAGAATTAAATTTGATATTACGATTTTAAAATGAAATTATATCACTTTGTTCGCATGTCAACTATTATAAATTCAAACGCACTCAAAGGGATTAATTGATACTAAAATGAATATTAGGGGGACTTAAATGAAATCTTGAATATTAAAGGGGCTCAAATGACACGAAAATAGATAGTTGAGAGACTTAAATGACACTTGTGTAGTTGAAGGACTTGAATAAAATCGCAAACTAAATAAGGGCTTCTTTCATATTTATGCTCATTTTATTTTTATCCTTAACATACAATCAAATTAAAACAACATTAATCATCAATAGAATAATTAAAAAAATTAAATTTTTAAAATTTTTACATTCTAGGAATTACTACTAAATTCATAAAAATAAAATTTTATGATCATTTATTATTTTTTATAAAATTTAATGTTAAAAATGTTATTTACAAACTTGAATCAATAACGTATCATTTTACACATCAACTAATTTATATTAAAATTAGATTACAAGCAAAAGTGATATATGTAGACAGACTCCAAAGGAGTGAAATTTTCCATTAATCACTAAATTTTCTTTTTCATTTATATTTAAATTTTATAAATGTTGTACCAAAGTTATAATATGGTTCGTTTTAAGCGAAATTAAAAAAAAAATCTATTTGAAAACTTGAGGTTGACATTGACATAATCGACCTCAATGGACCAACTTACGCCTTTTTAATAAGGTCAAATTATGATATTATAATTTTAATTATATCTCAATTTTTAAAAATATATTTATTATATATTTTTAAAATTAAAAATAACATAAAGAAATTATTTCCCGCATATGCGCGGATATAGTGTATATACCCGCGCATAAACATGAACTCGAAACGATATGGATTTGGATTCTGCTGGCATAAATTTATTAAATAAAATATTAATTTAATAAAATATTTTAAAATAATTATAATAGTTCAGGTACTGTAATCAGAAAAATGTTATATGAATAAAAATGAATTGTACAAACATACAACAAAAATTATTCTAATTAATATACAACAGACAATACACATTACGGCCTCTTTTGGCTTCTGATGCTACAAGATTGAGAAGAACTTATACTTCCAGCTTTTTTTGAAAGCTCTTTCGGAAAGTTAGAAGCTTGGGGAAAAGTTTTCCAGCTTTTTCAGGAAGTCAAGTCAGATTTTCTGAAGATGACAAAGTTGTCAAAACTCTCAGACTACAACTGAACGTTTTGAGGGCTGTCTCTGTTTTATAAGGCTGTGTCTCATTCTCCTACTGAAGAGAAAGCTCAGGAATGTTATGATCACTATCAAGATGAAACAAAACACCCAGAAGAAGTCCAGAGTTGCAACTTTGGTCTTACTGCTGTAGTTGCAGTTGCAATCGTTTGGGAGTAGTTTCGCTTCGTGTGTGCCTTCTGGATCAAGAATAAAATCTAATGTCGTTGCGCCTTCTTCCAGCCAGATGATACTGGACTTGGGTTTGTAGCCTGGCATACTGGCTGTAACTGCAATGTGAACTTCATGTTAGCATCAGCAACCTGGTTTGAGAGTTGCATTGATCTTTATGTTAGGACAGAAGAGTTGGATTCTGTATGATTGTGATTCATGAAGAGTCCAATAAAGTTGACATTGATACCAATTCAATCATTTACAAGCAGCGATTTGGGCCTAAAACGGTGATATACTTGGGATTGTGTTTATTCACTCTGGCAAACTTATATGATTACTGTCAAATTAAGTATAGATTGATATACACAAAACAAATTGCAAATTGTAAAATACCTTCGTATCTTTGACCAGGTGCGAGCAAGCGATGGTAATCACCAAATGCTCTTCCAGCATTGACCTACAGAAATACACATGAACCAAAAGAACATGATTTTTCCGTTCTTTAATTCTACTCAAACAGGAAATGTTGTATATGTAGATTGAATAGCATAAAATTTCTGTGATCATTAATGTACCGTGTAGTTTATTCCGTTGATTGAGATTGAACCAGGCAATGGTCTTCCGCTGTCTGATGAAAAGATCCTTCCATGAACTCCTGTCTGAAAACAAACAAGATGGAACAGATATCAACTTGAGGACATGTTTAAAAATGCTAAATGGGCATGTGGAAAAGTTGAGACCGTAGTTTACTTCATACATCTCAAGGAAATAAATGCCCGAGCAATACTTTTAGACAAACAAGGTAAAGCAAGGTTCTCAAACATATGAAGCAATATGTTTATAACACAGTATTGAAGTTACATATACCTTGACTAGGCTTGCAACAAGATTGAGCATGCTCATTTTGTTATATTCCCAGATAGTCTGAAGCTGCATGGGAACAGAAAAAGACAAATTAAGTGGAGGGAAATAACTGAGTAGAAGCCACTCATGCCAATGATTCTCCTCCAAGGAAAACTACTTACAGAAAGCAATCAGCAGGAAAGATACGTAAGATAGTCCTACTGACAAAATCTAGGAACCAGAAGTACTAGCTACAAAGTTGCCAAAATATTGCTCAAGGTAACAATTGGAACACTTGATCAAATTCAAATCTATAACAGCATAGCATTGAATCAAAACAACCGCTACAATCACTCTTCATTTTCATTGCTATGACATAGGTCATATAACAACATCAGTGATTCAAAGGGTCACTGGGTGATGAACAGCCTAAGGTGGCCCAATACATGCTATATCATTCATATTGCATAACCTCAATTTTGACAAGGACATGTCAACAAGCCAACAACAGAAACCAAACCTTACAGTTGCACTCCAACTTGAGCATATTCAAATATAGTTTTAAACTGGTTAATACATAATTACATATTTGCATCAATTGGAGAAGCATAAAGGCACTCAAATAATGCAATTCAGAGATTATATTAAAGAGTTGCCACATGGGCAAGATCTGAAGTGGTTTGATTGAAGAGACAACTATTCACTGTTCTGCTCTATTGTAAAAATTTGTCTAATCAGGTATATATGATATGACTAGATGAAGGGGATCCTAAGCTACTCTGGGTCTTACGCACAATTTGCACAAAAGGGAAATGAAAAACACAAATGCGAATGTTTGATTCAGCCAAACTGTAATAACAAAATTAAGGGTCAGGCACCAAGATCAAACCTCGCTAGCTTTAGGCCACTTGTTGTCACTGATCTCCAGAGTTAGTTCAAAACAGTCGACATGTATATAATTCCAGTCTTGCATGCCACCATAAATAGGATACCAAGATGCGCCGTTTGTGATCCCTCCTGGAAATTCTGTGCTTAAAGACATGTTAAAATGAGAGCGACTATATATGCTAGCCATGAATCGGAATGTATCATCGTCAGGACAGGCATAATAACTTCTCCTGCAATGGAAACAACAAATACAGCAGAAAGAACGATGATGAAAATGAACTAAAGAAAAATGCAATATAGAACATCCTTTCTGAAGAAATAACAACATGCTCTTCTCAAACTACTATATGTTAAACCAGAAAGACAATAAGGGCTTGTAATGCCCAAAAGAAAAGAGCAAGAAATTAAACTAGGTACATGTATTCACAGTAGCAGTTTTATGAATAATGAGAACTGGCAATCTATCTAGGCTGCATTGTCTTTTTGACAGCAGAAAGAGCATTGGTAATAGACTTCTAAGAGCTTAAGGAATAATACGAGTGTTTTTATTATTATTTTTTTAATCATCAAGTTTTATTTACATACTAAAACAATACAAGATTAGCCCCAACTTGATTCTTCAAGTCCTAAATCATGAAATCAAATCTAACTAGGCCTAGCTAGGTTAATCTCAACCTACCTATCCCTTTCATAATGTTCGGTACCTGAATATGCATGAATAGGTGCCTCCAAAGGTAATTGAATATCAAGTTATGTTGTATATCTAAGCCACAATATAACTTACTGAATTGGCCTCAACAAACCAGTTGCAAGGGAAAAAAATAAATAAATGAGGTTACAACATTTAATTTGAAATGATAGTACGAGCAGGCAGACATTAACCTGTCTGCACAAATAAAGCTCAAAATTTTGTAAAATACAAAAGAGTTAATGAAATCAGGATGTAAAATAATAAAAAAGCTAACATTTTATAATTTTCATTCAAAGATAATTCAAAATGTAAAACAATCACCTTTTATCCCGAGTGCCATCCCATGGATAATTCGCAACAAGTGCACCCTGTTAGCAGCAGAAAACATTAATTTCTTCGGATTTTACTAGTTGTCATCAGTCAAGACATTGTCTCTTAAGCCCGATGTTACTCTATGCAAGAGCTGAAACTATTGAAGTAAGAAATAACTAAATATACAAGTCAAATTGGTAAGGCAAGGTGAACTCAGGCAAGTGCAAATGAAAAATATAGACATCTGTCTTCTACCCTACAAGAATGTAGAATACTGGCTTTCAATTACTGAAGATAGGTGGCTCATCAATCCATATAAGCAGGAGCTCTGTTTTCACCAGGACATTACTCAAAACCTAAACTATTAAAAAAGAGTACTTTCTCTGGATTTTATAAATAGATTTTGCAAAATAAGTGTTACCCCATGTAAACTGGCAGATGCTGTGAACCGAATGTGTTTCAACCAACTCATTATTGCTTTTGTTTCTGGTTGTCGAGTGTCCAGATCATTATTCATAGGTAAGATCTGTCACATCATAGAGAAAATTGATTAAACCCAAGATAACACAGCCCCCCATTCTAGAATATCCCAATCACTTGCAACATTAGCAGGCATTAGTTGATGAAGTGATATGACCCACAAAAGTAACCTACTATCTATGAACCCTAAACATATATATAAAAGCATTTACAATTATGATTAAGGTTCGTTTCCATCACAACAGAAGTAGATGGGAAGTTGCAAAAAGGTACCTGGTCCGGGAAATCTCGATTAAGATCAACATCATTTGCATTCCCACGCCTCTTAAGTGCAAAACCATCTGGATTCATTGATGGAAGTATATGAAGATGAACATTGTCTACAATCAATCTAGCCTGTAAAGTACAAAGAGAATGTTCCAATATACTTGTGTAAATTTTCTTCCTTCAACAAGTATTTTTCGATAAGAAAACTACCTAATAAAAACAGATTATATTCTTATACAAAACTTGGATACTATGAATAAGTTATAACATACTATGATGAACATTAGAAATCACTTGGCTGTAGTGTTTGAACATATATCTAAACAAGCTAATATTACTTAGACAAATAAACCGACAGAAGACTAAGACTAAGACAGTAATTTTAAAAAAAAGAATTGTTTCTATATCTCGAAAATGAATCTTATAGCATGTAGGAAAACTTGATGCACTATTTAGTTAGGAAGAAATTACCTCTGTAATAATTATAATAAAATTTATCACTAAGATCAGATGTACTTTCAATTAGAGGAAGGCAAAAAATAATAAGACATCATTAAGATATAGTATAGACAGAAAAATATCACATAGACAGAACCCCATCTACTTTAAATTCATGGGCAGCTATTCTGAAGTCAACCATAAAGTAGGATTTCAACTTTGTAATGGTTGCTAGTAAAACAATCATCCTTACAAGATTTAAGAGAAAAAAAAAATGAAGCAACGTTTTGAAATATGTTGATTACAGGCAGCCAAGCAACAGAAAAGAAGAAAACATAAAGATATGAAAAGCAAAATTATGTAGGGGACATGGCTTAAATAAATAAATAACGAAAAATAAAAAAAAGAAAGATGAGAATAAGTGAACAGATATCTACAGTCGCATGGGAAAAACAATAAAAATAAAAAGAAGATATACACTTACGTGTAGTAAAAAGAAGAGAGAAATACCAAGGAATCCGTCAGGTAATTATCACATATCCAATTAGCAAGAAGTAGCAGAAGCTCACGGCCCACAGGCTCATCACCATGCACATTCCCAATGAACTGTAATATCCAGCATCTGAATCAGCACGCACAGATATATGTATATACACACACACAAAGCACACAGGAAGGAAAATAATGAAGAGAAACATTGTTGCTTTCATGACAAAGATAAAGATTTCAAGTTAGAAAGCATAAGCTTCAGATATTGTAAGCAGATAAGTACTTGTAATATCATCGAAAGTAACTGATAAGGTCACAGAAGGTAAGTAGATAATTGACACCATTTGGATGAGATTCAAGAGGTGGGAAAATCTCAAATATTAGGAGACGGCTTCCACTAAAACTATATAAAAGTTCAACGCAATAGCAGGACTATTAAGCTCGACTCAGGAACGGAAACTAGTGACCAGAGATGCACACTACAACTACATCACCTAACTTGACTTAAAAAGTAACAGCATACCGAGTAACTTCAACAGACAAGATGGAAAAAATCCAATACCTTAAAAGCAGGTTCAGGCTCTTGCACTCCAGGTTTGTCAGAAATCTCTATCGCCCACTACAACAAACACAAAAATCAGCAATTTGTTTGTACATCAAACAACTAAAAGCAAAAAGAGTTCATGCATAGAGAATTAAGTACCAATGGAACTCCTTTGACACTCTTTCCGATACTGATAAATCAAATCCTCAAAGACAGAAACATCAGAAAACAAATTAGCAAAAACAAGCTTTACATATAACATTCATTCAATAACAGATTAACAAAACACAAAATCCAATAAAGTCTTGAGAAAATCACCTGTATATCCTAGAAATATTACTACATCTTTGACCAAACGCCACCACAGCTTTCTCTAGATCATAATTCGTCATGTAACCTTCAGATTTATCACCACTGAATCACCAAATTTAACTTTTTAAACATCGTCATCTAAAAAACACCTAAATTAATCGATAAACAAAAATAAAATACCTTTTATGAGAGCTGACATCTTCAATTAAACGCCTAGACGAAAAACCTGTAACCGGAGCTAAGATTTCAATTCGATCATATTCAAATTGCGAGTGTGGGAATAGAATCGAATCACGTACCTGAAACAGAAGAAGACGATGAAGAAGAAGAACGTTGACCGCCTCTAGCGAGAATATGATAGAAATTGAAAGATAGACATAGAAGGAGCAATATAACCTTCATTAATTTTATTCCAAATAAAGCCGAAAAGAAAAAATTGGACAGAGAAAGAGAATGAAGTTAGCCTATACAATCAAAAGTTTTCAAATGGTAGTGGGAGTGACGAGAATGTGATGTGATTGTCTGTAGCGAGAAGTGGAACGTTGACGACGAACCAGAATGACGGACTACACTTGGGCTTGGTTTTAGTGGGCTGGTCGGGTGATAGTTGGCCCAGATAGAATTATACAGTGTTCTGATGTGCTGGGTTGGACTTGGAGGTACCGGGCTACTTAGGCTGCGCTAACGGTGGCCGGCTCATGTAGAAATAAATGGGCTGGTCTGGTAGACCCTGCTTACGTAGAAATATGGTTTTGGAGTTACGGGCTTACTGAATACCCAATTACTAAATACACCCATCTAAGGCTACTTATACCAGCTAATAAAAGACGGACTAACTTGGGCTGGCTGGTTGTCGGCAGCCCACATCGAGATATATGGGCTACTGATGGGTTAGTCTGGGCTGATGAGCGCGCCCAGATAAAAATATGGGTTTGGAGGTACCGGGCAAATGAAAACCGGGTAAACTTGTGCTGCGGCGGCCCTGTAGAAAAATGTGCTGCTGATGGGCTAGGCTGTTGGGACCGGCCCATATAAAAAAATACGGTTTTCGAATTACCGGACTACTGAATACACTCACTATGGCGACTAAATACACCCATTACGTTTATTAACATGGAAATATGATTAGTTGTGTACATCATGTTCTTATGCTTGTGATTATTCACCTAATGATGTGATCTATTAACTTGATTGGATTTTGTTTTTATAGTGACATTGAATAGTTAACCTAAAAGAGATGATCCATCACTTTATGTATACATATCAATCTACGTTTGTGAATATTTTGTTTTCATATTTCAGTCTTGTTTAAGTTTCCAGCTCAAATTTTCAAATTATATAATTAAAAATAAAATAAATTTTTTTCGTAAGTAAAATTTATTCTATAATATTTAAGGGAAAAAAATAATTAAAGATTACAAGTAAATAAATATAAAAAAATTAAAAAAAATAAAATATTAAAATATTAAAATTTGGGAGAAAATATAAATTTTCCACCGCAAGAAGAAAATCTATTATTTTACAAATTTTTAACGTAACAACCTAACTACTAATACTAAAATGTGCAAACGTATTAATGTCAAATTCGAAAAACTCATCGCATGTGATTGTAATTTCCCCAATAAATTAAAAAGATGTATGGTTAAGAAATCTTTGCTTGTCTTTAGGTTCTAGGGACTTGTTGATCTATCACTTCCATGCAGAATCACATACACTGCTCAATGATTTTCAATTCAATCAAGCAATCAATCCCAATATCAATAGAAGAAGGTTGAATAAGAAACCTCTTACGAGAGAGCATCACACAGTGAGTTGTACGCACGCAGACACGATTTAAATCTCTCTTCAGCCATGACCTGAAAATTGAAAATGCATAAGAACTTGGCTTCACTCTAATAAATTCACAACCCAAATCTTCCATAACTAACCTGTGATGGACTTTGATGCTTATCAGGATGCCATTTTAATGCTGATGAGCGAAAACTGCAAGAAGATTGATTAGTTAATTTAGTGCACTTTTAGAATGAATGCAGGTGGGTATATAAGATGTACTTACGCGACTTTAACATCTTCTAATGTTATCCGGCCAGTAGTAGGTAGGCCGAGGATTGTTCTATCAGAAGATGATCCTACTTCACATGATTCCTCTT
Source organism: Cardiospermum halicacabum (assembly GCA_031304145.1). Lineage (NCBI taxonomy): Eukaryota > Viridiplantae > Streptophyta > Magnoliopsida > Sapindales > Sapindaceae > Cardiospermum > Cardiospermum halicacabum. Next base: position 27,098,494 of record CM062390.1, read on the forward strand.
CATCGGATTCAACATCACTTATGTTCTCCCATGCTTTGGTTCTGTGGTTTGTCCAGTTTGAATGATCTCGCCAATCGAATCCAGATGTTGAACTTTCAAAGGATGAGCCTTTACGGGATTGGAAGGACCACGTAGACCATCTTTTACCGTATTTTTCTTGAATGATATTTTGATCATTACAATCATCCGAAAACTTTTCTCTTCTGTGTTTACCTGAAAAATTGCTCAATAAACAGTATGCTTATGACTGATAAAAGCCAGAATGAACAACCCAAGTAGCAAAACTGAACTTGCTAGAAACCAGCTTTAGATAACTATGATGCCAACTAGAGATGACGAGACATACTAAGCTTACGTTTCATTTTCTTTCGGTCAGATTTCCCAGAACGATTTGCAGAAGACTTTGAACGATCTTTTGTATCAGACTCCCCACCCCATTCATTTGTTCCATTGAATGTCCACATGGGACCATCATTCTACTTAGAAATATTGTAATTGCAACATATTAGAATGTGCTTACAAGAAAATCCAACCTATCCGTAGCATCCACAAATTCAATCATCGAAATAGGTCCTAAAACTAGAGCATATTATAGAAGAAAGGAGAGACATTACCGGAAATGGGAATTTAGATGACCCAGTACTAAAGAGAAGATCCTTTAAAGCCTTCTTCGTATCAGCACGCTTTTGTCGAATTTGAAATTTTACTTGATTCTGCACCCGATTTTGGCAGAGTCTAGATAAGAAAACACATACATAACAACATTTAATTGAAGAACCAACATTGCATACTCTACTTGCAGCGCATCGAAATTTTAAAATCCGATTACATATATAAGTACCTTAGATTGCTGTGGAGCTCTTCCAAAATCCTGCAAAACAATTTCAACTTTCAACCATTGTACACACTTGACTAAATTATCAATCCCTATATGCAACAGTCACAATATCCACCCTATTGTCTCTGCTTTTACATTTCAACACATTCAAAACCTAAACAAACCAATGTTTTCACTTGAAATGCTCTAATTCAAATTTCACAAGCTTAATCAAACATAAGCACAAAATCAAATCTTTTCATGCAACGAATCAAACAAAAGACAAACAAAATTAAAAACTCACGTTATTATTCGAATTGTTCCTCCATTTATTCGTTGAAATCAGTGTAGAATGATAAAAAGCAAAAGCCTTTTGAGCTTGTGTATGCGATAAAAGCAATGGATTCTTTAGGGTTAAAATGTTTCTCCATCTGCATACCTGCATAATCAGTAAAGAGAGTGATTTGGGTTTCCATTTTTTATTTTGGGTATGTAATGAAACCCAATTTGCTAGGGATTAGAAAAGGGATCTAATTGCAAAATCGTTTTAATTACGGGACTTTTGAACAATTTAAAACGTTTTAAGGATGAAAATGAAAAGTTACAATTTCAAATGTTTCCCGCGTTAAATGGTCCTACAATCATTCATCACAAAAACACCCGAAAATGAAAATGGATTGTTTTCGATGATTTACCACCTTTGTTATTACATCACTATTGTGACAAGCAAATAAAAACAAAGCTCCTCACTAACAATATCAAAAACATCACACCACACACTTCGCAAAAAATCATCATTTTATAATTCATTTCCATTTACCTGACATGATTATAGTGGATATAGAAATTAAGCATTTGTTTCAATTTCATTTGAAAAGAACAAGTTTGGTTTACTATTGACAATGCTTTTTATATATTTATTTTAGTTGGATCCATCAACCATTTTGTTTGATTTCATTGGTTGGGATGAGAAGACAATTTTTGTAAGGTGAACGTTAAAAAAATCTAGATACAAGATGAGCAAATTTAGCAAATCAATGAGAGAGATCGAGGAATCAAACAAAGAGTACGATGATTGAGGAAGGGCATACCATTTTGGATGCAGCGTTTCGTCGAAGAAGAAGAGAGGCTCTTCAGCGAATGTGAAGTGGAAGGAGATAGCCAACTGAGAAGTCACATTAGGGTTTTTAAAGTGCTTTACATATAGTATCGATTTGCTAGGTACTCGAACAAGAGAAGAAGCAGCTCCTCCTACAGCACCTGCAGTCTGAATGATCTCAGAAATCTTAATATGATAAAGCAGCCTTAACACTAAAACTCCAGCCGATTTATTAAATCTAAACCAAAAATTTTGGAGTAGAAAAAAATTTCATGAAAAATATTTTAATTTCTTAAATCATATTAATTTATTTGTAGTGTCTACTAAAATAAACTCAGCTAATGAACTCATGAGACAACAAACTTGAGTAAACATTCTTTTTTTCTCGTGTCATATTCTTTGATTTATGAAGGGAAGAATTGAGAGCTGAAGATATGTCAAATTCAAATATAAAATTTTGGCTGTTGACTTACCAAGTGAGCCAGAGCACTGAGATTTTCCGGGAAGGTCTTTAGCAATTTTTGCTTCATAGGTTCATATACACCAAGAAACATAGCTGAAGCCCTACCAAGAAAATGAACAGAATTAAGCAACCAAACCCAATCAAAGTTTAGGATACATACCTCCATAAGCACTGCAGAATTATGAGAAGGTTGAAGAAAGACACCTAAACAAACCTCATGACTTCAGATAAAAATCAAGACTCATTACACACATCATACCAAGACTCCACAGCAACTAATATGACTCAATACCCAGAGATAGATAGGCACTATATGCATGTAAACTAGGTCTAATGGATGTTAGATTGCAAGAAATAATGCCCTGTATTTCATATATCTCATAGTCAGCAAGTGCGCTGCTTTGGCATTAGAACTTCAAATCCAGAATGTAATAACCATACGACTCCCACACTTTTCCCCCATTTTTTCATGAATGCTTCGCAACCAGGAAGCATCAAATGAACCAACTATACAAATGCCAACAAATTTTAATTAAAAGCACTTACGGCAATACACCAGCAAGATTTACAACCAAACCTGCATATAGACCCTTCAAATTTACTTTTCCACCCCGCGAGCTGCCTAACATGAGACCATTTGGATTGTTACCTACTATTTATTAAAAAACCACTGTATTATAGATTTTCCACAGTATTAGATCAAACTAAGTACACACCTGCACTAGACACGGAAGCTTACGGCAATGGATTAAACGAAAAGGAACAATAAAAAAATCAGATTAAAAAATGAGGAAACTTATATGAACTCAAATCTTTCAACCTTAGCAACTGAAATACAAAACCCTAAGCTAATGGACACAAAGCTACACATAATTCCAGCTAAACCAAATTAACCATTCTCATAATTTCACCATTCAGCAACTCCATAAATCCCAATATCACATCAACAACATACGCCAGATACTGTTTGAATAAACAAAAAATACAGCTGAGAAACAAAAACAACACGTATACACTACATATAAACACAATCGAAGCACATGTACCTGAAATCTAGTCTTAATAGTGTCAATGGGATACAAAGCAGCTTCAACAATAACACCAGCAGTATCTCCAGCAGTAAAAGAATCTACCAGTTCCACAAAACAATAAATCGAACAATCTACAACTAAACTTGCCTATACAATCAAAAGATTTTCAAATGGTAGTGGGAGTGAAGAGAATGTGATGTGATTGCCTGTTGCGAGAAGTGAAACGTTGACGACGAACCAGAATGACGGACTACACTTGCGCTTGGTTTCAGTGGGCTGGATCGGTGGTAATTGGCCAGATAGAAATATACAGTGTTCTGATGTGCTGGGTTGGGCTTGGAGGTACCGGGCTACATAGGCTGCGCTAGCGGTGGCCGGCCATGTAGAAATAAATGGGTTGGGCTGATAGACCCGGCTTACGTAGAGATATGATTTTGGTGAGGTACCGGGCTTACTGTACAAGTTCACTATGACGACTAAATACAACCACCTAAGGCTACTTATACCAGTTAATAAAAGATGGACTAAACTTGGGCTGGCTGGTTGTAGACAGCCACATCGAGATATATGGGTTACTGATGGGGTGGTCTGGGCTGGTGATCGCGCCCAGATAAAAATATGGTTTTGGAGGTATCGGGCTAATGAAAACGGAGTGAACTTGTTCTGGGGCGGCCCATGTAGAAAAAGGTGCTGCTGATGGGCTAGGCTGGTTGGACCGGCCCATATAAAAAATACGGTTTTCGAATTACTGGGCTACTGAATACACCCACTATGTCGACTAAATACACCCACTTAAGGCTACTTATACTGCCACAGGTTATAGAGTTAATCATTACGTTGTGATTATTCACCTAATGATAAGTGAACTATTACCTTGATTGGATTTTATTGTTATAGTTACATTGCATAGTGAACCTAAAAGAGATGATCCATCAATCTATGTATAAATATTTGTCTTGTTTAATAAGTTTTAAGTTGATATCGACTTAACATCTATTATAAAAATAAAAAAAAGCAAACTAGTTTTCATTCAAATTGACACAACAACGAGGTATATCAATCCATGCCTCTCAAATGGTTAACACAGGTCTATATCAAATGTTTATATTTGATATATTATTAAAAACAATTTAATAATAATAAAATACTATATAGAGAGTTTAGTGAAGAAGAGCATGAAAATAAACGAAGCCATCATTTTCTAACTGAATTACAAAAGCAATTCGCAAACCACACTACACAGACACTCACATTTTACACTTGAACCGGAGATTGCGTGTTTGGATTCACAATCGCTAGATCTACAAGGTACACACTTCATTCAACATGAAATTTCATCTATGAATTCTCCGATCTGCTCTCCGATTTGATTGATGATTTGAAATCATTTGGTCTTTGAATGTCGCGAAATCGGAAAATGTTAACATAATATGCTTCTGCAGGATATTTACATTTGTATGGACGAAGAGTGGAAATGCTTTGGATTTATGTTGATCGATCGGAGGTTATGAGAGGATTATAGCTTTGTATGATTTAATATTGTGTACAAAATGTCTCCTGCTGCTGGTAGAGCTGATAGGAAGGCTGCAGTGGATGCAGCTGCTTGGATGTTCAATGTGGTTACTTCTGTGGGGATTATTATTGTTAATAAGGCTTTAATGGCGACTTATGGCTTTAGTTTTGGTAAATTTTCCTTTCTGGTTACTTTTTCTTTGTTTTATTTATTTATTTATTTATTTATTTATTATTCTTTTGATTGTTGGAATTGTTTATATTCATTTGCTAGTGTTTGCTTTTATTGTGGTAAGTGATGGTTGTAGTGGTTTGAATGAGAATTAATTTAATGCTGGTAGAAGTTTGAGGTGGCAGGATTTTAGTATTTTTTTTTTCCTTTTAGTTTGAAATAGAAGTTGTTTCTTTAGCTTTGTCTTCTCTGTGGCTATTTCTTTTGGATTCAACTATTGGATATGGTTGTTTTAAGCTTCTTTTGCAAGGTGGTTTTTGTAGTAGGTAATGTTACTCAAATTCATGAAAAGGATTGATGGATAAATATGAGGATTAGAGGCATTGTATTTTGGAGATGTCTTAGATAAGGTGGAGGAAGGTAGAAGGTTATGAGTGGAGTTGGATTAATACAAATGCATCCTTAATTGTTTTCATTACATGCAAGGAATGCTTATTTATAGTGATAATAGAAACAAATAACATGATCTCAGATATTGGACATGTTAGACAGATGGAGGTTTGAGAGGTTGATTGATGGGGCCAAAAGATACACCCATAAACATTAGTACAGGTTAGGAAATTGGAGCGTTCCTTTCAGTTTTAGAGCAGGTTGGGAACTGTGGTGTGTTCATAATGTTTATTGATTTTGAAGGAAGGTTTGATAGATGTAAGGCATTAGAATTAGTCACTTCGGATGCAGATTAGTGTAAGAAATTTTTCATAGTTTTTATTTACATTGATTTTGACCTCCTACTAACTCATGAATCCATAGTCATTATCTCTGTTAATCACCCCTTTCCAAGATGCATTGCTGATTATGAGCACTAGTCTTATCCTCTTTTTGTTTATATTGTTCAATTACAATTTTTTTGCAGCCACAACATTAACTGGATTGCATTTTGCTACAACAACCTTGTTGACGCTTATCCTAAAGTGGCTGGGTTACATTCAAGCTTCTCACCTGCCCTTCTCTGAGCTTCTGAAGTTTGTTGTCGTTGCAAATTGCTCCATTGTTGGAATGAATGTCAGTCTAATGTGGAATTCAGTGGGGTTCTATCAGGTAAATCAGTATGCTTTCAGGTTTACCATTGACTTGCTAAAATAATCTAAGAAATGACATAATCCACAACTTTGATGTCAGATCGCAAAGCTGACTATGATTCCAGTATCATGTTTTCTGGAAGTTGTGTTGGATAAGATTCGGTACTCCAGAGACACAAAGCTAAGCATAGCTGTTGTTCTATTGGGCGTTGGTGTTTGCACAGTCACTGACGTGAGTGTCAATGGCAGAGGCTTCATAGCTGCCTTCATAGCAGTTTGGAGCACTTCTATGCAACAGTATGTAAGTTGTCCATTCCTCAATGCAAAGTGTTTGATCCTGATAGATAGACAGTACTGATTAATTATGTCTTTTCAGTTAGACAATGAGTAGTATACATATCAAAATTCAGTTACTTTCTATAGTTCAATACGAATTAATATATAGTGCTGTTAATATTTTGGGTGCAGTATGTACATAACCTTCAAAGGAAACACTCTCTTAGTTCTTTCAATTTATTGGGACATACTGCCCCTGCTCAAGCTGGAACGCTGATGTTGATTGGCCCATTCCTTGATTATTGGTTGACAAACAAAAGAATTGATGCCTATGACTATAAAATAGGCTCAGTGGTAAGGAATATATAATTTATCTGTCTTTCCAATTTGTATGTATCTATCCCTTACATGATTGTTATATACCAAACCTTATATATGTGCCATTACATACTCTAGATAAAATACTCAAATCTCTAGTGTACTGCCTAAGATCAATGACAATACTACAAATTTACTTAGGACCGATGATGAGATGAATATGCCTCCTCAACCTCCAAGCACATAGTTGACATTAAGCCTTACTTTGCGAAGAATCCATATACCCCCTCTGAATTCTATCTTCCATTTTGGTTTGCAGATGTTCATAGTTCTATCATGCAGTATCGCAGTAGGGACCAACCTAAGCCAATTCATCTGTATAGGCAGATTCACAGCAGTGTCATTTCAAGTACTTGGTCACATGAAGACCATCCTCGTCTTGGTAATGGGATTCTTTTTCTTCGGAAAAGAAGGTCTCAATATGCAGGTGGTTATCGGTATGGTGATCGCCGTGATAGGAATGATTTGGTACAGCAATGCATCATCAAAACCTGGAGGCAAGGAGCGAATGCACTCTATTCCGACCAGCAGTTAACTGAAAAACGGGTATCATAGCATATTATACTGGAACTTGATTCGAGCACTCGTACAGGATAATTCGAGGATACAATGATATATAGATGAGTCCTAGAAATCGTTAGAATCATTTGGAAAATGAGAAACCTCATGATGGTTCTAATTTATTTTCTGTTTTCTCCTGATGCTGTAACCTGTTTAGTTTTCCCTTTATGTGTATTGAATCCCATCAAAGGGGAAAAACACATTGCTCTATTGGTATCCAAAATGTTGCTCTTCTGCTTGAGAAATATAAGTTATGGTGATTATTCTTTCTCATAGACTTTTTTTTTTTTTTTTTTTGTACTAAGCTTCAATTTTATTTTATTTTTTATTTTTTATATTGTTGGTATTAGAAAATTTTGGTCTAAAATTGCTTCACAAATTAAGATTTTACATGTAAAATTATTAAATTCCTTATAACTTTGAGAATAGTTATTCTAAGAATCACCTATAATTTTGTATAAACCTTACACTATTTGAACCGAAATTAATTTTATATTTTATTGATCCAAACAATAAAAATTTTATCAAAATAATAATATGATATTATAGCATTATTTAAAAAGGGTGTCATAGTGTTTTTATCAACTTTCAGTCCTCTAGAAAAATTAATAATAACAAAAGGGCGGTATTATAATTTCAAAAAATGAGGTTATAGACATAATACCCATAAATCTGCTATTTCGCATAATAATGGGGATATCTTTACAATTTACCCAAACCAAAGGGCAAAATCGTCTCTTTAACAACAAAACAAAACCCTAGCAAATCGATACTATATATAAAGCACTCTAAAAACCCTAATCTGACTTCTCGGTTGGCTATCTCCTTTCGCTTCACATTCGCCGAAGAGCCTCTCTTCTTCTTCGACGAAACGCTGCATCCAAAATGGTACGCCCTTCCTCACTCATTGTACTCTTTATTTGATTCCTCGATCTCTCTCTTTGAATTGCCAAGTTTGCTCATCTTGTACCTAGATTTGTTTAACGTTCGCTTTACCTATGTTACCGCACTCAAGCCTTTTGTTTTTGTGCTTCCACTGGATTAAGTATCCTATGTATGTTATCAGCTATGTCTCGCTTAATAACTATGGATGCTTTTGTGATTCGAGAACTTGGTTTGTGCATTTTGATTGATTTTGATTGATTTGGTTAAATCGGAAGTTAATTGTGTTTTTGCTGTGTGGTTATGTGAATAAAGTCTCTGGTGGCGAATGAGGATTTCCAGCACATTCTGCGTGTGCTGAACACCAACGTTGATGGAAAGCAAAAGATTATGTTTGCCCTTACCTCAATTAAGGGTATTGGTAGGCGATTTGCCAACATCGTCTGCAAGAAGGCTGACGTTGACATGAACAAGAGGTATTTCTTCTGTTCATTGTGTTTTTTGTAAGTTGAATTATGTTGGTATTAATGCTAGAGAGTTTAAAGTAAACATATTTTTCCATGCTTCAGGCTATATATGTTATCTATAGATAGTTGGTCTTCAATTTATTGTTTTCATTGTGTGTATTTTTTAATGTGTTGGCTAAACGTTGAAGGAATTTTAACCTATTAATGTTGTTTGGCATTAGGGCTGGTGAACTAACAGCTGCTGAATTGGACACCCTTATGACCATTGTTGCCAACCCCCGTCAGTTCAAAATCCCAGATTGGTTTCTGAACAGACAAAAGGACTACAAGGATGGAAAGTATGGCCAAGTTGTATCTAATGCTCTGGACATGAAGTTGAGAGATGATTTGGAGCGTCTCAAGAAGATCAGGTAATTTCTAATTTCACAGTCTTTTCAACTGAGATTGGATTCACGATTGTAGGATATAGTTAAGTCATTGTCTAGCAGTTGAAGGAAGTAACATAAGTTCTAATCATCTAAGAATGAATTTTATAGCTTCTCTACACTATGTTGTTATTTTGAGAGGATTGTGTTCTACTTACGGATAGGGAGTTGATTCTTTAAAGACACTTATTTGATTGTGTTGAGCATGAAAGGTTTCAGACTTTAGACAGTTTTTGATTGTGTTAGAACATATAATGTTTCATGAATTCTATAATTGACACCATGTTGCAACTTAATACAGGAACCACCGTGGTCTAAGGCACTACTGGGGCCTCCGTGTTCGTGGACAGCACACCAAGACTACCGGACGTCGTGGTAAGACTGTTGGTGTCTCCAAGAAGCGTTAAGCTTTCCTACAATGGCTATTTCGAACAATTTTATACAATTGGATCCCGGCAGAGTTGTTTTGTTTCTATGTTTTTGGCTTAAAAGACAAATGTTAGGTTCGATATTTTTATTTTGTTTCTCTTGATGTGTACTTTTTGATACTATTTAAGAATTCTCTAAGTCTTAAATTGTTGCTTTTTATCTTATTTACTTGTGTTAAGCTCCTGTGCTTATTGTAGCCATGGATTTATGTGCTCGTCAAAAATTCGGATTGTGTTTTGGACGCTTTTATGGGCTGTGTACTATAAGGGCCGGTTATCTACCAGCCCAGCCCGAGGAAAAGCGAAAATTTCACAACAAAGTTTGTGCGTTTTTTAATTTTGCATAATATGTTCATTGTCCTAAATAATGATAAAAATAATGCAAATGACCAAAAAATTTAATTATGGACAAAGTGCAAATTCACAGAATCTCGGATGCTATTATCTACTGCTGAGTATCCAGTGACGAAATTAGTTTTGCATTCTATTGTACATACCAAACCGGATTTAAAAATCAAATCACACACACAACAGAAAAATCCCTCATCTACTGGATTATACACAATCATCCAAGGACACAGCAAAGGGATCACAACGTACCTAAAAACTTTGGAATAACAAGTAAAATGAAAATGAAACAGTTCTCGTGTGCCAATCTGATAAGGTCTATTTCCTATCTTCTGTAAGTCTGACTTGGTAACATAAAAATTATAATCACAAACCTGAATTTTTCAAAGTCATATGGCAATGGTACAACCTAGTTCCTTGGCAGCTGTATCAAGAAATTGAATAGACATTCCTGTTGCAAGTCTGCTATGAGCTTCCCAAGTTAGGCATTTTTCGATATCAGTATGCCAGTCAATTGCGTCTATGTTAAAATACTGATAGGAGGGACTGCGGATGCCATTTATTTCGATTGGTTTAGGATTAGATTTTTTTGAACTGGTGTTCTGTATGTCCCGTAGGACTGATGTGCTTAGAGCTCGAACATGTGCACTTGGGTGAGAGAGGCATCGTACTGTAGCTGGGAGTCGACACTGCAAAGGTTGGTAGAAGGAAAGAGATCATTAGTAATAGCAGTGCATTCAGAGAACAAGGAGGTTGTTAGTATTAGTTCTCATTGTTTTCCATTTCCCTACATCTGTTCTTGTTCTTGAATGTGAAGTGAGCAGCCATTAGAGAGTTTACAGTGCATCTAGGGCCTTAAAGTGTGAAATAACAAATGTAGGAAATTTTTGGCAGTTTGTTTACCTTCAATAGGTTCGAAAGACCATCTGCTACTGCTAACCCTGATTCGCCCCACTCTAGTATAGGTTGAATTGCTCTAGCCGTTGCTTCCAGTAACTGCTCATTCAATTAAATAGTCGTAAGTAAATGAAGGATACTGATAATTGGAAACTAAATATTGTTCCATAAATATTTCAATTTAAGACCATATACATTCCTGAAGCACTAACAGAGAAGAGCTTAACATGCATAGGGAGAAAGTTGTTTTGCTGGAAACTATGTCGGTATTAATCATGTGATATATAAATATATACATACACATATATTCTATATTTGTACCTCGAGTTGTGGCAGTGTGCAAGCTTCTCCATCAACAAGCATTCCATCTGTGGCACGTAAGAGTAGATCTGATGCACTTGCCAAAATTACAAGTGACTCTGGACTTTCATGATTTCTCATTAGCTCCACAATCAGTTTTACAATCCGCTGGTTGACTCTCCACATTTTCTGACCCTGATCATCATCTTTAGCAATCCAAGGTTGCAACTCCCTCTCCGCCTGACATAACATGGGGTCATGTACTTGACAAAACAATAGGAAATTTAAACAGTGATATAGAATAGAATAGGCTACTAATTTTAAGATACATGAGGTGACACCATCTCCGTCACAGGCAAGCATAACATATTGTCAAACGAAGTTTAGAAAGGAGTCAACAGTTTGAATAGCCTAGAGTAGAAGATGGAGTCACCATGGCATAGTCAGATAGTGTTCAAATCAGTAGCCAATAAGAGAAGTAAAAGAAAATTTTCCTTTCTAAAGCTATAACACTACAAGATGAACAAAAATTGACCTGAAGAACAATGGCTGTTGCTGCTTTTGTTGGTGATGCTGATACAACATTGCTCAGTGCATCAACTACCTGTATATACCAAGAAATTATAACGTTTACTCTTAGATGAAAAGTACACAACAGCTGTGCAAAAGATTGTACTCTCATGAATGAGTCTATACAAAATGAATAGAGAAACACAATTCTATTAAGTTGTACTAACACAATTCCTGGGACCAACTTTATATATTTATATAAAGTTATAACTTTATATAAATGAAAGATAGGGCTAGAGTCATTTCGTAAACGTAAAATCCATCT